>BSBK01008123.1:167500-568008 GCA_027943335.1 Chamaecyparis obtusa
ACCAACTTGAAATTCCTTATACCTCCTTTTCTCATCTACCTTAGCCTTATACTGTGCGTTCATCTTGGTAATATGCTTCCTCACCTCCCCATGGATGTTCTTTAAATGTTCTGCAAAATCCTCAGCCTCAGCACTACTTATTTCTCCTTTATCTATCTTTCTCAACTCAGATGCATTTCTTGGACTACTTCCATATATAATCTGGAATGGTGATTTACCAGTGCTCCTGTTGATAGAATTATTGTATGCAAATTCTGCCTATGGTAAAATCAAATCCCATCCTGTTGGCTTATCCCCAACCAAACATCTCAGCAGATTTCCCAAACTCCTATTCACCACCTCTGTCTGTCCATCAGTCTGTGGGTGATGTGATGAACTGAACTTCAAATCTGTCTTCAACTTCTTCCATAATGTTCGCCAGAAATATCCAACAAACTTAGTGTCCCGATCTGAAACTATGGTCTTTGGCAAACCATGAAGTCTCACTACTTCTCTCAAAAACAATTCTGCTACATGAACAGCATCATTAGTCTTCTTGTAGGGAATGAAATGTGCCATCTTCGAAAATCTGTCAACTACTACAAAAATTGAATCATGTCCCCGCTGTGTCCTCGGTAAACCAAGAACAAAGTCCATACTGATATCCTCCCAAGGCTTCTCTGGTATAGGCAATGGCTGGTACAACCCTGTATTCTGCTTCACTCCTTTCGCCATTTGACATACTCTACAACTCTGTACAAACTTCTTCACATCTTGCTACAACTGTGGCCAATAATAATTCTCACTAACCAAACCAAGGGTTTTATCACGATCAAAATGTCCAGCCAATCCTCCGCTATGCTTCTCCTTGATGAGATTCTCCCTCATAGAATTTTGTGGAATGCACAACTGACTCCCTATGAATAGCATATCATTCTGGATGATGAAATCAAACCATTTCATCCTGTCTAGAGTAACAGGATCTGTACAAGCTTTCCAAGCTTCACCAAAATCAGGATCCTCTGGATACAAATTCTTGAGTTCCTTGAACCCAACCACTTCAATCTGCATTTTTGTCAGCAATATTTGCCTTCTACTAAGAGCATCTGCAACCCTATTAGACTTTCCACTCCTGTGTTTCAAAACAAATGTATAACTCTGCAAAAACTCAACCCATTTCAAATGCCTCTGATTCAACTTTCCTTGACTATTCAAATATTGCAAAGCTTGATGATCAGTATACAAAACAAACTCCTTAGGAAGTAGATAATGTCTCCACTTCTTTAATGCCTGAACTATAGCATAAAATTCCTGATCATAAATAGAATATTTCCTCTTGGCATCATTTAACTTCTCACTGAAATAAGCAACAGGTTTACCTTCTTGGCTCATAACAGCTCCTATTGCAGTACCACTAGCATCACAATCTACTTGAAACACCTTATTAAAATCTGGAAGTGCTAAAATAGGTTCTTCTGTAACTTTTTGTTTCAACAATTGAAAACTCTTTTCTACCCCATTTGTCCATTTAAACTCTTTTCTATCCCCTCTCATTGTTTCAGTCAAGGGTCCACAAATACTACTAAAATTCCTGATAAACTTTCTGTAAAAGCTAGCTAGACCATGAAAAGATCTTACCTCAGTAGCACTCTTTGGAGTAGGCCATTCAAGGATAGCCTGTACCTTCTTTGGGTCCATTTTTAGACCTTCTCCTGAAACTACAAACCCCAAATACACTAACTCCTTCTTCACAAAACTGCACTTCTTCAAATTAATCAGCAATTTCTCTTCTCTCAACTTCTCAAATACCATATGAATATGCATCATATGCTCATCCAATGTCTTACTAAAGATCAAAATATCATCTAGGTAAACAATGACAAACTTACCTAGAAATTCTTTCAGAACCTCGTTCATGAGCCGCATGAAAGTGCTCAGTGCATTGGTTATCCCAAAAGGCATGACTAACCACTCATATAGTCCTTCCTTTGTCTTGAAGGCAGTCTTCCATTCATCTCCTTCTCTGTTCCAAATCTGATGATATCCACTCTTCAGATCTATCTTTGAGAAATACACAGCTCCACTCAAACAGTCCATAATATCATCCATTCATGGCAATGGAAACCTATACTTGATTGTGATCTTGTTTATTGCCCTAGAATCTGTACACATCCTCCATTCTCCATTTTTCTTTGGTGCTAATACCACTAGTACAGCACAGGGACTCAGACTCTCACAGATCAATCCTTTCTGTAACAGTTCATGTACTTGTCTGTTCAACTCCTCACTTTTTGCAGGTGTCATTCTGTGTGCTGCCTTATTCGGCAAACTCACTCCTGGGATCAAGTCCATCTGATGACTGATCTTCCTGACTGGTGGTAATCCATCAAGCACATTATCGGATACAATATCCTGAAACTCATTCAACAAATCTACAACTTCTACAGGAACATCTTCTACTTCCTCTTTACCAGCTTTTGGAATTAAAGCAAAACATACATGCTCATGCCTCATACCATCTAGGAAATTTTTTCCATCAGCAAAAGTTATCCTTGCATTACCACATACCTTTTCTTCAGTCTCCTTCAATGGTTTTAGCTTATGTCGCACTCCATCCTTTGTCAGGAAATAGGTATTCGCACGACCATCATGTACAGCACATCTGTCAAACTGCCATGGTCTACCCAACAACATATGACATGCATCCATAGATATGATATCACACAATACCTCATCTTGGTATCCGCCAATCTTGAACTTCACTAGGTATTGTTCATTGACCATGACCTTGTGGTCATCCTGTACCCAGGCAATCCGATATGGATGTGGATGTTTCTGTCTCTTGAGCTTCAACTTTGTCACCATCTCTTCTGACACCAAATTTTCAGTGCTTCCACTATCAATAATCACATCACAACATTTACCTTCACACTTGCACCTGGTGTGAAATAGGCTCCTCCTTTGCTCAGGTTCATTCTCACCACTCAACAGGACTCTTCTGTTAATCAACGTTTCTCCTCTTTCAGCATCTTCAGAATTTGATGATCTGGCATCTTCATCTACATGTGCAACTCTGGCTTGGCCTTCATTTCTCCTATCTATTCTGCCTTGGCACTGAGGACATTCAAATGCCCTATGACCTTCTTCTCCATAGTGAAAACATGTTCCACAGAAGCCACCTCTTCCAGATCCTTGTCCTCTTCCTCTTCCTCTCTGATCTCTATTATTCTGATCCTGGAAGTGATTGGAATTATTTCCTCATTGATTTTGACTACTACTGGCCTCATCCTTCTTTTTTAGATCTTCATTTCGGCCACCATATGACCATCCACCAGATCGTCCACCGCGACCTCTTCCATTTTGTCTGCTCTCAAACTTCTTGTTCAGCTTTTCCTCTACTTTTAGGGCAAATTGGTATGCCTCCTCAATACTATTCATTCGAACCAGATTCAACTCCTCCTAAATGCTTGGCCTTAACCCATTAAGGTATCGGGCAACTTTCTCCTTATCAGCTTCAGCATGGCCTATTCTGATGAGGAGTCGATAGAACTCCTCTGTATACTCCTGAACAGATTTTCCTGCTTGCTTCAAACTTTGCATTTTCTTCAGTAGGTCAAGCTCATAATCAACAGGAATGAACTGTCGCTTCAATTTTTCCACCATCCGATCCCATCTTGTGATTTTATCTTTCCCTCTTCTATTTCGCTCCAATTGAATTTCTTGCCACTAGATCTTCGCATGACCTTTCAGTCTGGCCTTCACAAATTTGACCCTATCAGGATCCTCAACATCTTCATACTCAAAATACTCCTCACATTCATTGATCCAGTCGATCAATTCCTCTGGGTTAAGATTTCCAGAAAATTTAGGAACCTCAATCTTAGGTCTTTTCCCAATCTTGGAAATCGCCCGAAAAAGTCTTTCTTCCTCCTGGTTCACAATTTCAGCTTCTCCTTCTTGATATTCTTCTTCGGCTTCATCCTCACTTTCATCTCTGACATTAAGATTCATTCCTCTATGAATCTCTTCTTGCAATTCTTGCACTTGTCTCTGCAGCTCTCTAACCTCAGGTGTTACAACACCAGCTCTTCCACCACGTTCCCTTCGTGGAGGCATTTTCACGATGCACGCTGAAACCCTAGCCACGGTCCTGGTACAAACTGTCTCACAGTCGGTGATCTATTTACACACTCAAGAACTCCTACTCTGATACCACTTGATGAAGGGTGCTCCCCTTAATACCACAAACACATAACAGAAAAAGAGAAGCAACAACAATAATATGCAAGAACAGAAAAATTGGCTTCTTATTATCTCCACAAATGTGGAATTACAAACTTTCAAAATTACAATATGCAAAGCCACATGGGCATTCCCTTACAATGTTCTGTAGGACAAAGCCTCGAACTATTACCCAGAACTATTCTGAACTGCCTAAGACAATAATACAGCCTTCCTTATATAGGCAATTATCCACCGCCTGGGAAGGTTCCAGAATTTTAGCCAATAAGGCTGACCAAACTTAGAATTATTTTATTTTACATTTTATTACATCATAGTCAGCTCAAGATAACCTTTGACCCGATCATTCTGAGCACATGCAAAAATTACCAAAAATAGTAACTTTCCATAAATAGCAACTCTGCACTAAAATAGCCCTTATTGAATATAAAAATAGAAATATTTTTGGGTGATGCAAGATTGCTCTTACACCCAGGATGCTCCTGCATCACAGTGTCTTCATAGTCCTCATAGACATATGTCTATCATTTTTTCAATAACTTTTGATCTAATTGACCAAATTCAAAAAAAAAAACATATTATTGTTCTACACTAGAATCTATACACTTTAAAAAAAGTTTACAATTTGGATTATTTTGATGCAAGTTATGCCCAGTGCATGAATAGGTACCAAATTTTCAGGATGTGGTCACTTCAAAAAATAACAAAAAATAAAATCCTCAACAGAAAATTATAAAAAAATACACAACTTCTAGATCTTACTCTTACCTATCATCATACCAAAATATTTTTCAAAATACTAAATCTAACTATATATTTGGTGTAGCGCAAGGAAACAGCTATGTTATGTTTTTTTTTTTAAATCAAGAATAGTTTTTCGTGTGCGAGAGGTTTGACCCTCTTAATCTTATCCATTTTTTTAAAAAAATAATAGTTTAGAAACTAGATTCAGAGTACTACAATTCTTCTTCTTTACACAACTCCTAGTTCTGAGTGCATGACCCTTGAATCTCTCTGTGAAGTTTAGGTTTCCTTGATTTCAAAAAAAAAAAAAAAAAGTGGCCACTTATACCCCCCTTTTTGTTCACCATCTTGGTGCACTTACCCAAAAGTGTGAAAAATGACTTTCTCTTACACATTTATTACACACACTTACACATGTGTACTTAGAGTATACATTGACCCTTCACATCCCAAGTTTCTCACACATGTGTGAGAAAGTCTTGGACTTTGCATGGCTTATGTGTCTCTTTGGTGGCATCTGTGTGGATGCCACATAGATTCCACCTCACTCCAAACCTCCAAAATCCTATAAATAGGACCATTACCTCAATAAAATCATCCATAATTGTATTTAACACATTTTATTTTGCATTCATTCTTGCATTTTAGGAATTTTTTAGTGCAATCATAATAGTTTTTATTACTAACTCTTTAGTAGTTGCTTGCATTCATGGTAGATTTAGAAGTTAAATCTTAGCTAGTTTCTATTGAATGATAATCATAACTTCATATCATAAGTGCTTAAGGGTTTCTTCCATAGCTCCTCCTTGAGCCACTTTGGTTTATTGCATTGAATACTTGAGGGTTGCTTCCATAGTTCCTTATGGATTATTCTAATCTTTCATTTTAATCTAGTTTCATTCATTAGTATGATTAATATTTGTGTTGGGAGATCACACCCACGTCCTCTCTAATAGCTTAAATCAAGCAAGTCTTTGGTGCACTTTCTTCATGTTCATACGAGGTTATGTGGAAAGTAGTGTAGAAATGACGTTAAACATGATTTTCTTGTTAGTTTAAAGATTTGAATATGAACATATGCAACTAATGTTTGAATGTTTATGCTTGTTCCACATAAGTTGTTTTCCTCATAAACACCTAGTAGGAAAGAAGATCTATGTACTCTAGAGTTTTTTCTCCCCTTGTCTCTAGTGAAATTATCAAGGCTCTCATTCACCCTATTTTTCTGCAAGAATTGGAGAATACCGACTTTCATATGTAAAATAGAAAAGCCCCAAGTCCAAATGGCTTCCTAGTAGAATTTTACTAGGAGTTTTTAGAGGTTATCAAATGGGAACTTTTGGATGTGGTTTAGGAATCACATAACAATAAGTATATGTTAGAAGCCATGAATTCTACTTTTTTGGCCCTCATTCCTAAGAAGAAAAATGTGAATAGACTTGATCAATTCTGACCAATTGCTCTCTACAATATGGTTTATACAATTATCACTAAACTCATTTCTTGAGAGACAAAAGATATGTTGGAAATTTGGCTAAGTAGGATATCAGAATGTTGTCATTATGGCAACATATACTCAGCATGAAGATAGCATAATCGAAGGAAGCAGTCTTGTGTGAGTGCACTAGAAAATTGTCTACATATAGTAGTATTTACCAGTCTAATCGGAGACATTTTTTATTAGTGATGTTCATAGAAGAAGGTTCAGTGCATCTGCACTTGAACATGGACCATTCTATGTATATCAAAGCCACATAGGAGAGCACAAGTCTATATGGCATGTACGGAAGAAGATATTAAAGATTTATTGAAACACTACTGAGCTGACCTGAATAGAGCAGAAGATAGAATATGATCACATTTAGTTAAGGGATTGTTTTGTTTATCAAAATAATGACTTAACCATGTAAGGATGACATCCTAGATGTTAACCCTAAGGGATCATGAATTAATTTTATATTTTGAGAAGAGTTTATGTATTGTAAGTTGAATGGACGTTATTAATTGTAATAACTTGTATATATGTAAGAATTATGTAATGCAAAGAATACACAAGTGACATATAGAGATCTTAATAAGTTTAAATATGATGTGAAGTTGTATATTGTAAGAAGAAAGAAAGTAATAGCTATATGTGAAAGCGAAGAGCCTACAAAGCTAAATCAAAATAGGAAAGCTAGCAGTAAAGGTTTTTTATTTTACCTTTGTATTAGAAGTTGTTGTTGTATATTGCATGTTTGGGCAGTGAGCTCATCTTGCAAAAATTTGTTTTGTAATATCAACTCCTAACAAGGTTGAGACTTCTAACAAGGCCTAAAGTCCTTTAATCAGGATAGAGACACTATATGTATGTAACAGACTCCTAATAGGGTCAACATCCTCAACCAGATATCTTTTGATCAGTGGATCAGTTGTGGGTATCATCCCCACTGGGGTTTTCCCTTGGCCAAGGTTTCCTCGAGAACAAACATGGTGTTATGAGTTCATTTTTTTTATTGCTATGCTTGTTATTTACCTTTCATATTTTAGTTTATTATGCAAGTTTATGAAATGCTGATTCACCACCCCCCCCCCCCCCTCTTAGTATTTCCTATTTCTAACAAGATATGCCTCAAAACTATTATTTCTAATGAGAAAGGTGGTTTTCTTGCTGGTAGAAAAATTATGGATGGGACTATGATTTCTATGGAGGTCATTCATTCTATGCCTAGTTCTAAAGAGAAAGACATGTTTATCAGTTTAGACATGGAAAAGGTTTATGATAAAGTCAACTGGGTTTTTTTATGGAAATTTCTTTAGGATTTTGGCTTAAGTAGTGATTGGGTTACCTGGGTTATGATTTTTGTCTTGGTTAATTGGGAGCCTTCTAATATTTTTAGTGCCTCTAGGGGTCTTGGCTAGGGAGACCTATTATCTCCTTATTTGTTTATCGTTATGGTTGAAGGGCTTAGTAGACTCATCAAATCCAAGATTAGATAGGGTTTAATTAAAGGATGGAGTTGGTGGTATAATTTTCTTCCCTATTCTCACTCTCATTTTGTGGTTGATAGGGCTTTGATGGGGAGACCTTGAATTAGTGAATTATTGAATTCAAGAAAACTTTGGATACATCTTTGGCTACCTCAAGGTAGAAAAATAATGAGAATAAGTATTTTTATTTATTTCTTTAATACTCTTCAACTTATTTAAAATAGGATTCCATGGGTGCTCATATTTCCTATTAGTTCCCTTCCTCTAGTCAACCTTGGGATTTCAATTGGTGTGGGTTCTCAACGCAGGGATTTTTGGTAGGAAATTTTGAACAAGTTTCATAAGAGGATTAGCCACTAGACCTATAGAAAGCTTTCATCAATTGGAAGAGTAACTTTTCTAAAGTCATTAGTTCATGCTCTACCTATCTACATATTTTTTGTGCAATTTTATCCTTCTAGTTATTTGAAAGAATTTGATGATCTCTCTCATCAATTCCTTTGGTCCAGTAAATTCCTTTCTTCTAAGTGGAGCTTGGTTAGATGTGATTAAGTTTATAGACCAAAGCAAGAGGTGGGTCTTGATATTAGGCCAACTAGTTTAATGGTTCAAGTTCTAGAAGCCAAATTATTTTAGAGATGGTGTACTTTCTAGGATCAAGATTGGGCTAGAATCATCACTCACAAGTACCTCAAAGGCATTGATAGTATGGATGTGCGTCAGTGAGACTTGATGGGGAGAGGTTCCATGATCTGGGACACTCAAAAACATGGGGCCTTAACTAAATGAGAAATACAATACCATGCGCATTCATATTAGGAGGTTTAAAATGAAAGAAAAATGGGGATGATATATTGTCTAAATAAGGGGAAGGAGAGTTTTTTTTGGTGGAGGTGTCTGGGTTTATATAGGAAAAGGTGGTTGGTCAGTATAATGCCTCTGTAACTAAGGATTGGACATCATTTTTATAGTGACTCTGTGATTAAACAATGCCAAATATCATACTTAAAATAACATGTTGAGCTCATTGAATTATCAACCAATGACGTAAGCTTGAAATGATGCCTGCAAGGTATATGCTCTAATCCATCTTAAGTGTCATCATAACTTATGTAATAAAAATGCTGAAGGAAATACTAAGTTAAGAAGTGGAATAAAAATTTAATCTAGAGCTTTGGAAACATGCTACAAATAGTAAACTAGCTATTTTATTATGTTATAGGAAACAACCAACAGTTTTGTTACTAAATGGTTGCAAGAGAAACAGAGTTCTAAATACTTCAATGAAACTTAACTCTAACTCCTACCTAACTATGAACTGATTTCACCTCCCACGTGGGCCCCCAGGGAAGAGTGAATGAATAAAAACTTAGAAATTAAGAACTAAAGATGTCATTTCATTCATTCATAAAGCATAAGTACAAAGTGTAGCAACAAAATTGTATTTCACTATTGCTGGATTACAAAAGGATTTCCCGCAAAAACTAGCTAACTTGGGAATCTGAAACTCCATCTTATTTAACAACTTAAAATAGAACTCCCTAAAACTAGGATTATCCAACATTAGGGATATGATGACTTTGAAGATACAAGAACAACATCATTTAATCTAGGAGTAGGTTGCATTCAGTTGCTCATGAATTTAGGAACTCATGACCTCTAGATTTACTCCTTAATGGTTGCTAATTGTATTGATCCAGTCTACAATGAAAATCGTTGACAACTAAAAGTGATGGAATCATTATGAGTCCAAAAATAATTATTCACCTTTATGTCACCACTTTTTCTTCTGATGTTGACTTCTTCTTCGCTTGCTGACTTGCCATTCCCTACAAGAGATTGGCATGCACATGCAAAAATCACAATACATATCGAAGATAGAATTCATAATAAGTTTTTTTACATTACCTTTTCTGTCATCACATGGCTATAGGAAACACTACCCAATCAATGCAAGATGGAAAGATACAATATTTCATTCCACGTAACCATGTAACATATATGTTTAGCATATTCATTTAAACTTAAAAGCATCCAAGTGCACACACACACACACACATCAGTTTTTAACATAAGAAGTCTAAATAAGTCTATGAAAAAATCATAAAGTTCCCAAGTCTTAACCATAGAAACATATGAAATAATAAGCCAAATAGGCCTTAAATTAGCTTCATCATTTCCCCCTACCCTTTCCTTTTGTTGGTCCTCTAGCAAACATGAAGTTCTTTATCCTTGTTATCATCCTGTAGTCTGCAGTTGTTTTCTGCCCTGTACCTCCCTCTGTAAAGCTCCAATAGAATACTTTTGTTTCCCTATATTTCTCCCACCTCCTTACTTCCCTTGCCATATCATAATCATCCAAATTCTCTAAATTTTCCAATAAAGGAGAAATAAGCAAGGGCGGTAGAAAGGTGAGAAAAATCCAAAAACTTTGTCTCACTCTGCCCAATGTGATATACTATGGAGCTCTTTTGTTTGCAATATTGAAATTGAGGGGTGAATGTGGCTCCTTGTTCATTAGTTCTTCATCCATGTTGATCCAATGCCACTAAATTTAATTCACAGCCTCAGGCAACTCAACTTCAGCCATTCTAATAGACTCATTCAAAGATGCATTTCTGAGGGGGTAAATGGCTCGACTTCCTAAATCTAAAGGAGAAATTTTCAGCCAATCATAATAATAAGTTTTAGGATCTTTGGCTTCTCGTATTAGGTAGACAGGAATTTCTTCCTCCAATTCCCTATAAACTTTAGCTTGGGATTCCCTACTTATTTAATTTTGGATCCATGACATAAGGGCTCTTAACTAGATATCCCCCAACATATAACAAGGGATTCTATTCCCTATCATTGGGTACTGCAAGATTATGGAGGAAAAGTTCACATAAAAAAAAAAATTTATTGTTGTAGGAGAACTATAGAAAGCTTGAGAAAACTTAAGGGGTTCATTTAATGATGGAGACTTATCTCTTATTATACAAGTCATTTGATAATTTAATAACTGTTCCTTGAGGAACATTGCATAAACAAGAGAGAGATCGGAAGCTCATCAGTTCAGGTATAATTGATGTTACCTTAGTAGCTTTTCATGAACTTGCTCCACTTCCTCTTCCTTTTCCAGAAGTTCTATATAGTGCCTATCAATGACTTGATTCAAATCTTTCTTTTGTTTTCTCCATTGTTCTCTTTCCATGATTAACTAGTTAGATAGCTAAAAAATAATGGAAAATAATGACACGTGACAAGAAGCATCTAACATGGTATTTGCACTAGGGTTTTCCCATGTTGAATGTGGAAAAATAGTCTTATTATTACCTAGATTATTTTCCTTTGTAGGATCTTTCCACACTTTCATAGACCTCTTTGAATTACCACACTATTGAGCGGTTGTAGCCAGTGCATCTAAACCCTAATTAAATATCTGTTCAACCACTTTTTTCACAAAACTCATATTAACCTCATAATCTTCTTTAAACAAATTTCCTCATGTTGTTGTAGGAGGTGATTTTGGTATGTCTTCTTCCACTTGGAAATATTCTTCCGACATAACATCATTTTCTAAGTCAATGAGGTCATCAACTATTTGAGGTCCTTTGGAGGATAAACCCTTCCTCTGAAACCTTCACGCCTACAAATAAGAATTGGAATCATCCCTAATTACTATGCATTCTTCACCCATTTTACCCATAGAGGGCTGTTCTTTTTCAGTTTTAGGAAATGAATCAGGCAATTCTTGTTGATTATCTCTAGGTTCATCCATTCTTGTCTCGCATGGCTCAAAATTTTCAGGATCAATAGTTGACCTAGTTTGTAGTATATTTTCAGACAAATTTTGTTTTCTTCTAAAAATTTTACTATTCGGGGTTTCTTTTTCTTTGACAAGAATTTTCCACTTCCTTGGAGTAGTTAAAGCTAAAGGAACTTTTTCTTTTGTCTTCTGACAAGAAGCAAAGGCCATTTTTCTTCCTTGTTCTTTTCTCACAAGAGCCCTAGTTTTCACAGACGGTGGAGTAGTCTTTTCTACAGAGATTTTCTTCTTGTCTTTATTCTGGACTGATCTAGAGGTAGAGGTTTTAGGAGAACTTTTAAGACTCCTACACATAGACCTTCTTGAAGAAGAAGACAGTGGTTCTAAATATTTAATAATTTTACCAACCCCATGCTCAGTTTTAACCCTCTTCCCTACTCTTCTCCCTATAGGACTTAGTGTTTGGTTCTCAAATTCTCCCAAAAGAAAATCCTCCCATGACATATCTGATTACTCTCTTAATGCTCTTTCCTCAATTAACTTGATTAAGTAGTGGTGAGAGATAGTGTTGGGCTTACCTTCCTACACAATTGAAGCTCTTTTCTTTAAGATATGGAATAAGAAACTGGGTACATTCATTGGCTTGTTGTCATGCCGCAAGCAACTCAAGAACTTGAAATGGATAAAATGTAAAAATGCCTGATGGCCTTCACAAATGAATTATTTTATGATGTAGACCACACATTTCTAATAAGGGTCTAGCAACAATAATCTACTTGTACCTTTCTTTCTATCAATATCTAGCAGAGGTTCTGAATGCAGGGTAAACTAAACTCTAGTAGTCGTCAAATCAAGACTTTCTAAAAATTCCTCTCCTTCTTGTGGCAACCCCATAACCTCAGCCATAATTTCCTGAGTTAATTTCACCCTTAATCCTTTGACCATGGCTACTCTTCCATTCAATGTGCTTAGAAACTATGAAGCTACTTCACCATCCCAGCTGGTGAGCTTTTGAATGTAATCAAGCCAACCCCTGGCTTGAAAATATGGCATGAATACTTGGTCATTTAACAAGATATCATGGATTGTGGGATCACACTGAATCAAATCTCCTCCCATATTTTAGAGTACCAAATCACACAAAACAATCTGCATTGATTCAAGACAAACTATAGCAAGGATTTTGAGAGAATTCTTGAAATGCGAAGGCAACAAAGGTAGTAGTTACATGCAATTTCAAATGCAGAAAGTTCTAGAGTTTCTAAACTTTAGGCCCTTAAGGAAATATGAGTACAAATCTAAAACATATCACAAATTAACTATTCATAAGTACTTCTTCAGACATCTTGTAACAACCACCTTTGTGAATTATGTGTAAAATCAATAGTTCTTTCAAAGTTGTCACATCATGCAAAGCTAAATTTGGCAAAAGCATGCAAAAGTGAAAGTATGGAAGTATGGTTTAAAATAATAGCATATAATAATTACATAGACACATTAAAAAAAATGATATCCCCCCCCAACTTAATTGAGTAATTGATCCCACAATTGCAAATGTGAAAAGAGCATGGCCAATTTTGAAAAACAAATTTAGAAAATTAATACCTTGGATAGTTTATATGAACCTGACAAGGTGCTGATGGTAGCATGAAAGTGTCATCTATTGGTGGAGAATGATGAGGTGGATGGGTGAATAGACTAGAAGTGATGAAGTGGAAAAGTAGAATTTGTTATGGAGAGAGTACTTTCATAAAGAAAGTATTTATTATGAGGTGATTGGAATGTTTAAAGAGAAGAACCAAAATGAGCAAGAGGATCATTTCCAGATGCTGTAGGAGAACCTTGTCAGCATCAGATTGAAACTAGTGCATGAACTCTCCTTTTCTCTGAGGCTTATGATATAGCTTAAGTATTTGTCCATTTACCAGTAATTTGAAGCGTATAGGATCAACAGTTGACAATTGAACAATACCATTTGGGAAAAAAACAACTATCTCATAAGGTCCCAACCACCAGGTTTGAAACTTCCTAGGAGTATACTGATACCTAGAATCATAAAGGAGATCCCAGTCACCAATAGAAAATTGTTTATCCGTGATAAATTTATCATGCCACTATTTCCTTTGTTGTTACTCTAGTTCTATGTTATGTAAGGTAGATTTTCTCCATTCATCAAGTCCATTAAGAGTTAGAATGCACTCCTTTTGGGCATAGGTAAGATCCAGATCAAGCTCCAATGTTGTCCTTAAATTCTTGTGTTAAAATTCTATAGGCATCATAGCTAACTTACCATAGACAAGTTCAAAGGGGATGAATCTTGTGGTAGTTTTCTAGGTAGTCCTATAAGTCCAGAGTGCTTCAAGAAGTTTGGTTGCCCAATCTTTCTTATGGACTGACACTGTCTTGGTAAGGATTGCTTCCATCTCTCTATTGGTTACCTCTACATATTCATTGGCTTGTGGATGGTAAGGAGAAGATTTACCATGCCTAATTGTGTATTCCTCCATCAAAGAAGCTATGAGATTTAATGTAAATTGAGCTCCTTGATTAGATACTAACTCCCTAGGGACACCAAATCTTGTGAAAATGAATTCATATAAAAATTTGGTAACATTATTATCCCTATAATGTTTCATAGACTTGGCCTCTACCCACTTAGTGACATAATCAGTGCAAATCATAATATAAGATTTACCTTGTGAAGAAGGTTCAATAGGTCCTACAAAGTCAATCCCCCATTTATCAAAAGGTGCTACAACTATTTGAGGTTGCAGGGCATCTCATCTAATTTAGTAGGTATTCCCATTTGTTGGCACCTATCACATTTCTTGGTGTACATAGCTGCATCCTTGTGTAGAGTTGGTCAATAGTATCCAGTGGTCAAGATTCTAAATGTTGTTCTTTTTGTGGAAAAATGACCTCCACATGGCTCATTATTACATGTGTGAAGGATATCATATGTTTCATCTTCTTGCATACATCTACACATCACTTGATTAGGACCAGTGTAAAACATAAATCTAGCAATCCAAGAAAAGTTAAAACTTTTCTCTACTAATAATTTTATTTCTTTGGAAGAGAAGTGAACCTGTGTCCTACCTATGGTGAGGTAATTTGCAATGTCAGCATACCATGGATTTTGTGCTAATAATAGAAATAGATGCTCATCTAGAAAATTGTCATCCATGGCTACAGGATCATCGGGAACATGCAAACGGGAGAGAAAGTCAGCTACTACATTTTCCTTTCCTAGCTTGTCCACAATCGTAATGTCAAACACTTGCATAAGCAGCAACCATCTGGCCAACCTTCCAAATATAGCAGGTTTATTCATCAAGTACTTAATGGCTGAAAGACCAGTATGGACAAATATCTCATAACCAGTAATATAATGCCTGAACTTATTCAGTGCATAAATAACTACAAGCAATTCCTTTTCTATCACGCTATAGTTGAATTATGCTCCCTGTAAATTTTTACTTATAAAATAAATGGCATTCTCTACTACTTCTACTTTCTATCTGGGCATTGCACCTATGGCATAGTCTAAGGCATATGTATGGATGTGGAAAGGAAAACCCCAATTTGGACCTCTCAATACTGGTGATTTGGTTAGAACCTCCTTAAGCTATAGGAAAGACTTGTCACACTCGGAATCCTAGGAGAATTCGGAATTCTTATTCAACAAGTTGTAAAGAGGTGCTAAAATTTGACTGAAATCCTTGATAAATCTTCTATAATATCTAGCATGTCCAAGAAAACTTCTTACATGATTTTTCTTTAGGTGTGGGCAATGTGCTGATTACCTCAATTTTTGCTAGATCTACCTGAATGTCATGTGATGAAATGAAATGACCTAACACAACACCTTCCTCCATCATCATGAAACATTTGTCACTATTTAGAGAAAGATTGTAGTCTTGGCATCTTTTGATAACCTTTTCCAAATTGGCTTTAGCTTCTTCAAAACTATTCCCATAGGCAATAAAATCATCCATATAAATTTCCATATAGTCAGTAGATATATCAGAAAAAATAATTATAAAAACTCTTTGGAAAGTAGTCAGAGCATTGCACAAGCTAAAAGGTAAGATTGACTATGCAAAGGTTCCCCATGGACATGTAAAGGTGGGTTTATCCTAGTCTTCTAGAGCTTTTTGGATCTAATTATAGCCACTAAAACTATCTAGGAAAGAGAAATACTTATTTCTAGCTAAATTATCAAGAACTTGATATATAAATGGTAATGGAGAATGGTCTTTCTTAGTGGCTGAATTTAGTTCCCTATAATCTATATAAACTCTCCATTTCCCTCTCTTTTTTGGTACTATTACTAAGGGTGAAACCCATTGGCTATCCAAGATAGGGTAGATAAAACCAGTGTTTAACAATTTTTGCAATTCAGAGTCAACTATGTCTCTTAAGATAGGGTTAAATCTCCTCTGAGGCTACCTTACAGGATTATATTCTATGCTGATGTAAATCCTATGAGTACAAATTTTAGGATCCAATCCTTTCTTGTCTGTATAATCCCAGGAAAATTCTTGCTAATTTTCCTATAGAAACTTCAGTATAATTTTTTGATGTGGTGGTGACAAAGCACTACTGACATTCAATTTTTATCCTAGACTAACTTTGATCTTAATTACCATCATGGATATTTGAGCAACTAGAGAAGAATCCATCTCATGCGGTAATAATGAATGAAGGAATTGGGATTATGTTGAGTATTGAGGTGCATTTTGAGGTGATAGAATAGTTTCCAGGAAATAGTCCAGTTGGGAACACAACTGAGAGTCTACTCCATATTCATTTGTGACAATGGATGAGATTACCTCATCATCTTCCCGAGGGGCTACAAATGGATCTCTACCTATCATCATAAGATGATGGATTGAGTTGAATTATACTTTATCATCTCCTACATCTGGCCAAACTACTTGATCATCTTGTAATAGAGGCTGAGCAGGGGAGTATAGGGTCAAGTTCTTAGTATGTATACCATTAGATATTGTCATCTTTCCAGAATTGCAAGCTATGTAAGAATATTTAGTATCTAACCATGATCTCCCTAGGATGAGAGGATACCCACCCATATTATCTTTTGGGGAAAGGACAAAAAAATCTACTGGATATTCCTAAGAGTTTAATCTAACTATGACATCTTCTACCATCTCGTCTAGTTTGATATTAGAACTATTAGCAAGTTGAAGAATAGTTGGCATTTCTCTAAGGACAATGATATGCAATTGAGACAATACCTCTTTTTTCATTACATTTATAGATTCTCGCAAATCAACCAAGGCATTTTGTACTTGCATTCCATGAATGGTGACAGTAACTACAAGACTCCCTAGGTCAGAATATTTGGGTACTATCAGCTTCTCCAACATAAGGTTAGATAATTGTCCTAACACATGAATAGTTTTAGGATGCTTCTTCTTTCTCCCTGGTTGTTTTATGCAAGATTCCTTAATGGCCTTAGTGTAAACAAGAACTTCTTTGATAGCATCTAGTAATGGTATTTTTACTGTCATATGCTTTAGCTAGCTGAGCAAATTTGTTATAGCTTGGTTTTTTGTTGGCACAGCTTCGTCTACTAGCCTTTGAGAAAATGGGGGATCTTTTGTTGAAGGAAAAGTCTGTGGAGTGGGCACATCCACTTTTTTAGCAAGGGGATCTTTAACTTCTGTTATTATAGGTTTTTGAGGCGAAGCAAGAGTGGCTCTTGACCTTAGATAGATATCATTCAAAGAGATAGCATAACTTTATTGTTGCACTAGTGGCTTTCTATAGTTAGGATTAGGATTAGGTTGAGCTAGTAGCTAGGTTTGCTTAGGCAGATTTCTATTGGTTGCAGGAGGAGGCATTATAGCCTATTGTTGAGGTGGTGGCATTAAGGCCTCCTGATTAGATTGGTTAGACCACTGATTAGACTATTGCCATCCTTGGTGAGATTATTTCCAACATTGTTGAGGTTTCTTCCAACCTTGTTGAGGTTGTTTCCAACCTTGTTGAGGTTTTTTCCAACCTTTGTGAGGTTGCTACCAACACTTTTGGGGTTGATTGGACCAATTTCTATACCCACAACATCCTTGGGGACCCATATTCTAGTAATTTTTCCATTGACTATTGTTACTATAATTTTGCAGAGGGTCTTGTGGCATATCTGTTCTTTGGGCCCATGGCCTGTCTTGAGAAATATAGAGAACCTCTCCAGTTTCATTAATAGATTTGAATTCAATAGGCATTAGTTGCGACTCTAGAATTATAATAGTCTTGCATTTTTAGTTTCTCTTCCTTTCTCTACAATGCGGACAATATTCAGCTAACATAGCATCAGCTTCATCCTTCTTCCTTTTTCCTTCTCTCTTTCATGTTGTCCAATTGAGTGGCAACATCATTAATGATGTCCTGCTTGAACTCGGATAGAAAATTGGACAATTCCATCTTAGATACCCTTGAACCATTGGACTTATGAGTTAAATCTCTGAGTCCTCTACCTTTCTTCATAGTAGCCCTTGAATAGTTCAGACATATATTCTTTATGTCAGCCTAGTTCTTCTGAGTGATGTCTCTGCCTGTCATAAGGTCTAAGGCCTCAATACTTTCATCATTTACACCTTTTAGGAAAAGATATTTTCGTGACTCCTCATTCAACTGATGTTGTGTATTGCACTAGAGGTTAAACATAAACCTTGAGACATAGTCTTCCAAGGTCTCATCCTCCTTTTGTGACATTTTGAAAATGTCATCTCCCCTCAAATCATGACCCTGACAGTAATCCTTATATTTAAAAAGGAAAATATTTCTCATTGCATCCCAATATGGTATAGCATTGGCACCTAACCCCATGAACCATCTTAGAGTAGCCTCCTTAAGAGTAGATGGAAATAATTTCAGCTTATGGCAATCATTTGTATAATCATAACACCTATAGAGGATGTCAAATTTAAAAAAGTAAGGTTTCAAGGTCTTCAGTAATAAGGCCATAAAATTTTGGAAGTGTAGAGGCAGGTGTGTTTTTCAAATTTTGATTACCATGTTGAGTAGGGATGGGGAAAGGAAAGGTAGGTTGAGCCATCCTTGGAGGAGGCCCTGGTTTTCGTGGCTGAAAAATAACAAGAGAAAATGGATTGTCTTGATACTCAGGTTCAGAAAAAAGGTCATTCAAATGTAGTGATTCTTCAGAAGATGATGGTGAAGGTAGTTGTTCTTGTGCATCAGCAAATGGGTTTTCAAATGGTTTTTCTTCTTCTTCATTCTCAACTTGGGGTTCCTCAAGCTCAGGATTAAAGATATCAAATGGTTCAACTTAGATATTGTGAGGAAGGAATCTCCCAAGATGATCTCTTCTTCTATGCATAAAAAATAATGAAAAACTAAAACTAAGACAATGACTTCAAGAATGGATTAGATTGACACCATCCTTAGTAGTGGCACCAAAAATTATTGGTCAGTATAATACCTCTGTAACTAAGGATTGGACATTCTTTTTTATAGTGACTATGTAATTAAACAGTGTCAAATATCATATTTAAAATAACATACTGATCTCATTGAATTGTCAACCAGGGAGGTAAGCTTGAAATGATGCCCGCAAGGTATATGCTCTAATCAATCTTAGGTGTGATCATAACTTTTGTAATGAAAATGTTGAAGGAAATATTAAGTTAAGAAGCAGAATAACCATTTAATCTAGAGATTTGGAAACACGCTACAAATAGTAAACTATCTATTTTCCTATGCTATGGGAAACAACCAACAGTTATGTTACCGAATGGCTGCAGGAGCAACAGAGTTCTAAATACTTCAATGAAACTTAAAACTAACTCCTACCTAACTATGAACTGAGTTCACCTCCCACATCTGACCCCACGAAAGAGTGAATGAATAAAAATTTAGAGATTAAGAACTGAAGATGTCATTTCATTCATTCATAAAGAATAAGTAAAAAGTGTAGCAACCAAATTGTATTTCACTACTGTTGGATTACAAAAGGATTTCCACAAAAACTAGCTAACTCAGGAATCTGAAACTCCATCTTATTTAACAACTTAAAATAGAACTCCCTAAAACTAGAATTCTCCAATGTTAGGGATATGATGACTTTGAAGATACAAGAACAACATCATTTAATATAGGATTAGGTTGTGTTTAGTTGCTCATGAATTTGGGAACTCGTGACCTCTACATTTACTCATCAATGGTTGCTAATTGTATTGACCTAGTCTGCAATGACAACCGCTACCGACTAAAAGTGATGGAATCATTATGAGTCTCAAAATAGTTATTCAACTTTATGTCACCACTTTGTCTTATGATGTTGACTTCTTCTTCGCTTGCTGACTCACCATTCCCTCCAAGAGATTAGTGTGCATATACAAAAATTGCAATACATATCCAAGATAGAATTCATAATAAATTTTTCTACATTAGCTTTGCTCTCATCACATGGCTACAGGAAACACTACCCAATCAATGCAAGATGGAAAGATACAAGATTTCATTCCACGTAACCATGTAACATATATGTTTAGCATATTCATTTAAACTTAAAAGCATCCAAGTACACACACACACACACACACATAGTAGTTTTAAACATAAGCAGTCTGAATAAGTCTATGAAAAACTCATAAAGTTCCCCAAGTCTTAACCAAAAAATGTATGAAATCATAAACCAAATAGGCCTTAAATTGGCCTCATCAAAAGGGATGGGGGGTATTGGAGGGGGGTGACAAAAAAGGAATTTGTGGAAATATTTTTTGAAAATAGGGGGATTCTTTAGTATGCCATGAATGCATGTGCTATGATTCAAGTTCACTAAGTGAGGCCCCCATCCTCAAAAAAGGGGGAAAAAACCATCAAAGGTCTTTTTTGGATCTATAATTGAGGATTAGATGCTTGGTTTTGGCATGATTCTTGGGATGGTTATCTCCCAATTATATCTCACTTCCCTCACCTTAAACTCCTTTGTGATATTTTTGTTGTAGCTAGTTGGAGTAGGGTGGCTAATTTTAAAACCATTATTTTTATGGGGTGTGTTCAAGTGACTTGTTGGAGGAATTCTCAAGCATGGTCGTGTGGTAGCACTAAAGAGGATCCTTGCGAGCTAGTTGAGATTTTAGCTCTAGTATCTTTTGTAACTCTCTTTAAGAAAGAGATGTTTTAGCTTTGGGACTTAACTTAAAGGGAAAATGTCATGCCCAAAATTTAGGGTCAAAACACACAACAATTTTTTTTAAAAGCACAAATGATTACAAATCTAACACACTAAGGTTCATTTAACAAGTACAATCACATAACCCAACGCATGTTAACTCACAAGAGGTATCATGGCATGTTTTGGCTTGCCAACATCCTTTGATTATTAACTGCATCAGTTAACTCAAAAACCCTAACTAGGACTCTAGGAAACCATAACTGGGTTTAAACAGGAGTTAATAATAGAGTTTAACCAAAGATAAATTAAAACATAGATAAAGATAAAAATTTAAAGGTTGGGTCAACATATCTGAAAAGGGTTAATTTTAAAATAATGATTAAATCAAGCGCATTAGTAACCCTAGTGACCCTCTCGTGAGCCAGGTTACTAACTAGATTAGAAATCACAAAAATAACCTCAATATATAAAATAAAATAAAATAAAACCAGGATAATAACCCCATGTAGAAACTAGGGTAAAAAATTATTATACATTAATATAATAATGTTCAAATATTTTTAATTAAAATTTTATATTTTTACTTAAGTCAAAAAGCTCCAAAGTTTATTTATTTATTTAATTTATGCATTAAGAAGGATTTAATAACCCTA
Source organism: Chamaecyparis obtusa (assembly GCA_027943335.1). NCBI lineage: Eukaryota > Viridiplantae > Streptophyta > Pinopsida > Cupressales > Cupressaceae > Chamaecyparis > Chamaecyparis obtusa. Next base: position 189,003 of record BSBK01008123.1, read on the forward strand.
TAAAAACATTAATAATAAATAAAACATTATCGCTAAGGGAGAAATAATCTACCTAAGTCCCATTTTGGACATTAATTAATCTCCCCTAAAATAATCCATTTAAATATTGAAGATAATAAAATTAATTTAAATATTAAATTTATCACCAACTTTCTATTAAAACTATAATAATATTCATTTTGAAATAAATATTAAATTTTCAAATCTGAAAATAACAAATCTTTGGATTAATATTAAAATAAAAAAGTCCATTAATAGACAATACAATATTATTAAATTTAAAAATAAATTAAAATCCGTTATCCAATAATCAAATATTTAAAATCCCAAAATTAATAATAAAAGGGAATTTGTTTAAAATCTCATGAATAAAATAATAATATTATTAAATCAGAATTTAGAAAGGTGATTGTGCAAACTCAACCGTCATTAAATAGAATTAAACTGAAATTAAAAGACTAAGCCAGAATTAAAGGAAAAGTCATAATTAAAAATTAAAAATTAAAAATGGCTCCAAAAGCCAAATATTGGAATCTCACTAAATAATAAATGAATCTTTTCATAATCCCAATAAAATAATAAATAATAAATAAATTAGAATCTAAATTAAAGCAACTGTCTAAAGTCAACAGTCTTTAAATCAAAATCCCAATGAAAATAAAAATAATAAATAAATTAGAATTTAAATTAAAGTGACTTTCAAAAGTCAATAGTCGTTAAATTAAAATAAGACAAGGATATAAATCCAAATAGAATCCTACTAAATAATAAAAAATAATCTTTTTAAAATCTCAATTATTAATAAAATGATATTTAAATAGAATTCAAAATAAAGTGACTCTGAAAAGTCAATAGTCATTAAATTATAATAAAACAAAAATTAAAATTTAGACAAAATTTAATGATAACTTAATTAAAAATGGCAACAAAAGCCAACCCTAATCCTAATTCAAAATTAGGGTTAGGCTAAGAATAAAATATCTACCAAAAACCTAATCTCTCATTTGGTTATGGCAGGTCTAGCAAGGAGCAACAAGAAGATGAAAATTTTCAAGTTTTGCATACACATAAGTATACATGTGTGTATACACACACCAAGGGTGTGTATATACATACATATATACTTGTATATATATACTCTTCCAAAATCAACAAGACGAAAGATAGAAAAATAATTAAGTCTTTTTTTTTAAAATATCAACATAGAAATGTATTCCAATAGGATATATACATCTATGTATATATACAAGTATATATACATAAGTGTATATACAAAACTTTTTTTTAAACTAACATGATGTCAAAATGAAATCTATTCTTACATAGGGAATTAGGAAAGCAAATCTACATTAACTTTTCTCTTTTCTTTCAAATAAATATTTGAAGTAAATTTTGTCTACATAGGGAAGAGATTATCAAACATAAAGAAAATCTAATTTTTCTTGCATATGGGAAAACAAACTAGTAAGTTTTATTGTTGCATTCAAGCATAAAGAATCATCTTTTTTACACTATCTTTCTTTAGAAATACATAAAAAATTATGGAGAGCATTACACATACCAATACAAACTTTTACAAGCATTTTTCATGCCTTTAGGCATTTACATGGCTTTTAATATACTAACTTTTTTACACATGGCTTTATAGCCCTTTTACAACATAAAAAAATTTGCAAGTAGAAATAACAAAATCTTATTTTTCTTCCACAAAACTAGCAAGCTTTTCAAGTAGAAATTTGCAAAAAGAAAGTCACTTGACCATGGAGGCTCACCTCCCAACCTAGGCCATTACATGGCCACCCTTGAGCTTGAGGAAACAAAGATGGACATGGGTACAAACATGCTTCAAACACACATATACAATAAAAACCAGAAAACACATAATCACATAAAATTCTCTTCCCAAGGATTTTACACAATGGGTCACCTTGGACCCATAAGAGGGGTGAAGGTGGAAAATACCCAAGTAGGAGAAGTCATAAAAAAATATGAAACCATGCCTTCAACAAGGCCCAAAACTATACATCAATGTCTTCACAAGGCCATAACAAAAATACCATTCCTTCTATTTCCATACACAAGTAACAACCCTTATGACCCCCAAATATGTAGATAACAAATAATGGCAACATGGAGCTCATACATCCATGCTTCATCCCCTTCCTCCATGAGGAAGGACTCTACACTAAATGAGCATTCCCAACTAAATCCCTTCACTCTCAAGGCTCTCTTCCCTCACAAGGGTGATTTTAGCCTTGCACACCTCAAAAAAATAAGAACACAAAATTAAAACCAACAAATAAACTTAAACAAGAAGCCATGAAAGGAAAGCATAAAACTTCACAAGAACCATATACAACATCACACAAAAATCTGCATATTCAAACAAGTAAATAAAATGATTCTTCCATGAAAGGGCGCCAACCTTACTCCAAGATATGGCAATAAGGATTTAGAAGAGTTCCCTTCCTACAAGCCTTCCTTGGCTAAGTCAACCAAAAACTTGCTAAGTCAACTAGATGTCTCCAAAATTGGAGAGTGGGCAATCAACCTACCAAATTCATCTCCATCCCACTAAAATAAAACCCTATGTAACATCTTACCTAACCTCAAAGATTATTGGACATACTATCCAAGGATTCTCTCTCCAACAAGAGAGAAATTCAAATTTGTAAGAGGGAGAGACATGGCACACTTCCCAATTTCATCACATTCTAAAAAGGCATTTTTAGAAGAGGCAAAAATGGGACAAAAAATATTCTATTGGTCAAACTTTGACCACCAACCAAAAGTGCACCTATGGGGTTATCTTATTTTAACCTTAACTAACCTCTAGGGCTACATTTAACCTCTCAAATGTCCACTAAGAGTTGACCCACAAAAATTTAAAATAAGATTCCCTCCCAAGGCTCAACAACCAAGATACCTGACCTTGGAAAATTACAAAGTGACTCAAAGGTGGAAGACAACCAATAAACAATTTATTTGGCCATGCCAACTCACATACACATGTCTCAATTGACAGCACATAAAGTCACAACACATCACTATACACATAGCATACCAAGTAGACATAAATATAAAATAAAATAACCAAAATTTAAATAATGCATTCAAACATTACTTTACAACATTATTACATAACAACGAGGTTATTTCTCCCTTTGGAGTTAACCTTGGCTTTACAAGATTTTCACATGCATCCATCTGTAATTTTCCCTTATTTAATTCCATGGTCAATTTCCTACACACTAGATGAAAATATAAGTAGAAGATCAAAGACATATATATTTATATACATGATTAATAATCACATAAAAATATATTATATAATTTAATTGCATCTACACAACATCACATGTGATTCCCTTAATCTCAAGAATGCAATTCTTAATTTCAAACAAGATATTTCAAGAACACATATATCAAATAACCTAATTCATTAACCATGATCATCTCACATAAGCATTTCTTACATCCACATGAAACTAAAGCATAATATTCTAAATTAAATAACTCATTAAATACCATAATCATCAAGACCTAAAAATCAAAGCATGGCAATATCTCCTAAATCATCATAAAATCTAACTACATTTCACAACATCATATGAAATTCACTTTTCACAAGAACGTATTTACTCAAAATCTATTAAATTTCAATATCATGATATTCCAAGAAACACATCTATCACAAACAACCTAAATCATTTACGTACAACATTTCAACTGATTCACATTTCTTGCATCAATATAACATCAAAGCATAATACTCAAAATTTCCTTCACTACGAAATCTCTAGAAATACAATATTCACAAGCATCCCAAAATCCCTTTCATAATCAAGAAAATATTAACATTTCAATTGATTTCATAATCACTTCGAATTACATTTCTTGAATCAATAATCAAAGCATAATACCTAGAAATCTCTTTCCTAACATCAAGACCTAAAATCAACTTCCTAATAATTCACATCTCAACCTAATATAAATTCAAATGGTCATTTTTGTAAGCATTCATATCCAATCGTACCATTTCAATATTCCTTAAGGGTACATTCTACCTACTCAATTTACAACTCTACACACCTTTCCTACTACATTTTCTATTAGAAATTACATACACAAGGAAAACAACATTTACTTCATTAGAATATATTTCCCACCTTATTATCATTAAATTTGTCTCGTTCCAATTCAATTCCCATAAAACATGCACTCAATTTCACTATCATAAAAATCAATTGAATTCAATTAACCCTATTGCAAACATACAGCATCCTAGAATTATTGGCATGAGTACATTATAAGCAACATGAAAAAGAGTACATCATCAATCAGTGGTCAAGCCTCTATCCATTAGAATAAAAATCCATAATGCATCAACATAGCTTATCTAATTACTAAGTCTATAATGCAGAAAATAATAAATACAATGTTAGGATCGGGGTAGGGTCCCTCAATTCACCTGTCATGGCCCCAAAGATAACCTCCTGATAAACACAAGACAAAGTTGAACTAGGTGCATCTCATGATGCCACCATAAAACATAATACGAATAAAAGTTACTACCACTCAAGATCGACTCATCCCTATCTCTAAGAATCACCAAAATACCATACTAAACCACACCCAACGTCTCCACGTTAACACAGGGCATTGAAAATATGCTCTAAAAATAATCCTCCTGGAAAATTCACCCTCACTTGGGATCAACATGATCATACTCAGTGAGTGTGAAGGTTGAAACCACACCATCATGTTGTTTGTTCTAAGAGGCAAATGAGGGAGGCACTACATCATCCCCCATAAGGACTAGGCTTACTCCTGGAAGCTGACAAGTCAAGCTGAAGGAAATGCTACATGTACATGGTCCAACTATCCTAGAAACAAGGATACTTACTAGACCTCCCAACATAATAATTTCTTACCAAATTAGTTCAGAAACCACAACAAGAATCTAACCAACATACAAGAGCATCAACAAACTCACCAAGCCCTTCAATCGCAGCCCCAACTAAAAAAAATAGAACACAACTACACAATGCCTTCACCATAAATGGTGTAACTCTACCTCAAATACTCCACCATGAGGAACCCAAAAGCTAACATTTTCCTCCAAGCTACCCCAACATCAAAGCACCAAGAGCTTCCAAGTCATTAACTCGAAAAAAAGGAACAAAATCATCTTACCAAGTTGCACTCTTCTGAGGAATACAACATCTAACTCTAGTGTACCAAGGGATACAGCTCATAGGATTTCCTCGCACAAGCATGAGAAATCCCAAAATAGGGGCCCAATAGTGCACTCCTTCCATATATAGGGATAAATAGAGCATCTTAAAAGAATTCCAAGAGCAAGATCATTATGTCCCCATGATGACAAGTGATCAAATAACCTTGGGGAATAGGGTCTCTTACCACACAGCATCTTAGTGCTAACACAAGGAGGAAAATGAGCTCAAATGAGGGAATAACCTCAAACACTCATCCTCAAACCCCAAGCTTTAGATGAAATATAAGCTTAAGAATCTGTTACCTCCAAGTCAAGCCTAAGGATACCTCAAAATAAGTCATCCTCAAATAGTCCCCCATTAATAACATGGATTTTTTCCCACGAGGGAACAACTTAATTGGTAAGATAGCATGACTAAAACATAACCAAAAAGAGTGTAATCACCACCAAAATTAGGGCCATCAAGACCCAGCACATGAATTGAAACTCCAAAGAGGTCTAAGTCACACCTAACAATCTATCAAGCCATGCTAAGAAGAGGAAACTCTCCTAGTTTCCAAAACACATCAAGATATCAAGGAGGGTTCCCATAAGCATGCATGCTAGATCCATCGTAGGAAAAAAAGTTTCATATTCCCTCACAGAAGCCATAAAGGACTTGAGGCATTACCTCACTTATTCATATCATTACCAAATGAGGTCTTCCCAACCTCCAACCATTGATTAGTGTCACAATCCAGCTATAACCTGAATCACTGCCTTGGTATGCTCTAACCAATATCAATTTCAAAGCAAGAAGTATCTCTCACACAAGGGAAACTTTTGATCTACACTTCTAGATAACAAAAAATCTCATTATTCTCCCACTAAGCTACTGACCTGCACCACATCTATACTATTACAAAGGTGCATTATAGTGTGTCCTTCTTGGTCTTCCCCCTGTGTACATATTGTCAAAGATCCTCAATAAACTAGGTAGATTCACAAACATAAGACTAGCCAGCAAGTTAAAAACATTTGGAATAGTCACAAAGAACCAAAAGAAAGGTAAATCCTAAAGAGATGTCTATTAATTTCAACAGTAAATTCAAAAATGGGTTCAATTCAACAATAAATGGAATGTGTCATAAGTCATAGAAAGATAGATTTGGTGACTATTTTTAGGCATAAGAAATAACCAAAATATGCTATCCCACATAACATGAGGAAAGTTCCTCTGTAAAAGATAGACGAGATGAAATGAATAAAAATAAATCAAGGAGTTATTCACAAAACATTATGATAGAAGTCAGTCATGTAAGAGGGAGGAATCACCACTAGACACTGAGGGCACCACTTCACAATCAACCTTTGAGATCATAACCACCACATACGGTTCACAGTTGTAAGCATTACTAAAATTTTGGTAACTATAATAATATCCTTATTTTTACAATATTCTCTTTCACCTTGTTCTAGTAGGGTAGATGCATGATCAAGTGTCACCTTTTTGGCTAACCTAGGTGCCTCAGCTGATTTACACTTGGCCTAGTGGGACTCGGTCGAGTCCCAATCAACCGAGTATACATAGGCACCACGCAGTGCCAAATGGTGCATACGTGGAAAGGGAGACTCGGTCGAGTCCTACTTAGGTGAGTAGTACTCAGCCTAGTCTAATGGGAATTTTAAATACCCCAAAAAATACCCAAAGCCCCTCATTTGCACATTGAGGAGCTAAGGATTGGCAACCAGCAAGCAACAATGCCAACTTGGCTGACTTCCACATAGGGGACATCTTTTTAAAAAAATTAATTTGTTTGTGATTTTTAATTATTATTTTTATTTATATGCAAAAAAATGTCATTTTTTTACTTAGCATTATAATTTAAGTATTATTTTTTTCCATTTTTGAAATCTATATTATTGATGAACTAAACATAAATGTAAAATTAAAACTTAGAAATGTATTTACCTAAAAATGTACAAAATCAAAACATAAACTCAAAAGTTTGAAACTTAAAAGTACAAACCTAAATCCTAGAAAAACATATATAATTTACCCAAAACGTAAATTGAAACCTAAAAATAGGTAAATAGTACACAATACATAGTTAATTTAAATAATTTTTTAATAAAATTTATTTAAAATGATTACTTGAGATATAACTTATATATATCCCACTAAGTTATTTTCCAAAATAAATATTGTATCGTCTTAAAATGGAAGCACTTCCATCTTGATAGGTTTAGCACCCTCTTTTAGTACATTTATCATGATAGACTTGCATTTAGGATGCATTCTGCACTTATCTTCTTCATTTTAGGTGAAATTAGGTTTAGGATCCCAAGGATTCTCCTTAATTTCCCTCTTCCATGGCTCTAATTTCTAGGTAGGACTTAGAAATAGGTCCTCTTGGCCTTCATCACTCTCATCATAGGATTTTATGCCTCTCCCTAGCATTTTGTCCCATTCTGGTCTCATTTTTAGGTCTCCGAGCATCCCCGGGACCTCTTGTCCTGATTTTGGCTAGATCTGGGCCCACAGGGTCAAAGTTGAGGTTGATTCTGACTAGATCAAGATCAAGCTCAACCCTGACTAGGTCAGGATTGAGCTCGTACCTAACTAGGTTAGAATTGAGCTCATTTTTTACCTCCTCCAGAATATGTGCCCCTTTCTCAAATTTGGTCCCGACGAGCCCCAAAATCAATGTCAAGCCCTCGGATTTGAGTGTGAAAAGGTTTTAATTCAAATTTAATTTAATTATTTTCCCTCCTTAGTTGGTTATTGTGATTTGACCTTAATTCGAGGTGAAATTTGAATTATGGGTCCTCGCATTGCTCTAGGAGCCTCACCTTGAAACCTCTATATAAAGACTCTCATTTGCATTCATTTTCACCAAGCAATTTTCATGATCAAGTGCTCTCAAGGAGACAATTTCATGAACAAGAAGATTTCAAGCAAGCAAGGAATATTGAAGATGCAATATTTCAAGAGGATGATATAGAAGATCAAGCCATTGTTGACATCAAGCATCTTTGTGAACATACATTTGGAGCAAGAGAGATCATTTCTTCCTTGATCCACCATTATCAACTTTCAAGCATTCAAAGATACAATCATGGAGTAGCAATTATGGATTGTGAGTTTGGTAGAAGTACTTTAGCATTGGGGGCTTGGTATGCTTTTCTATCTCATTCAAATCTATGCATTGTTGTTTCATACATATTCATGCTAGGGTTTTGATCTAGAGGATTAGATCTTGGCATTACACTTTCAAAACATACACACACATATTCTATTTCAATCAGCTAATCGTGGAGGTGGAGATCACCAAAACAAGGGTTTGACTAAGGCAAAACCCTATATAGCCACCCCCAAAACCCCCTTTTTCAAATATCTACAGTCGTTGTTTCATGAATTAGAGGACAAATTTGAGTACCCTTTTCACCAAACTTCCGAGATTTGTGAACAAACTCAAAATCGACCTTCAGAATAAAAATGTAGCCTTTGACCTTTTATGAGGGTCAAAAACTACTTGTTGCCGAAAAGACAAAAAAAATTTAGGTTTTCTCTATCTCGGCTTCCTGATCCCAGATTTGGTTGCAGAATCTTCCGAAACTCCACACAGGCTCCAGAAAACAAGTATTTCTAAATCAATTTCATGATGAGGTATGTATCTTGTCCTAATTAATTTTCAAGTATTTCTAGATTTTCTTATGCTATTTCAATTCAAAACAACAATATTACAAATGAATAGTATTGAATGTTAGGTGCATTGTTAAGGCTCCATTTCTCCCCAATTCATTTTGGTGAACTCGACATTCTTACTCTCCTTTCTTCTCTAGATTTAGATGCCCTATTTTGTTAGATTTGTAGTTAATATTTTCTTGCATTAAAATTAGGTTTATTTATGCCCTTGCATTTATATTTCAAAAATACAAAAAATTGCAAAATTCCTTTAAAAATACAAAAATATTTACATTTTCATGCTTTTAGTTCTTTCTTTGTATTCAACATGTATGATTCTTGTTTTGAGTACTTTGATGAGGCTATTATTCTATAAAAGGATATATTCCCTAATGAGGTACATGGTAGTGAGGATGAAAATGGTTCGAATATGATCTGCATGGATCCTATTCCTATTTCACTCTCCTCCACAACCTCTCCAATTGACTTTTACCATAGGGTGTGTGCATGGTTACCTTCATGTCCCACTATTTGTCACATTGATAGACCTAAAATGATATATCCTACACCTTTGATGATGGTAAAAGGATGTCCTCGTATAACAATTAAGGGTAAACCTAGAGATCCTTTGGATTTCTTTTATAATACCGATTTTGTTTCACATTCTTATCGCGCATAGAATAACCCTCAGCCTACTATTCTGGTTTCTTTACCTTCTTCTCAACTTATGCTTCCTCAAGCACCTAGATATCCATCTACCTTTAAGGAGTATAACTTAGTTGACCAATTATGTGCTACTCCTACTAAGATATCTTTATGGGAATTACTTCAAACCTCCCCGAAATATCATGAGGCATTGCAAAAAGCTTTATCTACTCTTCTTGCTTTACCTCCTAATCAAGTGAACATTCATTCTATTTTGGATTGTATGCATACTATGCCTTCTATACCTCCTATTTTGATTTTTGATAATGATTTACCTTCCTTAGAGGTGCAAAATCAATATGATACTCTTATGGTGGTTGTCTCTATTAATCAGAGTATCATTCGAAGAACCTTAATTGATAATGGATCTAGACTTAATGTTTGTAGCATGGATATGCTCAAGGCAATTAAGGATGATCTTACTACTATTCAACCTGATAATGTTCCTATATGGGGATTTGACAATATTGCAAAAAGAACTTCAAGCATTATTACCTTACCTATTAAAGTTGGTCCAGTTATTCTAAATACTCATATTCATGTTATGTCTGGACCTCTCAATTATAACCTTCTTTTAGGAAGACCGTGGTTACATACTATGCATGTAGTTCCTTCTACTCTTCATCACAAGGTAAGGTTCATCTATAAAAACTTAATGTATACATTACATGTAGATGATGCCCCGAATCCTTGCTTAAATACAAAATATGCCAAAATCTCTGAACCTCTTCAACCTAGTAAAGAGATTGAAAAATAATCAGAGATACAGCAATCTGAAATAAAACAACCTGAGATTCAACAACAAGAAGCTCCATCTTCTTCTTCTTTGACTGAGGATGATTGGGGGACATTGGATTTTAATCCTACTTTTATTAGAGAATACAAGGTCTCTGATTTGGAATTCATGAAGCAACAAAATGAATTTGAGAAAAAAGTTTTTATTTCTTCACCGCTTTCTAAAGAATTAAAAAGTAATTTTGTTGCCGCTTCACATAATGAAACAATTGAAACTATAAAGCCTGATTGTTATGACATTGTGACATATGCCGCTCCTTGGACTCCTTCTAACATGACTGATCGATATGGTCCTGGTTATCATTTGGTTAAGAAATCAGGATTTAATGGGAAAGGATGTGGTAAATATGAACAAGGTATACAAGTACCTTTGGATAATGAAGTTTATGATCATACATATGGATTAGGATTCAATCCTTATAGATAACCATCGGCTTTCCCTCTTAATGTTAATCATATTTGTAGTGGACAATTGAAGTTGGTTAACCCATTGCTTATTGATCTTAATCAACAATCCTCTTTGGATATTTTTCCTAAAGATGAAGCCTTAATGGAATTTTTAGGGGTTTATGAGGATTTACCTGGGTTTCATCACAAACAAGGAAAGCCTTATTGTTTAAAAACCAATGCTTATTTTGGAGAGCGTGAAGAATAGGATACTCTTCCTTTACTAATGGATTCTCTGATAAGAAGTGATTTTTTAATCACTAAAACTATTGATATTCAAGTAGATGAAAACAACTTTAAAAGGATGATAAAAATCAAAAAATGTTTGAATCAGGATGAACGTGATTAGATGGTTTCCCTTTTGCTTGAATTTAAGGATACTTTTCTTGGACATATTCAAATATACCAGGTATAGATTCTAAGATTGTTACTCATAATATTGTTTTAAAGCTAAATATGAAAGCTACGAAATAGAAAATTTGAAAAATGAATCCACGAATCGCTTTATTAGTCAAAGGAGAAATTGAGAAATTATTGGATTCTAGATTTATCTATTCTATTGATTACTCAGATTGGATTTCAAATATTGTGCCTGTGTCCAAAGGCAAAAATAAGATAAGAATGTGTACTGATTTTAGAGATTTACATAAGGCATCCTTGAAAGATGATTTCCCGTTACCTAACATTGATATGATTGTGGATTCAACAGTGGGCCATGCCTTCTTATCTTTTATGGATAGTTTTTTGGTATATAATCAAATCTTTATCCCTCCTAAAGATCAATTTAAGACTGCATTTATAACACCTTGGGGAACCTTTTGTTGGGTCATTATGCCTTTTGGATTAAAAAATGTGGGAGCAACTTATCAGTGAGCTATGACCCTAATTTTTTATGATTACATTCATAAGATTCTTAAAGACTATGTGGATGATATCTCGGCAAAATCTATACAAAGAGAAGATCACGTTACTATTTTATGACAAATATTTGAACGAATTAGAAGTTATAATATGAGATTGAATCCTAAGAAATGTGTATTTGGAGTTAATTCTAGAAAATTATTAGGATTTATAATCTCTAAGAGAGGTATTGAAGTAGACACTAAAAAGATCAAAGCTATTGTTAATATGCCTCCTCCTAAGAATATTTCTCAGTTACAAAGTTTACAAGGAAAAATACAAGCTATTCATCACTTTATTTCAAATTTAGTAGACCGAACTATCCCTTTTACTTCCTTACTTAGAAAGGATACCACTTTCTCTTGGAATGATGAGTGTAAAAAAACTTTTGAGAAATTTAAGGAGTATCTTGTGAATCCTCCTATCTTATAGCCTGCTAATTTTGATAAACCATTTCATTTATACACTTTAGCGACTCCACGGGCTATGAATGCGTTGTTAGCTCAAATTGATGATAATGGTAAAGAAAGACCTGTGTATTACATTAGTCGGACTTTACTTGATTACAAAACAAGATATACATATTTAGAAAGACAATGTCTAGCTATAGTTTATGCATGTCATAAACTTAGGCATTGTCTCATAAATGCTAAAGTTAATGTGATTGTCAAATTTGATCCTTTGAAACATCTTTTCTCACAAACTGATCTCTCGGGCTGGTTGGCAAAATGGGTGATGTTTCTCATAGAATTTGATCTTAATTTTATTTTTTAGAAGTCTATTAAGGGACAAGCATTGACAGGTTATCTAGCTGAAGCTCCTTGTCCTCACTCAGATAAATGTTCTACTTTAATAGAATTTCCTGATGATAATGTCCTACCTATTCAACATGATGATATTTGGGAATTATATTTTGATGGGTCTAAGTGTAAGATAGGTTCTAGTGTGGGTATCATCTTGATTCTTCCTAGGAAAAAACCCATCCCTTTATCATATAAATTAACCTTTCCTTGTACTAATAACATTGCAAAGTATGAAGCTCTTATAGCCAAACTATGAGCAACTTCATCCCTTAATATCAAACATTTGCAAATATATGAAGATTCAAATTGATTATTGAACAGATTAAAGGAGGATATCAAACTAAGAATACTAAAATGACACAATATAGAGATTTGGCTCTTGATATGCTTTCACAATTCTCCTCTTATACGATTCAGACTTAACCTAGGAAGGATAATCGACATGCAAATGCCATGGCAAGCACAGCTTCCTTGGTTGTCTTGAGAATAATGCTGAAAACTTTCAATTTACTATACAAAATCTTAAATGTCCTACAATTTCTAACAAGATTACTTCTAACTGTTTCAATTTGCATTCGAATGAATGGTATTCACATATTTTTTATTTTTTGAAGGATGGTACTTTTCCTGAATCAACAACAAGGAACATGTGTAATTGTATTAGGAAACTTGTAGCACGTTACATCATTTTAGGAGATACGATTTACAAATGCTCTTATGAAGGATTATTATTAAGATCTCTCAATAGAACCAAAATTCATGTAGCTTTAACAGAAGCTCATTCTGGTTCTTGTGGGGGACATTTTGGTGGAAAATCCCTTGTTAATAAATTCCTTCGAATGGGATATTATTGGCAAACAATGGAACAGGATTCTTTTATGTTTGTTAAGAAATGTCCTCAAGGTCAACAACATAGTAATTTGATTCATGCTCCTACTCATGACCTTTGTAATCAAGTTTCTCCATGGCCTTTTAGTGTTTGGGTTTTTGACCTTATTGGAAAAATCTCACTGGCTTCTTCTCAAGGACATACTTACATTCTCACTACTACGGATTACTTCATGAAGTAGGTTGAAGTTTTTCCTCTTCATTTGACAAAGGTGGATGTTAGTTGTGATTTCATCCTTAATAATATCATAACAAGATTTGGTATTCCTTTGACGATAATTTTGAATAATGGAACCTCTTTTAAAAACAAAGAAGTCACAAAATTCTTGGAGAAATATAGGATTCAACATATATTTTCAACTCCTTACTATCCTCAATCTAATGGACAAGCTGAAGCATCAAATAAAATTATTGAATAAATCTTGAGAAAAATACTTAATAAGCATGTGAAAGATTGGCATACTCAATTGACTTATGCTTTATGGGCCTATAGGACTAGTGTTCGTATCACTACGGGTACTTCTCATTACAACCTTATCTATGGTACTAATGCTATTATGCCTTTGGAACTAGAAATACCTTCTTTATGTGTTTCATTTCATGGGATAATTGATAAAGACACTTTTCATGAATAACGCTTACAAGAATTATAAATGTTGGATGAGAAACTAATACATGCATTAGAACATATAAAATCTTATCATAAATCTCTTCAGAAACAATACAATCATAAGGTAATTGAATGAACATTTGTGGTTGGTGATTTAGTCCTTTATGAAAACCAACGAAATGTAAATGCTTTACTGGGTGAAAAAGGAAAATTTAGCCCTAACTGGCTTGGACCTTTTGTTGTTATTGAAGACTTTGGTTTGAGTGCTTACAAACTTGTTGATATGGATGGTGTTTCTTTTAAGGAACCCATTAATATTATGCATCTTAAACATTATTACCCTTAATCTCATTTGTTCCATGTGCATTTATGTATTCCTTATAAAGATTCATTTAATAGGTTATGTAGTTTTAGCAAAATTACATATTGAATATGTTTATGCACTTTCTTTCTTCCTTTCTTTCTATTAAGTTTTATATTGATGAAAGCATAGTAATCAAACATAAAACTAATCAGTAGAGAAATTTTTTCATTCATCAAAAAGATTTTTCAATGTTTTGAAACATATCTGGCCAATGGCCCTATCCATCACTACATCTAACACTACATCACTCTGATGGCCGATGACTCCCAGATCTCTCTACTCTGTGCTAGGAAGATGAATATTTGTGTGTCTGTGTATGGCTCTTGGATATGCTCATACCATGTGAAATCCTTGGAGACTTCATGCCTCTGCCATCAGCTTCTCCTCTCTTCTTCTACACATTCTCAGCTCTCACTGGATGCATACAAAGATGTCGGCATGCTTGTCATGATCTCTACGATTGATGGAAGACTCTCACTCATCAGTTGGTAGTTGGTAGGATATAATTGTATCCTTGAGAACCTTGGATAAAAATCTCCTCCACTCCGCTATGCAAGCTATAGAAAGAAAAATTTTATCATTCTAGTGTTCTATTTATCTCAAATCAAATCACATATTCAATCAAATTTCATACCTGGGTCTCCCTCCTGGATGTCACTAAAATGTCTAGATGGTGGGGGCATGGAGTGACTACTCTTTCCATGCTCACTATATCTAGGTCTCGATGGTGATGTCTTTGTGTGGGGCTGTGGGGGCCACCGTGATCAAGTGGTGATGCATGAGTAATAGGTATATCTGCACCAGTATAACCAGCTGGAGGCATGTGCTCTGCTCTCTCCTCCTCCATGGGATCTCCCTTGGAGATGTGCTCCTCCTCATATTTGATGTCCTCATCCTCCCCTATGGCTCCACTATCTTGGTATATCCCCTCTATAAATCCTGGGTCACCTATGGGATAATCCTTAAGGAAGATAGGATGGATCCCCTCCAAACTCCAGTACCTGATCTAATCCCAGCTAATGCCTGAATAGGTCACATCTGATGGTACCTCTATGTCCTCTATCTCCTCTGCATTGCTATCCTCTATGTCTACTATCGATGGTCAGGATATGGCATTAGGTCTTTGATAGTATCTCATCAGATGTACATAGTGAGGTACTGCCTTAGGGACTCCCTATAACAGGCTGAACTGCCTCATCACCCGATCATAATAGTAGGGCATCACTATATGACTCTAATGACCCTCTAGTAGCTTACGCTACTATGAATGTCTCATCTAACAGGCTGCCAGTACACTCTCAGATGGATTTTAGGAATGGCTAACTCCAAAATGTTATGAGGTCTTAGGGTGACTGGACCAACTATAGGGACAAGACTACCCTCTTCTACTTCTGGCTCTACAAAACCAAGGTGGGTGCACCTAACCTAGTATAAAATATGCTTCATACACCAAGAACTAGGCTTGAATAATAGATAATAGGATAGTAAGAGAGTGATAAGTGTTAACCACACACTCATTGACTCTCCATTACTATGGGTAGAACCACATACAACCAAATACTGAAAACTTAAGGAATGGTTCTTAATTTATGCTTTTGAGATCATAACAAGAACAATCAGTATTTTTTGATAATGAGATAATCATTTAGGCTAGTACCTCATCCATTGGGCAAGATCTCCTAGAACAAGAATGCTACACACACTAGACAATAGTTGAGATTCAAAGCCATAAACACACCTACAATCCCCTCTACTACTTATAAGATATCCTTACATAGACAATTAGATAGATCTATGTACCATCTAAAGCATCATTTCATCTAATCCTAGATTAGAACTTAAGAATGGATACATACACATAAAACAATATGCAGGGAACTAGAAAGTCTAGAACCTATCTAAGTTGACACAAAGGAGAGATAAGAGTCATGTATTTGCATTAAGTATGAAGAATCCTTAAGTATAAACAATCAAACCAGAGGAGTCAAGCTTGAAAATTACAGCTTAGACCTGCAACTTTTTCTCTATCATCAACAAAATACCAAATGCCAAAATGTTACAATCCTGACTGGGCAGAAGACTCACAACTGGAAAAGTTTTAAAATCTAACTCCCAATAATTCAAAATGATCATAAAAAATACCTTTATACCAGGGTTACAATGCAAGCATAATGATCATTTCAACTCAAAAAATTCAAATCCACCTAACCCCCCCAGGAGTTAACATAGAAATGACAGGGGTCAAGCCGCAGCATGCAAGATCAAAAAGTCCAATTTCAACAGCTAACTAGCCCTATACTGGTCCAAGTACCAAATTACCATCAAACCCCCAAGGAATCTAGCTAAATTGACCCTTGCAACACTTCAGGGTACTATTTCATTTATTCCTTCACAGCAAGGCATTCCTCTGCAATGATCATGGTGACCAGGACCACATTGGATTGGGGAAGAAGATCAGTTTCACCAACTCGAGCCCTTCCTGTCATCAATTTTGGTCCTTTGTAGTCCCTGGAAACATCTCTGAGATTCAAATTTAAACTCTAATGGCTAAGTCTTGGCACTAGCAACACATCGGTGGTCCTGATTCAATCGAAGATCGGCAATTAAGTCCCGACCGTAGATTTTTCATCTTCCCCAGGCTTCACAACTCTAACTCATCAGATACCCCGGGTCAACATTCTATGAACTGGCGACAAGGTAAAATCCCAATCATGGAATGAAAGGCCTAACTCTAGTTAGACTTTGTGAACACATGACTGCATGTGGTGAAAATGCCACTTAAGTCATCTAGTGAACTAGCGACAAAAGCATTTCGCTAGTTTGCAAAAAACATCCTACCTCTGCTAAAAACTCTAGCGACCCCATGACCACTCATTCACCAAGTCACTAGACCAACTAGCAAACCACCAAATCATCTTGTGAACTAGCGACAAGAAGGAAATATTTTCAGGCTACCAACTATTTATCCACACCACCAAAAATCTTGACCTGGGCCCGCGTTCAAATCCACCATCCCGCCAGCTCGAACCAACCAGAGATCACCACAACACACCTACCAACGAGATCACTGAGAAAATACAGATGGGCCCTAGGGACACATGGTGCCTTTTTGCATGATCACATAGCCCGGAGACAGGCTATGTGAACATGTGACCACCCGTAGGCCGCTACCTTGCCGTGCATAACCGCCACTGCACAACTCTGCAGCTGCATCACCAAACCGTCACCATAAGGGGTTCATCACATGATTACATAGCTAATTTCTAGGCTATGTGAACATGCAATAGCCATGAGACCACCACATCACCACCCTCTCTACATTTCTTGGGCCCACCAATGAAATGCCATCACACCACCATGGACAAATGTTGACCGGTCGCATGATCACATAGCCAAAAATTGGGCTATCCGACCATGCGATAGCCAACCCAAACCTATCACATGTCATGGCACCAAACCACAACCATGTCACCACTCTGTCGATGGGCCCCAAGGACACGTGGCAAGTGGTCACATGATCATATAGCCAAAAATTGGGCTATGCAACCATGCGACAGGCAATCACAGGCTACCACATGTTCGCCTCTAGGACCACTACCAAAGAAGCCACCAACTAACAAGAACTGGGACCCACATGAACAGATGGCAAGCGGTCGCATGATTGCATGTCACAAAATTTTGACATGTGGCCATGTGATAGCCAATAAGAATGTGCCATCTATCCCCCCTCTGACACCAGGCCCACTTCACTGAAGCAACACTGGAACAGGCAAAATCGACGATAGGTGCATGATCGCATGGTGAAAGAATATTCTATGTGATCACATGCTGATTATTGATCTCCTCCCTCTGGCCCTACATCATCGCACTTGTGCACTTAAGACAAAGAACAAGGAGAGCTGGCAGAAAAGAAGACATGCAAAGTCAAAAACACATAGTGTTTTTGGCACCAAAAGACAAGTGCACCAAGCTGGAAGGCAAAGGTCAGAAACAATGAGGGTTATCAACAAAAGAACAAAAACACATAGGAATTTTGACAGACCGAAAGGTAACAGGGAAGCCGAAAATAACACGGGTTTTCAAAAACACTGCAGGTTTTTGACACTGTGGCAGAATTTTAAAGTTTGCTCCCACAGACCATGGAATTTTAATAACTTTCTAGGTTGTGTACATTAGGAGATGCAGTTTGGACTAAAGCAAGGTGACAACAATAAAGAGCACAAGGTAGGACATTTAACAAAATCATGTAGGGGAGAGGCCAATTTTACAGGATTTTGCAATGACTGGAAAAAATGGCCTAACAGTGGCTCTTTCTGGGGACATGTATCTCCTGCAGATACAATGAGAAAATAGAATCTACTGAAAGAGGAGACCACAAAATTTCAAACCAAAAACAACCCTAAGAGACCTAGGGAAGAATCCTAACTACTGCTCATGGAAAAAGATACTTCAAGAGAAGTAAAACTTTAGGAATTGTCCATGAACAAGCAATTCCAAAGTGCCACCAGTTAGATCTTTCAGAATATATGAATCTGTTCCCCACTTGCTCTCAATCAGATAAGGGCCCAACCAAATAGGATGAAATTTTCCATGTCATCCCTTATCCTCTAGCCTTGCATTCCACATCAGGACTAGATCATCAATTTCAAAACTCCTCTGAGTTGCTCTCTTATCAAACAAATTTTTACACTGTCGCTGCAAATTTTCATTTTTCTCATGTGCACCCCTCCTTACCTCCTCCAACTGGATTAACTCATCCATCCTCACTCTCATCTCATCATTTAAATCTTCATCATATGCCTAGATGAACCTGTACATTTGCAACAAATTGTTCTGAGGTAATCTAGCATTTATCCCATATACCAAGTCAAATGGGGCACAACCTATGGATTTCTTTATAGTCACTCTGTCAACCCACAATGCCCACCATAAATTTGAGTCCCATGCTTTCTTATTTTTGTCCAACACCCTTTTGAGAATCTTGATAAGGCTTTTATTACTGGATTCTATCTGGCCATTCCCTTGTGGATGGTATGGGGAAGAAAATGAAAAGTGTATCCTATATTGCTAACAAAAATCACCAAACTCTTGAGATCTAAAACACATCGCATTGTCTACCACTATTGTTTCTAGACATCCAAACATAGTGAGAATATTCTGCATCATGAAATCAATTACCACTTTACTAGTGGCCCTCCTAGTAGGGATAGCTTCAACCCACTTGGTAAAATAGTCTATCACCACTAGTATGTATGAATGTCCACCACTAGACTTGTTTGGAATTTCACCAATGAAATCAATACCCCACTTCTGAAAAGGAGACTGAATTGAGACAGGCCTGAGTGGCAAATTCCCACTAAATTTCAACTTTCCTGCAAATCTTTGGCATGCATCACATTTTTTCACAAACTGATGTGTGTCCTTAAAAACTGTAGGCCACCAAAATCCAGATCTAAGAATCTTGTGGGCTGTGGTCTTTTCCATATAGTGTCCTCCACATACACCCTAATGCATTTCTTCCAATAGAGTCTTAGATCTTTCATGATCCACACATTTTAGCAATACTCCTTCATTGCTTCTCCACCACAACTCACCATGAATAATGGCATATCTCACAGATTGTAGCTTGATAGTCCTTTTCTTATTTTCACTCATGTCAGGGGGAAGAAATAATTTTTTCAAGTAATTGATGACATCTTTATACCAATCACAGTAATCCATATCACAAATATATGGCCTCTCTTCCTCCTCTAGCATATTCACATGATTACCAATCAGATTACTTTGTGCCATCAACTTTGCAAGGCCTAGGCCTCTCACCAATTTTGTAATCTGAATATCTATATTGAATTCTTAGATCCTATTGATCCATCTACATCTCTTTCTTGATACCTCTTGTTGCACCAATATGTCTTTAACAGCAGCACTAGGGACATAAGCAACCACCCTGGCTCCCATAAGATAACACCTAAAAGTCTTGACTACTTTGACTAAGGCATAAGCCTATTTCTCAGTGATATTATATTTCAATTCTACTGCATGTAAAGACTTGCTAAAAAATGATATAGGTTGCTCATATCCATTTAAATTCTTTTGTAATAAGACTGTTGCAACCGTATGATACGAAGTAAAAGAGAAAATCTGCATGGGCTTACCATAATCAAGGGTCCTCAAAATAGGGGCATCCTTGATGGCCTATTTGATATTCTTGAAAGATTCATCTGCTTCTTCATTCCATTCTACCTTTGCATCTTTTTTCAACATCCTAGAGATATGAATACAAATTTCTGCAGAATTTGTAACAAATATTCTTAGAAAATTTACCTGCCCAAAGAAAGACTGTATTCCTTTAAAATTTCTTGGTGGTGAAAGCTTGTCTATTGCCATAACCCTTTCTGGATCAATTCTCACTCCATCCTTAGACACAATATGTCCTAAGAGCTTGCCTTCTATAACACCAAAAGAACACTTCTTTGGATTCAAAGAAATCCCATACTCCAGAGCTCTGATGAAAATCTTTTCAAGGTGTTCACAATGCTGATCCTCCTTCTCTGAATATGCTATAAGATCATCCTAGTATACCACTAAAAACTTGTTTATGAAATCAGAAAAAGCTACATCCATAGCCCTCTGAAAAGTTGCTCCTACATTTGTCAGGCCAAAAGGCATCCTAACATAAACATATGTTCCCCAAGGAGTGGCGAATGCAGTCTTGAATTGTTCTGACTCCTTAACCATGACCTGATTATAACCAGAGAAACC
The DNA here is from genome assembly GCA_027943335.1 of Chamaecyparis obtusa. Lineage (NCBI taxonomy): Eukaryota > Viridiplantae > Streptophyta > Pinopsida > Cupressales > Cupressaceae > Chamaecyparis > Chamaecyparis obtusa. The sequence continues at coordinate 210,183 of BSBK01008123.1, forward strand.
ATCCATCATGGACACTAACTCTAATCTTGTGACTCTCTGCAGCATATTTTCCATATTAGGGAGACCATAGTTGTCTTTCAAAGAATTGACATTCAGATTTCTAAAATCAACACACAGCCTAATGTCACCATTCTTTTTTCTAACTGGAACCAAGTTTGACACCCAAGTAGAATGTCTGACAGGCTTTATAATACCAGCATCCATCATCTTTTTGAGTTTATCTTGCATCTTCAGTGCCAAAGTAGGGTTCACAGACCTTAATTTCTGCCTAAAGGGTTTAGTTGCTTCCTTTAATGGTATCTCATGTTGAAAGAGATCTTCTCTATAAGCTTTCAAATCTTCATAAGACCATGCAAAGACATGTCTAAATTTTTTGAGAAGATCAATCAGATTTCTTCTAGTTCTTTGAGATAAACATTTACCCATGTAAACATTCTTTGGTTCTTGGCTTGTCCCCAGATTTACTTCCTCCAAACCACTTACCCTGTCAGCAAGTATAGCTACACAAGCCCTCTCTTTATCATCAAATGCTCTCTCAAGAGCAACCAATCCCCTTGGGATCCTATTTGACTTCAATTGTAGTTCCTCCTTCCCTAGGACACTTTCCTTTCCATTTTTGATGTCTACATAGGTGCTGAAATCCATTTCCTGACCATCAAAGTGAGACTCACACTGCAAGAATCTCAAAGTATCCAAATCATTAGAAAATACTTGCCAATTCTCAACATTATACGGGATAGAAGGCCTGGACTTACACTCAATTTTGGATATCCCCACAAAGGTAATATCCTCTAGCCTTAAGGCTATGTTTGCTAGTAAATCCGCCATCCTGTTCTAGCTTCTATCCACCCAATCAATACCAAAGGCACTGAAACATTCAATTTCATCCCATACAGCATTCCTATATTGTTTCAGCCTTTGGTTCTTTGATGCATACTTTGATCTAATCTAAGATACTATTAACTCAGAATCACCAATCACCCTAAGATGTTTGATCCCATGTTTTCATGCTTGTCTCAAACCAATCAATAGGGCTTCATACTCTGCAACATTATTTGTGCAAGGAAACAAGAGACTGAAAGAAAACTTAAAAGTCTTACCACTCGGGGATACCAACAATACTTCTACTCCAGCACCTTCTCTAGAACTTTCTACATCAAAATATAATGTCCATAGGACATTACCCTCTACCATGTTACTCTCATCATCAGCCAAAAGGATAGGCCTGACCTTTTCTTGCATCTCATTCCTCTGAACTTGGAATGAGCCAATGTCAGTGTCAACAAAACAATTCATGCTATCCTTTTCATTCTCCTCAATCATATGTGGAGTTCTAGCTTCCCTTGACACCTTCACATTCTCTCCTTCAATGTTAAAAGTGGCAAAGGAAGGGTCACATTGAATACTTCCTCCCATGGAGGCACTCCACTTTCTAGATAACAACATTCCATATTGAGGAGGAATGTCAACTACAAGAACACTCATAGTCAACTGTTTGTTAGGAAATGTAGCTAATTTATAAGGCAGAGCCTTAATGGTACCAATAACTGGTACTTCTCTTGAGTCCATAGCTTGGCATCTCCCATGAGGTGTATCAACCTTTAGTCCTAATGATTTCATGATCTTTGTAGGCATGACAGTGTTTGATGCTCCAGAATCAATCATGCAATTCTTCAATATTTTACCATCAATCTCAAGGGACAAAAAGAAAGGATCAACTGTCCCTACTGCATTGTTTACAATATTTGTATCCAAGAAGATTTGAGGAATCTTAGAAACAATTTCTTCACTCTTACTATTGGGTGTGTCTTCCAAGGAAGCCACATGTTTGTCATTTCTATTCACCTCCTGGATTCCTACAAAAGAAATACCATTCACCCAATTCAAGGCCTTGACCTTGTGTTCTTCGATTCTCATCATTTCCAAAAGTGGAACCTTGACACTGATCTGTGAAAGCAATTTGGACATATCTATTGGAACATACTTCTAGCCATTCATGTCTTCATCAAAAATAGTGACAACTTTATCTTTTGTGAAATCAGATTTGTCCTTGAGAGAGGATTCCTCTCCCTTCTGAAAGGCAGGAACAACAACATCTGATGTCTTTGCTTTGTTCCTAGGTGCTGTAACAGGCATAATTTTCTTTTTTACCTTCACTTGGTCAGCAACACAAGCACCCTTCCCCTTTTCTTCATGTTGTTGTACATTATTTTCTATCCTCTTGATGAACATACTACCTAATTTACTAGCTGCATTTCCAATTGTCCTATTTCTCAAGTTGTAGTTGCTTCTAGCTTGAGTGACCATGTCTATAGTGATTTGAGAAACTTCTTCATCTGATGGTCTTCTTAAAGAAACTTTCTCCTCACCCCTCACTGCACCACATCCAACATCATCAAACTCTTCATCCTCTTCATCAGTAGAGTCAGCTTCATCCCAGGCATGTGAAGAAGTCATACCACATCCTTCTTTATCATACTACTCCTCACCTTCTTGATTATTAGGTAAGTTCAAAGCAATGACACAATGCTCTAGACTATGAGGAGATTGAAAAATGACACACCATGGAACCTCATTAATTAAATTCACTGAATTTCTCTGGAAAGGATCAGGGATCCTTCCATCAGGCCTTTCTTTCTTGGTTGGGAGAATGGGCTTGCCATCTTTCCACTAAGTGTTGTAAGGATAATTCTGCATTCTTGCCTGTCTGCTAAAGTTGTTTGGAGCTGACCTCTCCATAGTCATAGGTCTATTGTTTCCCTTTTCTCCAGGCTTTAAACCTTCCAAAGCCTTTAAAATCTATTTTAGATTGTTATCCTCTTTGGGTTTAGAGTCAATAGACCTTCCCATTTCTTTCTTACTCTGCATTTGAGGCCTACAATCATCTCTTCTTCCTATCTTTCCTGATATTCTTCTATTGCTCTCTATGTTGATAGCCAATTTGTAAGCTTCCCTGAGACTTCTAGGATTCTTGTACCTCAAGAAATATCCCATCTTTGCATCAAAGGCATTCAAGTATGTCACAAGACATACCCTGTCATCTAATCTGATAACCTGCAAGAGTCTATGCATGGCCTTTTGGAACCTTATGTTGAATTCAAGGACCTCTTCATTCTGATTTTTCTTTATATTATTGAATTCATTCAAGATAAAACCCTCATTATTTTTATCTCCATAATGTTCCTTGAAAAAATTCTTGAATTCATTCCATGACCCTATACTAGCATGGGGTAATCCTCTAAACCAATCCCTAGCATCGTCAATCAGGGATTGTACAAATAGCTTCATTATAACATTATCAGGCTCTACATTATAATCATCTATTACATCTATAAAAAAATTTAGGTGTTCTTCACATGCAATGACATTATTTCTAGTAAATTTAGGAAGCTTTTTTCTAATCTTATCAGGGATTACATTAGGATAGCCAGGAATACCAAAGAAGGTAACTTTTTTGTACCTTTCATGAATAGGAGCTCCATGGAGTGGATCCATTCCTTGAGATGTAGATGTCCTTGTGTTTGAACCATCAGGAACCCTAGCAGCACCCAGTACACCATTTGCTTGAGCTGCATTATTACCCTGATTTCCACCTTGCCCTAAGAAGGAAGCAGCAACACGTGAAGGTCCTGAAGTATGCTTGAGAAAATCAATCTTTTTCCTAATTTCTGCAGCAGAAGCCTCTAACTCAGCTTTCTCTAGTTCTTTGTCCAATATCTCTTTCTTCCTTCTAGTTATCTCAAGGTCTGAGTCTAATTTCAGTCCTGGATCTGATGTTCTATCAACAATAGCCTGTTCATTGATCTGAACACCAATGGCCTTCAACTTTCCTTTATCCTTTGACCTAGTTTCCTCATGTGTCCTTTGCACAATAGGTTGTTCCTCTACCCTCTCAAGCTCCAGGAAAAAGTTAATTGCCTCCAAATCTAGCAATTGCCTCTTTAGCTGATCAGCCCTTATCATGGCTTGTCTTACTTTATCCTCTTTATCCTTTTCTCTCTGCTGCCTAATGGCAAGCTACTCTTGAACTCTTCTTTCTAGTTCATAGACCTCGTCAAAGATCTCTTATAATTTAGGGAGTGTGGTCTAAGACTCATCATCTCCCACTTGAGTTTCATCTTCATGCTGATTCAGTCCCAAGTCAACAGTAGCCTCTTCATATTCTAAATTGTCTTCTTCTTGACTAGGCCTAGCTTGGGTCTCTTCTCTAATATCTCTCTTGTTTCTCCAAGTCTGAGAAACACCTCTTCTTTTCTTTCCTCCCCTTGTCTAACTAGGCCTTGAAGTACTTGGAATACCTTCTTCCATTATGTCTTCAGAATGCTGCTTTCTCCAGGACCTAGTAGCTTTATAACTCATTCTGCAAAATAAATCACTGACTAGTACTGCTACCAAGATTTTTGAGTCACCACCCAAGTGTATTGGGAATATTATAAGATGATTTCTTGACTGCAAAAATGCTCAAATGAGTTAAAGAGACAAGGGACAAGGATAACCCTATTTTCCAATGATGACCTACTGGTTTGGATAGGCATGAATAACAGTCCCCAGTAGAGTCATCATCTTGTTGGTGTCCAAAATGATGCTTATGCTCTAACAGGCTGCCAGTACACACTTAGATGGATTTTAAGAATGGTTAACTCTAAAATGTTATGAGGTCTTAGCATGACTGGACCAACTATAGGGACAAGACTGCCCTCTTCTACTTCTGGCTCTGCAAAACCAAGGCTAGTGCACCTAACCTAGTATAAAATATGCTTCATACACCAAGAACTAGGCTTGAATAATAGATAATAGGATAGTAAGAGAGTGATAAGTGTTAATCACAAACTCATTGACTCTCCATTACTATGGGTAAAACCACATACAACTAAATATTGAAAAATTAAGGAATGGTTCTTAATTTATGCTTTTGAGATCATAACAAGAACAATCAATATTTGTTGATAATGAGATAATCATTTAGGCCAGTGCCACATCCATTGGGAAAGATCTCCTAGAACAAGAATGCTACACACACCAGACAATAGTTGAGATTCAAAGCCATAAACACACCTATAATCCCCTCTACTACTTATAAGATATCCTTACATAGACAATTAGATAGATCTATGTCCCATCTAAAGCATCATTTCATATAATCCTAGATTAGAACTTAAGAATGGATACATACACATAAAACAATATGTAGAGAACTAGAAAGTTCAGAACCTATCTAAGTTGACACAAAGGAGAGATAAGAGTCATGTATTTGCATTAAGTATGAAGAATCCTTAAGTATAAACAATCAAACCAGAGGATTCAAGCTTGCAAATTACAGCTTAGACCTGCAACTTTTTCTCTATCATCAACAAAATACCAAATGCCAAAATGTTACAATCCTGACTGGGCAGAAGACTCACAACCGGAAAAGTTTTAAAATCTAACTCCCAATAATTCAAAATGATCATAAAAAATCCCTTTATACCAGGGTTACAATGCAAGCATAATGATCATTTCAACTCAAAAAATTCAAATCCACCTAACCCCCCCAGGAGTTAACATAGACATGACAGGGGTCAACCCGCAGCATGCAAGCTCAAAAAGTCCAATTTCAACAGCTAACTAGCCCTGTACTGGTCCAAGTACCAAATTACCATCAAACCCCCAAGGAATCCAACCAAATTGACCCTTGCAACACTTCAAGGTACTATTTCATTTATTCCTTCATGGCAAGGCATTCCTCTGCAATGATCATGGCGACCAGGACCACATTGGATCAGTGGAGAAGATCAGTTTCACCAACTCGGGCCCTTTCTGTCATCAATTTTAGTCCTTTGTAGTCGCTAGAAATGTCTCTAAGATTCAAATTTAAACTCCAATGGCTAAGTCTTGGTGCTAGTAGCACATTGGCAGTCCTGATTCGATCAGAGATTGGCAATTAAGTCCCGACTATAGATTTCTCATCTTCCCGGGGCTTCACAACTCTAACTCATCAGATACCCCAGGTCAACATTCTGCGAACTGCCGACAAGGTAAAATCCCAATCACGGAATGAAAGGCCTAACTCCAGTTTGACTTCACAAACACATGACTGCATGTGTTGAAAATTCCACTTAAGTCATCTGGCGAACTGGCAACAAAAGCATTTCACCAGTTCACAGAAAATATCCTGCCTCCGCTAAAAACTCTAGCGACCCCACGACCACTCATTCGCCAAGTCACCAGACCAACTAGCAAACCACCAAATCATCTTGTGATCCAGTGACAAGAAGGAAATATTGTTGGGCCACCAAATATTTATCCACACCGCCAAAAATCCTAACCTAGGCCCACGTTCAAATCCACCATCCCGCCAGCTCGGACCAACTGGAGATCGCCACAACACACCTACCAACAGGACCACCGAGCAAATATAGATGGGCCCTAGGGACACATGGCACCCTGTCGCATGATCGCATAGCCCCAAGATGGGCTATGCAAACATGTGACCACTTGTAGGCCGCTACCTTGCCGCACATAACCGCCACCGCACAACTCTGCAACCGCGTCACCAAACCACCACCGCAACCGTCACCGTAAGGGTTTCGTCACATGATCACATAGCCAATTTTTGAGCTATGTGAACATGCGATAGCTATGAGACTACCACATCACCACCCTCTCTACATTTCCTGAGCTGACCGATGAAACACCATCACACCGCCATGGACACGTGTCAACCAGTCGCATGATCGCATAGCCAAAAACTAAGCTATGCGACCATGCAATAGCCAACCCAAAGCTACCACATGTCACGCCACCAAACCACAACTACATCACCACTTTGCTGATGGGCCCCAGGGACATGTGGCAAGCGGTCACATGATCACATAGCCAAAAACTAGGCTATGTGACCATGCAACAACCAATCACAGGCTACCACATGTTTGCCTCCGGGACCACTGCCAAAGAAGCCACCAACTGCCAAGAACCGGGACCCACACGGACAGATGGCAAGTGGTCGCATGATCGCATGTCATAAAAGTCTAACATGTGGCCATGCGACAACCAATAAGAACGTGTCATCTATCCCCCCTCTAACACCAGGCCCACTTCACCAAAGCAATGCTAGAATAGACAAAATTGATAGTAGGTGCATGATCGCATGGGGAAAGAATATTCCATGCGATCACACACTGACCATTGATCTCCTCCCTTTGGCCCTGCATTATCACACTTGCACACTTAAGACAAAGAACAAGGAGAGCCGGCAGAAAAGAAGACATGCAAAGTCAAAAACACACAGTGTTTTCAGTACCAAAAGACAAGTGCACCAAGCTAGAAGGCAAAGGTCAAAAACAATGAGGGTTATCGGCAAAAGATCAAAAACACACAGGAATTTTGGCAGACTGAAAAGTAACAAGAAAGCCAAAAACAACACAAGTTTTTGAAAACACTGCAGGTTTTCGATAGTGTGGTAGAATTTTAAAGTTTGCTCTAGCGGACCACAAAATTTCAATAACTTTCTAGGTTTTGTACATTAGGAGATGCAGTTTGGACTGAAGCAAGGCGACAACAATAAAGAGCACAAAGTAGGACATTTAACAAAATCATGTAGGGGAGAGGCCAATTTTATAGGATTTTTCAATGACTGGAAAAAATGGCCTAACACACCCTCTTTTAGTACATTTATCATGATAGACTTGCATTTAGGATGCATTCTGCACTTATCTTCTTCATTTTAGGTGAAAATAGGGTTAGGGTCAGAAGGATTCTCCTTAATTTCCCTCTTCCATGGCTCTACTTTCTAGGTAGAACTTAGAAATAGGTTCTCCTAGACTTAATCACACTCATCATAGGATTTTATGCATGTCCCTAGCATTCTATCCCATTTTGGCCTCATTTTTAGGTCTCCGGGCATCCCTGGGACCTCCTGTCCTGATTCTGGCTGGATCTAGGCCCACAAGGTCAAAGTCAAGGTTGATCCTAACTTGGTCAGGATCTCGCTCAACCTTGACTAGGTCAACATTGAGCTCATACTTGACTAGGTCAAAATTGAGCTCATTTTTTACCTCCTTCAGAATCTATGCCCCTTTCTCAAATTTGGTCCTGACGAGCCCCGAAATCAATGTTGAGCCCTCAAATTCGAGTGCAAAAAGGTTTTAATTCAAATTTCATTTAATTATTTTCCCTCCTTAGTTTGTTATTGTGATTGGACCTTAATTTGAGGTGAAATTTGAATTATGGGTCCTCACATTGCTCTAGGAGCCTCACCTTGAAACCTCTATATAAAGACTCTCATTTGCATTCATTTTCACCAAGCAATTTTCATGATCAAGTGCTCTCAAGGAGACAATTTCATGAACAAGAAGATTTCAAGAAAACAAGGAATGGTGAAGATGCAAGATTGCAAGAGTATGATATAGAAGATCAAGCCATTGTTGACATCAAGCATCTTTGTGAACACACATTTGGACCAAGAGAGATCCTTTCTTCCTTGATCCGCCATTATCAACTTTCAAGCATTCAAAGATACAATCATGGAGTAGAAATTATGGATTGTGAGTTTGGTAGAAGTACTTTAGCCTTGGGGGCTTGGTATGCTTTTCTATCTCATTCAAATCTATGCATTGTTGTTTCATACATATTCATGCTAGGGTTTTGATCTAGAGGATTAGATCTTGTCATTACACTTTCAAAACATACACACACACATTCTATTTCAATCAGCTATTCGTGGAGGTGGAGATCACCAAAACGGGGGTTTGACTAAGGCTATTTGTGGAGGTGCAGAGTACCAATTAAGACATAATCCTAGACTCTTACTAACCTAATAGGATAATGTAAGGCCTAATTGGACCACTTAAGACTTAATTTAGTCCACCGAATAGGACCTATTAGGACCCTTAAGACCTAATAGGACCATTTAAGACCTAATAGAATTTAATAGGACTGAATAGTCCACCCTTAAGACACAATAGGACCCTTAAGACCCAATAGGACCTAATTAAGACCCTTAAGACCCAATATGACCCAATAAGATCCTTAAGACCTAATAGGACCCTTAAGACCCAATAGGACCTCATTAAGACCCTTAAGATGGGTATAAGACCCTTAAGACCCATAAGACCCTTAAGACCTAATTAAGACCCTTAGATATCCCCTCTAGCTAAAAAGAATAAAACCTTGGAGGTGATCCTAACTCAACTAATAATATATTTATCTTCTCCCCAAAATGGGTTAAGTATTTAAACTCTAGATCATTTTCCCCCTCCTAAACTTCATAAGGAGAAATCTATATGTTTCATCTTATGCTTTGCATGGAAGTGTTTGTTATCTCTATTTTAGCATTACGTATTGTCATTAGTATCAAAGAAGATCAGTCTGATACCTATGCTATTGAGTCGGTAGAAGGAAGAACTACAAGCTACATATGATAGTCGGTTTACTATATAAGCCTCCATACCGAGTAGTCACAAGGAAGTACCGAGAACTAAAAGGAAATAGTTCTAACTAAGCACCAGAGCAGTATTACCAAGCATCACTGTATACTGATACTGAGTGTCACTAAACACTGAAAAGTATTGATAGTGTTTACCGAGAAATCCAAGAAATGGCATAGTAATCAATTTTGGCACATTTATCTATGAAAATAGTGATGATGATATCTATGTAATTGTTAGATCTAGTTTATTTGTGTATACCATAGATCTTAGGTTATTTTCCTAAGATGATGTAAACCTAATTAGGTCATGAAGGTTAGGTGGTGATGGAAATCATAGTAGTATACTATATATTTTAAATTCATGACATTTTGACATAAGTTTTGACATATGAATGTGAAGGACAAGAAGGAGATCTTGAAGTAAGTAGTCATATTCTAGACTTCAATTTTCACACAAGGTTGAGCAGCATTCAGAGATATTCAGTTTAATCAAAATCAGTCAAGGCTACTGAGAAATACAAAGGAATGATATCTAAACATTGAGGTGATGTATTTTGATATTTCATAGATCTATTTTAGAAAAGCATAAGTTGTCAATTATAGATACTTTCTATTATTCTCTAATCATTGTAACAAAGTTAGCAAAATCTCTTAACAGAGTAGACCTAATAGTCTTGTTGTAAATCTCTTAACTGAGTACACACTCAAGTAGTGTTGTTGAAATCCTTTAACCAAGTAGATCTAGTCGATCTTATTATTACTCCTAACAGGGTAAGATCATTAGAAGTGATCACAACTTGTAGCCTTAACTAGCATACTTTATTATATGCAGTAGTGAAGAATTTATGGGCATCATCCCCACTGTAGTTTTTACCTTCTCACAAGGGTTTCTGCATAACCAAAATACTTATGGTATGTGATTGAATTATTATTTGTTTTCATGCAATTTACATTTACAAGTTAATTGAATGAATGATGCATACAATGGATTCAGTTGGATAGACTAGTTTACTACAATTTGCTGATTAAGTTTGAAGTTAAAAGTTTTTGAGGGCACTGAATCACCCCTCCCCTCTCAATACCTTATCTCTCACTTCCAACAATTGGCATCAGAGCTCAGATCTCTTATTGGATGGTTTAACCACTGAAGAGTAAAGATCTAATCATGGAGAGATACAAGTTGTACAAAAATATAGAGAATCAAAACATTTAGATGCAGATGTTTATTAAATAATACAAGAAAGCTAAGGATGCATTGAAGAAGTTACTGGTTTAAAGAAAGAACTTGGCTATTTTGGAAAATGAGACTAAGTACCATGAAGAAGAGATTGATGACTTATTTGAAAAAATAGGATCTAGTTCAAGCATTATTTCTGATCATTCTAAAAGTGCAATTTTTGATTTGTCTGAGAAAAATCTTCATTTGACTGAACAAGTGAAAGCCCTATAGATTGGTTAGGAGACACAAATGGTGAGAATGATTGATGTGATAAACAATGCTAGACAAGTTGAACAAGAGAGAAATTTGGTTGTTGAAGATAGGAGATAGATGACTGAACAACTACAAGTAAAAGAAACTAAGATACTGAGACTTACCAAACATCACTTGGAAATATCCAATCAAATGATTATTGTAAACTAGGAGATCAACTGAGTAAATGGTGAACTTAATGATCCTAAAATTAGTTAGTTTGAACTTCTATCAACCGAGGATCAGAATAAACTTGAAGAGGCAATCATCTAGATGATGATTTGATTCAAAAGAGTTCCCATCAATTTTGCCAAACATCTACCTAAGGTACTAGAGGAAATATTTTCATATAAATGGTCCTATGCCTTAGATACCAAGAAGAGAATAAGGGAACAATCCCTAGCTTTGGCAATATCTCAATTGATTGTCCCTAAAATTGAACAACACATGAGAAAATATGCAAATAAGTTTAGAGTGAAGAATCGGGAACTGCATATACTTGATGAAAATTTGGCAGACATAGATGAGAATAGTCAACTCATCTAGACTTCAATAGTTCAAGCCCAAGAGAAAGCAGAAAAGATGGCTTTAGCCAAAATTTCTCAGAAGCTAAAAACAAAAGGAAAGGGACTTCACATTGATGATGCAGGCTTGGCACTAAAACAAGATAAGATAGATATATCAGATACTAAGGTACCTGATACTATAGATGCCACCGAGGAATTGAACTTTACACAAGATGCACTAGATCAAGATGAGATCCAAATCATAAACAACACTTCACTTGATGTACTCATTAATGACATCACAAATGGTGATCCTAATGACATAGATGATGATGAAGATGTGACTATTGTTGGATCCAAAACACAAGATGAAGGTACACTTACTGAGCCAGCAATAACATCTTTACCAGATGAACTTCCTATTCTGATGGAAGTAGTTGAAATGGTCTCCAAGGAGAAACTTGAAGGCTCAATCCCTGAGCAACCAATGGGTACATCGGGAGATCAAGGAACTAATACACCTACAGAGACAAATGAGCTTGAGAAAAAAGAGGTAGAAACACAGGGCCAAGATGACCCTAAGGCAACCGAGGAAACCCCACCTAACACTACATCAAAGGCTCCATCTCAGTCAACCAAAACACAGGTATTGAGGAGCAGAAAAAGGAGGATAATGTGTCAACTGGGCATGAAAAGAAGAATGTTGAGGAAAAAGAAATTATTCCATATGTTAAGAGCTCACCTCAAGAGCCAAAGAAGAATAAGAAGAAACACAGAAAAGGGCTGGTCACACTTGAAGAAGTTATTTTTATACTAGAATATGACCCGAGGACCCTAGAGACAAAGAACTGAGAAAATATGGGGAGATTTATAAAAGGAAAGTAGCTCAGGAGAAGCTAAGAAAGGAATGCAAGAGCAAGGAAATTTTAGAGAATGTAAGAGACATCTTACAATAGGTTGTACCTGAGGTACAAATCAATGATAATACACCAATTATAGACCAACTTGCTACACTTGCACAATAAATCAATGCCCTAGACACTGAAGTAGAAAAGAGAATTGAAGAGAGGGCAGAATCAAAAATACAAGACAAACTAGAAGAGAAAATCAGCCAGGAAGTGGTAATAAATAAAGTAAAGTTATCTGAGGTAATAACTGACATTCAAAATATTACTTAGATAATTATTCAAATGTTGATAAAGCTTTACACTATGGAGAACTTAACTGCTAAGATCGGTGAGAAGAAAAAATAGATGGATACTAAAATCCAAGCCAGTGCACAAGCAGCCTTAACTGAGCCAAATGCTTTTTATACGCACATACTTAAAGTTCAAGAACTTAGGTGGTTAAGAGATGATTTGAGGAAGCAAGAGAATAGGATAAGTGACCAAGTCACCGAACTACACATAGATTTTCTTACCCACCTTAAAATGTTTGAGCAGCATATAGTCAAAGCACAAGCTTTAGTTGCAACACCAAAAATTTCTATGTTGGAAAATATCTTTGACATGCATGCACAAGGCAGTCTTGAGCACATTTCTCTCACCAACTTGAAAGAGGAATGGGTGATCGTCTTAGATTCTTTGAAGAAAACCCACCAACACATATTTGATAAACTATAGTACACAAATTTTTTGTGAGTTTGGCATTATTATCAAAATGGGGGAAAACATAATGTATATGGAAAATTGTGTAATTATATCATAAGTGTACTACACATATATCGAGAGCATGCACCGAGGGGGATAAAATTTTGATAGAAAAGTTATCTATGTATATATGGAGAAGTTAGAATTTTTTTTGAGATATCAGGTCTATATACATTAAAGATTTTGATACTAATGCCAAAGGGGGAGATTTTTATCTCTATTTGAGCATTAAGTATTTTCATTAGTATCCAAGAAGATCAGTCAGTTACCTATGCTATTCAGTCAGTGAAAGGAAGAACTACAAGCTACATATGCTAATCAGTTTACTATATAAGCCTTCATAATGAGTAGTCACAAGGTAGTACCGAGAACTAAAAGGAAATAGTTTTAACCAAGCACCAGAGTAGTATTACTAAGGATTAATGTATACTAATACCAAGCATCAATAAACACTGAACAATATTGATAGTGTTTACTGAGAAATCCATGAAATGGCATAGTAATCAGTTTTGGCACATTTATCTATGCAAATGGTTATAACAAAATCACAAAATGTTTTACCAAGATTGAGGATCATTTATTGGGATGAGCTAAAACTGATTGAATACCTAAATGACTTGAAGATCAGTGATTAGAGATCACCGAGTTACTGAAATGATATGTAAGATAACTAAATTAGTCATTATGTTGTCATTGATGTCAACTAGTTTTGACAATACTTATCATGTAAGTTACAAACATCTGAACATCTATAAAAAGAGAGAAAAGATGAAGAACTAAGATATCTACATGGAGAAAGATGGATATGATAGATGAGGATAAGGACTACTTTGGGTAACTTGTTGATGAGTCTATGATTTCATATTATTGAATTGATTATGTTGCATTAATCTATTATGAAGAAGGAAGCAAAATTGTACAAGATAATGTGGTAGGTAAATGAAGACTTCAATATACACCGAGCCAGTATAGTGTATACCAAGTAATAGAATTAATTGAGCTTGTATTCACCAATGTATTTCTTTGTTAACCGAGTACGGATGAAAGTATTAAATGCTTAGTTTAGCCAACAGAAAATGATGAGCTAGAAATTATTATGATTTCAAGATTGAGGATAAAGTTTGTTATGAAATCCACGGCTGAAATAATTCAAAGAAAATCTAAAGGATGGAATTGAAATGTGTTATTGACACAACTACCAAGGAAGGTTTAAGAGGTAAAATCAATGAAGGAGAATAAGTGGAAAAATTTGATGGTTGATATGAAAATGATTTATCTGTCTATATAAGAGATATGAGTTTCTTTATTGAAATATGCCAGAAGAAAGAAGACTAAAGATATTTCACATGAATATAGTTTCATGCATGCTTGATCAGACTGGTTGAAGGAGAACCGAATTGTAGAATAGTACAGAGTGTCAGAGAGCTATTACCGAGTGAAAGTAAGTTAAGGAAGTGAATTGAAATATTTATCAGAGGATTTGTATGGGCTTAGAATAGATCTGAACATCTACAAATTGAGTTGTATTGTAATCAGATCAACTACTATTTTAGTTTAACCATTGATACAGAAAATCTCCTAACCAAGTGGACTTAACCATCTTATGTTATGCCCCTATGTCATTCAAGGAATGTACATTGTTATCTTATTGACCACATAGTGAATGTTGGTCAAAATTTAACAGTTAGTCTTAAATCCTCTAACAAGGTCACACCTAACAATGTGTTTGTAACCTTTAATAGGGTTGGCTCTTCACCGAGCTCACTTCAGAAGAGTGAAAATTATTTTGGGTTACTTGTCCCAGGTGGTTTTTCCCTTAGCAGGGTTTCCACGTTAAATCATTGTGTTATGTGTTTCTGTGATGATTATTTTATTGTCATACTTTATATAATGCATATTTTATTTGGTCAGTAATCACAGTGAGTTAATTAACTAATAATCGGTAAAAGGCATAGACAGTTTAATAGTTTATGTTACCGAGTTACAGAAGTTATTGAAATTATTTTCAGTGTTAAATATTTGTATTTGGTACTCTAGGATAACTGATCTAACTAATTCACCCCCCTCTCAGTTATTCTAACAATTGGTATCATAGCACATTGGTTGCTTGGAGAAAAGTTTTAAGGACTTCAGGAGAAAGATTACAAGATGTATAAGAGGGAAGTGTCGAAGCTTAATAAGAAAAATTTTACTATATGGAAAAGCCGCACGAGAATTCACATATCTGGAATTGGTGATTCTATTATAAATTTACTGGACAATGGCTACATACAACCACCGACTAGACCTTTAACTCTTGATCAGTTGAGAGACTTGTAATACCCCAAAAATGGGCTATAGGTTCATTAATCTCCTATATCGACACATCGAACAAAATTGACATCAAAGTCCTAACCTAAGGCACATCGGCACATTATCAAATCTTAATTTATTATCTTAAGTTTTGCATCGGGGAATATTCCTTATTCCTATTTATCCTAATTATCTTTAATTTTATGATTATTTGGTGATAAATCCTATTTATCCTAAAGTTTGATTAATTTAATATTCTCAATATTTAATTAATTAGATTTAATATCTGCCACTTAATTGTTTAATTGAAGTTAATTCTATTTATTCCTAAATTGTATTATTTAATTTTGACAATAAATCCAAAATCCTATGAATAATTGATTAAATTCTTATTTAATTAATTAAAGCAAGTTGTCAATTTTTAATAATATTGTTTTTGAATAAAAGTTTGAAAAATAATTGATTAACCCATAAATCAATTGTTTTATTTTTCAAAATCAGTTAAGTTGGAAATAAATCACTTTATTATTAAATTAATTCATAATAAAACATGCACATTCAAG
Source organism: Chamaecyparis obtusa (assembly GCA_027943335.1). Lineage (NCBI taxonomy): Eukaryota > Viridiplantae > Streptophyta > Pinopsida > Cupressales > Cupressaceae > Chamaecyparis > Chamaecyparis obtusa. Next base: position 226,070 of record BSBK01008123.1, read on the forward strand.
AAAAGCAGACAACTCAAAAATCAACCTGAGTTATTTGAGTGATTTATGGCTTTCTTCCATGCATCCCCAAAGCCCTAAATTTCTATAAATCAAGGCTCGGCTCTTCAAAAATCATCTCATATTTTTGCAAACTAATGCTAGCGAATTGCTATCTGGAGAATCGAATCTTCTTTGTGAATCAACCATGTTTGTGAGATCACTTTTGTTTCATATCTTAGAATCATTGCATATCAAGTTTTCATATAGATTTTAGATTTCATATCAAATTTTTCATCATAATTGCACAAAAAATCCAAAAAAATAGATTAATTTACATTCATTCCATATCTAGATTTTGCATTTAAATCCTTTGTTTAGGTGTCGTCAAGGTCACTAATCTTGGTCTAATCTGAGAATACATACTCGCATATACTAGAAGGCAGTAAATCACCTGGTTAGTTTAGTTTCAATTATTGCATGATTTCAATTTCAGCTAACCTCTAATGTTTTACTGAAGTGTTATGTCTACAGGTCAGGTAAAAAATTCACACACACATTTCTGGCACCGACCATGGGGCCTTGATACGGGTTTCCAATTTAGTTCTATCAATTTTTGTGTTTTCCTATCATTTTCTAAGCCAAAGCTGTGATTTTTTAATTCTATCCATACAATTTTCATACGAGTTTCTAACAAAAGTCATACCATACTAAACCCACTGTCGTACGATAGTTTATTTGATCAAGGATCATTTTTGACTGTACACACTATCATTTTAAAGTTATAAAGTGGTATGATCTGACACCTAGTATCGTACGAGTTTCTGGACTGTCATTTGGAATCACACCCACTGTCATATGAGTTTTGGCACCAAGTTTTAATTGTCATTTCATTTTTCAGGGTAGTTTGTCAGATTTGATTTTCAAATTTTGACTAAAAGCTAACCCTAACAATTGAAATTCTCTATTTTTGATTGATTTTCACTGGTTTTCGATTGGAAAAAGTGTAAGAATTGCTAAAATTAGGTAAGAATCTACTAAGCACATTGTGAGGAATTCAGGTAACCTTCTCAGCTAATAACATTTTAATTTGGACTAAAATGAACATCTTGCGTGTCTAGCTTGAGTGCCTTTATTTTCCATATCACACATTTCATTTGGGCTCTAAAAATGAACATAGATTTGCTTTCAGCATCTTTGTTACACATAGTAAATAGGCCCTATGAACACTATTCATGGCTCTTGAGAGAGTGAGTTTCCAGCGAAACTCTTCTCAACGAAGGAACCCTTGTAGGTAGGGAGGATACTAAGGGAGTCTCACGTTCCACTAGATTCGTGTGTCTTCAACTTTTGATCGAGGCATTCTCTCTCTAGAGAGGTTGATAGATCATAAGGGGTTGACATCATAGATCTTTGTGAGATAATCTTGGTCTTATCATGTCAGATTAATTTGTCTGCTTTGTTTGGGTTAAAAGTGAAAAGGCTAGGGGATTATGCTCTACTTCCTTTTTGGGTAGTACCAGAAACCCAAATCCTTGAATTTGGAACTAGTCTCCATGTGTTATATCTTGTGAGTCACCTTTAGAGATGGTTAACCATATTGGACATTCCCTTAATTGGGTTAACCATGTTGACAGAACCTCAAGCGGTAATAGCCATTTTCACCATGGTAGTGACAACCACTATATAAATGTCCTATTGGAATAAATCTCCACAGGTGTGGTCTCTTATTGGGCTATGAGATCTCCCTAGTAGATCCTAAAGATTAAGTTCTTGGACTGTGTCAAAACCCCAGTGCACCCAGATTGGAGTTTTTCCTCTTGGATCATAAAAGTTGCAGAGTCAAACCATTACTAAAAACCCTAGACAGGCCAAATTTTCATTTTTCTAAGTATATGTGCGTTATTGCAAAACTTTTTGGAACATACACAATTAGCACTTTGGAGGATTAGAAAAAATAAAATCACTTTATTGTTCATGCACAAGGTTTCTTTTTCCCTTGTTCATTGTTTTCAGACATGCTTGAAATCACTTGCTTGCTATTTTGCGTGCTTGCTTATCTATCTGGTTATTGAAAATGAACAAATCTGTTACCATCGTCAAATCTGGACATTGAAATTTGCAAGGAAACCAAATCTAAAAACTCAAAATTTGCAAAATCTGAAGTAAAATTCTTTTTTGGAGTCCATTGTTGTCTCAATCAGTCCAAGAGTCGTACGAGTTTTGGAAAGAGTCATTTCACTTACCCCTGAGTGTCCTATGATACCAGGTACATTGTCATATGAGTCTTTCTACCATTCATTTTCAAAAATCAATTTTTTGTTGTCAACTGTCATGCGAGTTTAGCAATTTTTGTTTCATGCCGTACCCACTGCCGTACAAGTCTGTAGAAAGTCATTTGAGAAGTTTTGAAAAATTGCCAGAAAGTTGTCAAAATTGTTAGATATCCAACTTTTTCAGCCTATTTCCAGAATCTGTCAAATAAATCACTGTGTTAGGAAAAAAGCAGTAAGCTATTGAGAATCCAATCATTATCCCAAAGTGGTCTTTTGAATCCGATCCAGCCTTCTATTTAATCGATTTGAGTCTTTATCATCTTGTGTCAAAACCTTGTCATAACTATTAGTCTTCAATCAATCTTCAAAATGACTAAGTGTTGTGATATCTTGTCCGCTATCTTTTGGGCATCTACCCATACATCCAGGGCATAGTATCCCTCATCTAAGTCATATCTATACTTCAATCAATCAAACCTTAACAAGGTTGCATCATCTAATCATCTTGATTCAATTCATTCTTTAGTTGTCTTCATCTGATTCTTTTGCTTCACCCAAGGTTAACAGTGGAAACTAGAGCTTCCTCTCACAAGAAATTTGGAGAAGCATCCCAGACCTTACCTATTACCGCTACCAAGGGTCCCACTCTTGAACAACTCTACAATTTGGGTCTTTATGAAGATGACGGTCTTGGCAACTTTCGATTAAAAACTGGTTACGTACCTCCTCCATCAACTCATAGAGGCAATCAACAAACTCCTCATCAATCTATTCTAGGGAGTCCATAAACTCCTACCATGTCTCAAGCAGGGACAAAATTTGGCTCTCAAAGAGCTCAATCTCAACATGGTGCAGATCAGGAATCCACACTTGAAGAAATTTCTCGATATCAAAATGATGATAACTTCAAATGAATGATGAAGCATTTCTTGAAAGAAGATAGAGAGGCATACTTTTTACAATTGGCTCATCAAGGTGCTAAACTTCCTCCCAACTTTAATGTTGAAGATATCATTACACATGAGGAAGAAACTCCCCTCATAGCTATGATGAAATAGATGCATTCCATGCAAGTCAAGCTTAATAATCTTGAGAAAGAAAAGGAACCCAAGGAGTTCTCCATGGAGGCCCTATGTCCTTTTCCATTTGACAAAGACTTGTACATGCCACCATTCCCAAAAAGAGTGGAGATGCCTAAGTATGATAAGTATGATGGACACTCAGATCCTCAAGATCATGTCGGAGAATTCTGTACACAATCTATGGAGATCATGCATGAACCAACCTATTTGATGCCTCTCTTCCCTTGATCTCTAGGTGGAGCGGCCATTCATTGGTTCTCTAGATTGCCTTCTACTATCAAAAATTTTGAGGAGTTGATCAAATTTTTTTATCAGCAATACTCCTACAATATTCAACATCCAGTCACCATGATTGATATATGTAATCTCAAGCAATATCCAGTGGAACCATTCCTAACATTTCTTAAGAGATGGAGGAAGAAGTTCTCTCTAAATGCCAGACCTATTCCAGAAATAGAAAAATTGGAAATCTTCGTCAATAACCTTGTTCTAGAAATCCATTATCCTCTACAAATGCAAGATCATACATCTTTTGATAAGATGGTGGACAATGCTATCAAAATCAAAAAATTGCTTGTGAAAAAAGGAGAAATCACACATCAAAAAGACAAGTATGAATCAAGATCCAGTTCTAAAGACAAGATCAAAAACTAGAACAAGAATAAAGGCATCATCATAGATGGTGTTGTTGATACCATCCATGCCCCATCTAAGGCACCAGCTTTCAATCTAACTATTGGTACCCAAGCCATAAAAGCTTCAGAACAAAAGGTGCCTGAATCATCTCAAAAGAAGCTAGAGGATAAAAAGTGGTCCCCTGATAATAAATGAACGTTCACTCCTCTTGGAGAATCTTTGGAATCAGCCATGAGAACTCTACTAGCTAATAACATCATCTCCTTGCCTGAGATCTGACCACCTAATTCTGAGCCTAAACCAAAATGGTGGAGAGAGAACAAATTTTGTGATTTCCATCGAGGTAAAGGTCACAAAACTAATAACTACTTACGCTTGAAACATACTATTCAAGATCTGATTGATAAGGGAGATATCATCATTGACAATCATAAGAGAAATAATGATCATACAGCATTCATAGAACCATTTCTGAAACATGGTCAAGAAGTTTCATCTTCTCAACCTACTATGGGGGCAAAGGTCAATTATGCTTACCTAGGAAATAATGTTGTTATCAATATGGTTGAACCTTGTCTCTCTGAACATTGCAATGTCATCATAATTGTACAAAGAGATAGAGATCATTCTTCAACTAATGCAGTTACTAGATCACAAGCTCAGGCACATCTGAATAGAGAAATCCTAGATTCATCAAATGTCCCTAAGATGCCCTTCAATCTTTCTTCTGCTTCCAAACAAAAGGCTATTTCTAAATCTTCCAATTCTAAAGATACAAGGCCAACATCTTATAGCATTGTCCAACAACTCCAACACACTAATGCAAAAATCTCCATGTTTGAGTTGCTTCAAATATCTCCAACTCATAGAGCTATTCTAGACAAATCTTTGCTCAGATCCAATGTTCTTGATGACCTTGATTTAGACAGGTTCCAGACTATGATTTGACATCTTACATCTCTGCAATATATCTCCTTTTCAGAGGAACATGACAACTCCTTGAGTCACCCACATAATCAGCCTTTTCATATAAAAGTCTTGATCCAGAACCATAGAGTCAAACATGTGTTGATAGATGGGGGCACTGGCCTAAACATTTGTTCTTACAGCTTGGTTCCACAATTGGGATTCTCAGAAATGGCTATTGATCCTAGAAAGAAAATAACTATAAAAGCCTATGATGAACAAGAAAGATCTTCTAAAGGCACCATTGTCTTACCTATCAAAGTAGGTCCAATTATCAAAGATACCATATGTCAAGTCCTTGATCTACCTTTGGCTTACAACATTCTTCTAGGGAGACTGTGGATACATGAAATGCAAGCTATTCCTTCTACATTCCACCAATGTTTGAAATTTCCTTATGGAGGAGTAGAGGTCACTATTCCAGCAGACATATCCACCACTTGCAATACATTGAAGGAAAGTGCGGATAAACTTGTGCCCAATAATAGAGAATCTTTCGTTAAGTACACAAAAGAAGCATCCACTTCTAAAATGGAAGATATTGCAAAAGACGTCCATATCAAAGAAAATAGTATGGGAGAATATACTGTAGAGCCATTCTTATCTTTAAAGTCTCTCCCTATTTCACCTAAGTCTTATGGGAAATCTTTGAAATAGTCCATACCAGAATCTAAAGAGCCCCTTGAGGTATATAAGAAGAATTTTGTAGTAGAACAAGTCTCCAAGCAAGAATTTTAAGAGGATTAAGTTGTGCTTGCATGGCTATACAAAGATGAATCTAGATGCCATGATATTCAAACTAGTAACTCAACGGTCCCAAAAGATCCTTCTAAGTCATATGGCCCAGGAGAAAAATTAATAGCTAAGATGGGATATTCAAGTAAAGGACCTATAGGAGTCAAAGGAAAAGGTCTTCAGCCACCTCTCCCACATACTGGTAGAGCAAATAAAGATAAAGTTGGTTTAGGATTTAAAAAGAAACCCTTTCACCTCAAAGGTAATTGTTCCCATGTCATAGAGTAGATCACACTGGGAGAAGCCCATCTTAAGAAAGAAGAAATAGAACCATTAGATAGTGATTCAAATAGCTTAGAACTCATTCCTTATGAAAAATTTCCTAAAGAGATCAAAGACCTTCTTGATGCAGAAGATGATCCTATCAGAAGAATCAATGTAGTAGAAACGCAAGAACCTACTGTAAAGCAAGAGATAGTTGCTACACAAGATTTAGCTAATCTCAAAGCTAATCAAATGGACCAAGAAGAAGGTGGTAGTTATTCTGAGATAGATTCCCATGAGTATGAATACAAATCTGAACTAGAAGGTAACCCTTCTTGGGGTATTCACCCTGACTTTACTCATGTTCTAAGATTTCCTAGAGATCCTGAATTAGATGATGAATCTAATGACTATGAATGGGGAGTCATCCCAGAACTAGATGAGCTTATCACCGAGAAACATGTTGATGTTATTCACCAATATGCACCTCAACCTAATGTAAGTCTAGAGTGAAATGATGAACCTATCAAGTCTGATCCACCTATGGTTGAATTGGACTCCTACAATGACATTGAGCCTATTCACAAATTGAATGTCTTAAGTTGTAATATCACCTTTGAAATTGAGCATCAGGTTACGACCAATGATGACATATCCATATCCGTAAACACTATCTCCCAATCTTTCCCCACTTTGACTATCCAATATCTAGAACTTATTGATCAAACCTCCACAAATCCGAGCCATGGTATTTATACCTTCCCAAATGACTATGCCCTTGCTTGCTACCTCAATGTAGTTGATCCTATGAGTACTTCCATCAGTGAACCAAGCATTAGCATGACAGAGTCAAACATCAAATATCTTAGTCAGAAAAATAAGAATAAAAAGAAAAAAAAAGAGTTCTGAGGGTGAAAACCACTTTGTGGCAGTCTCAGAACCTACAAAAGTAAAAATAAAAGATGTATCTAAAGGTGAAAACCTCTCTGAGGTGCCTAAGGATGAGATATTTGATGTCCTTCTAAGTCATTTATAGGACAAATCTCTAGTTCTAATTGAGCCCACTCAATCTATCAATTTGGCAACAACAGAAGAACCACAGTTGATTCATGTAGCACAATCTTTATCAAAAGAAGAGAAGCAAAAATTTACAAAATTCCTAATAGAGAAGAAGATTAAATTTGCATGGAAATATTCAGATATGCCAAGATTGGATCCTAATCTTATAATGCATCATTTATCTATAGCTCCAAATGTCAAACCTATTAAACAAAATTTTAGAAAGATGCATCCTCATGTTGCACTCTTGGTAAAAGCTGAATTAGAAAAGCTCCTGAAAGCCAAATTCATCTAATTTATTGACTATGTAGAGTGGATCTCTAATATTGTACCTATTTCAAAACTAGATAAATCAATCAGAGTGTGCACAAACTTTAGAGATGTAAATAGAGCATGCCCTAAGGATGATTTTCCACTACCTAACATTGATATGATAGTGGACATGACTGTGGGTTTCGAGATGTACTCTTTAATGGATGGTTTTTCTAGATATAACCAAATAAAAATTTCTCCAGAGGATCAAGAGAAAAATACTTTCACATGTGCATGGGGTACCTTCTTTTGGAATGTCATGCCATTTGGGCTTAAAAATGCTGGTGCAAAGAGCCATGACATCTATTTTTCATGACATGATGCATAGGACTATGGAGGATTATGTTGATGATACTTTGGAAAAATCTATGCTTAGGGCTGCACATCTAGATGACTTGAGAAAGATACTAAATAGAATAGATAAATTTAGTCTCAGACTAAATCCTAAGAAGTGTGCTTTTGGTGTCACTTCTGGAAAGCTCTTAGGATACATAGTCTCAAAGAAGGGTATTGAAGTTGATCCAGCTAAAGTAAAGGCTATAATGGAAATGCAACCTCCAAAGAATATTAGTCAAATGAGGATGTTGCAAGGAAGAGTTCAATCTATCAAAAGATTCATATCACAGCTAGCAGATATATCACAACCTTTTACAAAAACATTACATAAAGGTGTGACCTTTGCATGGAATGAAGAATGTGAGAACAACTTTAACCATATCAAGAAGTATCTATTAAATCCTCCTATCTTGATGCCTCCTATTCATGGGAAGCCTTTGATCTTATATGTCTCCGCTACAGATACATCACTGGGGGCATTGCTAGCACAACATGATGAGAACAAAAAGGAAAGAGCTATATACTATATTAGTAGGACATTGGTTGCATATGAGAAGAACTATTCAATGATTGAGAAGACTTGTCTAGCTATGATCTTTGCATCACAGAAATTGATACACTACATGTTAGCTCATACCATACATTTGGAAGCTAAAATTGATCCACTAAAGTACCTACTAAGCAAATCTACCCTCACAGGTAGATTAGCTAAATGGGTTATGCTCTTAAGTGAATTTGACATTGAATATGTAGAAAGAAAGGCTATCAAAGGATAGGTTATCACTGATCAGTTAGTAGATGCACCTATGATTGATGATACACCAATGCAAATGGAATTTCCAAATTCCTCTATCATGACTCTTTCTTCTAGACAATGGCAGTTATTCTTTGATGGCTCCTATACACAGAATGGATCAGGAGTAGGCATATTGTTCATAACTCCTTAAGGATACTCAATCCCAAAAGAATTCAGATTAAAGTTCCCTTGCACAAACAATATTGCGTAATATGAAGCCCTTTTGAATGGCATGAAAATAGCAATTGAGTGGCAAGTAACAGAATTACACATTCATGGAGACTCCCAACTTGTTATCCATCAAGTCAATGATGTGTACCAAACTAAAGATGAAAAGCTCATTCCTTACAAGAGAATGGTAGATGATCTTAAGAAATATTTCCTATCTATCACATTTGAGAAAATACCTAGAGTAGAGAACAAGGCTACCGATGCAATGGCAACATTATCTACTTTATTACAGCAGCCTGAGCATGAGCTACGCTATGAGTTCCTGTGGAAGCACTATCTTATCCTACATATGATTCCCTTGAAACCCGCATGATTTGCACTACTGTTGGTCATGATTCATCCAGATACAAAAACCTATTTTCCTATCTCCAAGACCAAATCATTCCCGATACCTTCAACCACCATGAAAAGAGATACCTTATCCGTAATGCCTCCTAATATGTCATCATTGGTCATGATTTTTAAAAATGAGGTCTAGATGGTACGCTACTTAGATGTTTAGAATGGGAAGAGTCTCAACATGCATTAGAGGAAGTCCATGATGGTATTTGTGGGTCACACTTGAACGGTTTAACACTAGCTCAAAAACTTATTAGGGCTAGGTACTATTGGCCTAAAATGGAGAAAGAGTCTATCAAGTTTGCTAAGAACTGTCAAAAATGCCAAGTGCATGGCAACTTAATTCATGCTCCAGGGAGAGATTTAATTCCCTTTACTACACAATGGCCTTTTCACCAATGGGTATTTTATCTTATATGAGCTATACATCCTCATTCTTCTAATGGACATACCCATATAATCAAAGCTATAGATTATTTTACAAAATGGGTAGAAGCAGTCCCTTCAACACAAGCAACTGGAAAGAAAATATCTATGTTCATATTGAACTATATCATATGCAGATATGGGATACCTCATTCCATAATCACAGATAATGGTGGGTAATTCAAGAACAAAGACCTAGATGATCTATGTGCCAAATTCAACATCACGCAACATTGGTCTTCTATCTACTATCCCCAAGGGAATGGACAAGTAGAGGCTTCTAACAATAATCTATTAAAAATATTGCACCGTACAGTCAAAAAAATAGGAAGAGACTGGCATCTCATGATCAATCTAGCTCTCTAGTCCTACAGAACAAGTATAAGAACACCTACTGAGGCTACACCTTTTTCTTTAGTTTATGGGTCTGAAGTGGTACTGCCTATTGAGGTTGAAATCCCATCACTAAGAATTAGAATGCATGGACTAGTAACTGATGATGACTACAGAGTGTATAGGTTGCAAGAACTTGAACTACTAGATGAGCGCAGACAAGCAACATATGATCATCTCAGAGTATATCAGAAAAGAATGTCTAGAGGTTATAACAAGAAAGTCAGACACAGAGAATTTCAAGTTGGTGATCTAGTCTTGAGAGAGAATCCTAAAAATCAATCACATCAAGAATGCAAGGGAAATTTTGAACCCAACTGCCTGGGTCCCTTTATAAGCACTACTACTTTTGGTTGTGGTGCCAATCAACTCTCAATGACTAAAGGAGAACAGCTCTGAGAACCAATCAACATTCTCAATCTAAAGAAATTCTATGCCTAAGGCATTTAGTCTATTGTAAAATGTCCTGAAAAAATCTTAAAAATCTGAAAAAGTCTTGAAAAAATGAACATCTTTGTGAAAACCTAGCAATAGGTGCCTTGATGATTCACAAAAAAAGTAAAAAAAATGAAAAATACAAAAAAAAAATGAGAAAAAGAAAAACTGCCTCGGTGAAAACCTGGAAACAGGCGCCTTGGTAGCAAAAATAGAATCTCTGCCAAGATGGTGAAAACCTAACAAACGGGTGCCACTTGTTTCAAAATGCTCCATCTATCAGCACAATCTTGGTCTTTCCCAGCTTTCAATCTTGCTTTAGTTTGTACATATCTCCCGATTTGTTTTTACATTCCTGTTATTCAATAAGTTGGTTTGTACACCAATCAGCTCAAGCATCTATATCCTATCAATGCTTAACACTTAGGGGCAATCAATGTCATATCCTATGGCCTCCAATGTATCTTAGGTGTATCATATCTAGTCAGAGTCCTTTGAAGCTTCATTTGAGTCAGTCGGTCTGTCTTGTCTCTAGAAAGGATTTTTCATCTCCAACAATGCAATCAAACATCAAAAACAAACTGAAAACAATATGTGCTTTACATGCTTTTATCTCCTTGTATGCTTACTGATTCACATTGAGATTTTTGCATATTATGTCCTTTTGAGCTCTTCGATGATGTCCTTTATAGGATTTAGAGAGTGATGACTAGGGGCATCATCTTTTCTTTGTCTTCTCTTTGTATGTGAAAATCTAACAACTTTGGAAATTCTGGATTGAAATGGTATCCGGTTGTAAGAGCCTCTATCTTGAATTGGATGGCCATGCGTACCTCAACCATTGATACCCAAAAAATTCAAGGGAGTTTGGTCTAACTATTTTCTTTTTGAATGAGTTCTTTCTCCTACTGTGAAACGCGATCTTACCCAAAGATGTGAATGATAAAGGGTCACTATGGGTAATTCACATTGGATTTTGAATGATCTCTTGACTGCTTGATGTGTTTGTACCGCAAGGCATATTCAGGTCATCATGACATTTATGTTTTGATGCTTATACAACTTGCTATATCAAAATGGACATGATATTCAGGTCATCTTGGTGTTTGTGCCTTGATGCTTATATCTAATCTGACATTTTGAAAACAAAATCAATATTCATATATCCATGGTTTTTGTGTATGTGAGTTTAACACCTTCATGAAATTAAGATCAAGTAGCAACAATTTAAGCTAAATACAAAGGAAATTTACTCTAAAATGCAACTACAATCTATAACATCTCATGGATCTCTAGAAAGAAGTGGTAAGTGAGCTCTCAGCTGCAAATCCTCACTAGTGACACCTCTAAAATGAGAATAATGCTGCTATGATGCTTCTAAATGCTTATTCTATGATGAATTTATGCTTAATCTAGCTCCATTGATAACAATGCAATGATAAAATTCTAAAATGATAATTCTAAATGCTCAAATGCTTCAATTGCTCTTAGAAATGATCTCAATTGACTATAGTAACAATGCTTTTCAATTGAAATTCTAAGATTGAAATGCTCTCTAAAATGCCTCATACTTATAGTAATTTCCCAAGGGTAGGGGGTAGAGTGAGTTGATCATGGTTATGCTTGGGTAAGGTCAATTGGCTTTGCTTTGTCCATAAATGGGGGGACAAGGAGGGGACAATCATTTAAATGGTTTCAAAAGGCTGGACCATTTCAACAAAAGTGAGTGATTTGTGTCCATTTTGTCTCCAATTTGCTTTGTTGAGGGAAATTATGATTTATTAATTAATTAAAGTAATTAAATTTAGCCATGAAGGGTAAGAGGTTCATTTTGATTTTTGCTTTCAACAACTATGTCATTAATTGAATTTAATCAATTTCATAGTGTTTTTCCCCTTTTCAAGTTTTATTTAATCATTTAATCATTTAATTGAATTTTCCTTTGTTTTGAATTGCCTTTGTTCCATTTATTGATTTTTCATGCTATTTTGATGATTTGATGCACCTTTTGATTGATTTAAGCCTTTGACCAATTTTCCATGTCTACAAATGCCCCTCTTTGAGTCGATGTGTGAAGAACATTGATTCAAAGATTCCCTTGGTATGATGATTTGATTCTATTATGGTTCTGTGATTCCTTGATACCTCTGATAGTTGGTACGATGATATGATACTGTCTCTGATAGTGATATGCTGCCTAATATGATATGATAAACTGATCTGATACTGATTTTCCTCTTGATATGAAACTGATATGATATGATACTGATGTGATGCTGATATGATTACCTGATATGATATAACCCACTGATAAATGTTTTTGATGTGATGCCAATTTGATACTCTGATGCCCCCTCAGAAATAAAACATATTGATTCCTTGATTTGAAAGATTTTTGACATTTGATATAGCCAATATGTTTTCATTTCTAAAAAATATTGATGATATGCCATGACTCACAAATTTGCATATCCAAGATAGATAGGTCTGTTGTAGTTAAGAAAAACAAGTGATTCTAATAACAGGATAATGGTACTAATGAATGTGATTTGTCAATCTAATAGGATAGTAAAACTGATATGGGATAACTGAATAGTGTGAAAACTAATACAGTTGATAGGATTGATCTTGATCAGTGTGAAAACTGATATGGGATCCTGATAGGATTGATAGACTGATACTTCGCTCTCAAGACATAGAGACACGAAAAAATAATGATAGGTTTGATTTCTTTGATTGACTTGATTGATTGACGTAAGATGATTCACTGATATAAAATACTGATATGATTCCCTTGATTTGCAAAATAGGCACATTTCCATAAATGATATATATACGGACCTTAGGTTGTTGGATATTTAGACTTAAGTCATGGGTTGACCCAGCTAGAGTACATGTTATTGAGATGATTGATTATGGAGCTCCTTCAGTTTGTTGATATTATATCATGTTTTAGTTATTGATCAGGACTTGGATGTATCACTTTGATGACATTGTATCTTTGATTAAACAAACTTCATGGATCTTTGATATTATGGACACTTTTTATGATTTATGGACTTTCCTTGATTCTTGATTGAACCCCCCCATTTGATGATTGATCAAGATTTTGATTGAATGAACCCCCTTTTCCCTTGGAAAAATACTACAAACAATCAGCATATGCAATTAATCTAACATGATAATGCAATTAACCTTCCATGATAATGCAATGCAATGCAGCTAAGTGTCACTAGTTTTTAGTAAATAAATGCCTTGAGGATAAATTTTCATCATTGAGCATTTTGGGACCGAAAAGTTGATACAATCACCATTTCCCACTAACATGATGATATGAATACCGCTTTTATATTGCTTTTGGTAACACCCTTTTGGAAACTAGTACAACCCTCACTAGTTGGATGACCAAACTATGGGAGTATGAATACCAATCCATTTTCACAAACAATCAAAGGTCAACCTTCCACACTACATGAAAGTCCTCGATGGTTCTTTGGTGACCATGCGTTAGATGAATTCACATAAGTTGTGGGATCTTCCTCAAGATAGTCACTCAAAGACAAGAAAAATATCATGTCTCCATCATCGCCACTCTAGTTGAAACCTCATCAATTAGCTAAAAAGATGTGATAAAAATCAATGTAAGTAAAGACCATCAAAAGAAAGCTTCAAGTGTTTTGCAATGTTTCATGATTTTCAAAAAGTATTTCCAAGCATTCTGATCTTTTTAAAGTGTTTTGTCAATTTTTAATCCTGAATAATAAAGTCAATAAAGACTCAAGGATCAAGTTGTAGGCTCAAATACTTGGGTATGAACAATGATATCCATCAAAGGTTCATGAAAATCACTCTCTTCTGAAGCTCTGATAAGTCTCTCTAATGTGTGACCAACTATAGCACTATTGAATCCACTGATTCAGATCAAATGCCCCTGATTGGATAGGAAAAATGTTGGACTTGAGCAAACTTCCAAGATTTTACAAAAACTTGGTTCATCCCAGATGCATCTAGAAGCACTTTATGCTTTCCTTTTTACCAGCTCTCAAACAAGATCACATTGGTTTGCCCCCAATGTCTAGCAAGATATAGGACATGAAAGATGGATTTTCAAGCTGATGGATTAGAGATGGAAAGGCTATTATGGAAGAAAAATGTGAATGTGACCCATAGGACTATCTCCTCAAGAGTACCCAAGCTAAGGAAAAAATGATATAGCAATGTGAAGCATGTTTTTGGATAAGCCATGGAAGTCAATTATGCAGGGCTAGATAGTGTATAGGATAATGATTTGTTGCCATAAAAATGAGGGATCCAAAAGAGTGGACATGTCAAGAAGTTTTTGATAACAATTTTTTTTTTTAAGTTCTTCATCTTGATCAAGACCAAGGGTCAATTTGGGTAAGATTTGTATAAGATAACACAATCATGATAAAGGAGTGATGGAGGCTATGATGGGATGTTTTGGGATTATGAAAAAGCTATCAAGGAATAATGAAGGTGAATTTGGGATAAGCAAGATCATGATAGGGTAACATGGATGCAACAAGTACATAAGATGATGGAAAGGATAACAGATGTCAAGATACTTAATGCTCATGGATGTGTTCAACCTTGTCAAGATGAAAAGTGAGAGAGGAAATATGGATGAAACTTGATAAATGATAGGAAGATCCAAAGGATGGCATGGATGAAACTTGCCCCCAAGTGTAGAATGCAAGAAGGAAGAATTACGCATGATGCCTGTTTGCCAGGTTTTCATCATGGTATACAGATTTATTTCCCTTTACTTTTGCTACCAAGGTGCCTATTGCTAGGTTTTCACCAAGGCACTTTTTCTCTTTTTTCATTTTTTTCTTTTTTTCTCTTTGTTTTTTTTCCTTTTTTTTTTTGTACTTTTCAATATTTTCCCAATAGCAGAATCTTTGGACAATGCTCCTCTGAAAGATATGCTATAATAAACCATGGGTATGACTAGGATGCTCAAAGATATTGATAAGAGGGATGGAAGTACAGAAAGTATGCATTGGAAAATGAATGTGAGGATAAGAAGAAGGTATGTTGTAGATGGGAATGTTGGCAAGATCAACTTTGACACACACTTTGAAGAGTGGTGGAATGATGGAGGAATGATAGATGAAGGAGGTAAGGGTCCTTTTGAGGTAGTGGATTTTTGGATATGAGAACCCAAATTAGACTTGGAAAGTGGAGGATGTTTGGAAGGAGATGGAATGGAAGCCTTTGGAAGCTTGAATGTCAATTTTGATTCTTCTTTTGTGTGCAAGTCCTTCAAAAGTGACTTGGGAATCCACATAGTCTTTGATTTTTCTTCCTTTTGTGATGCTTTTGAATGCACTTCTTCAATGAGGGATTTAGGAACCCAAATTTTATTTTTTTCTTTTTGCTTTGTGGACCTTTGCGGCCTTTTGGATATTTCATTTTTCTTTTCATTCACATGTCAATTAGATGGGACATTGTGATTTTTATACACATATGGATTCTTGGATTTATGATTTTTATGTTGTACATCAAAATTGCTTCCAAAAGACTTAGGAATTGTGGATGAATAGGAATAATATGAAGGGTTCATATGGATCAGTGTTTGGACATTCTTCAAGTATGTGTGCCTTTGTTGATCTTGATGCATAGTAGGATAAGTGAATGGATAGCTAGGGATGATAGGAATGGAGAATGGAGGAATATATGGACCTAATATGGATGGAAGGAATGAAGACTTTTGTTTTGGGACATAGGAACCCAAAATGGATTTGGAGGATAGTGGAGGTATGTGGTTGCATTTGAATGGAGGAATATAAGGTGTGAAAGGGATATCAATATCTTTGGAAGGAACTGCCTCGCCAAGATTCTTATCTTTAGGATTTATCTTTATACCAATAGGCTCATGAATAGCTTTGATAGGAACACATTTGATAGGATCAAATTAAGCTTGAGTGGGTTTATTATCATGTAAGGGATTTGGAAGAATGATGGTTTCTTGAGGTGAACATGGAGGAATATGACAAGGAAATGATGGGATGCTTTGATCTTGACAAGGATCTTCGAATGATGTAGAGATGGTATTTTGCTCTTGATTTTCAATATGCTCATTGGAAGTTATGGAAGGGATATCTTGATCTTGCTTGGGAAGTGGAGAAGATGTGGAACTTGGAAGGGTACTTTGTTCTTGGAATGGAAGGATATCATCTTGGAAGCCATGAAAGAATGCAAGGGGATCATCACAAGGTTCTATGGATATGGGACCTTCATCAAATATGGGAGGGGATTGTATATAATCATGATCTTGATCTTTATCACTATTTGTCTCTTTTCTCTTTGAATTATCCTCTTGACATGGAGCCACTTCTAAGGATAAGGTAGATGTTTGGATATGTATGGGGAATATTTGGAAGAATGATGTAGGATCCTCTTGAATGGGTATAATAGGAATTGAAGCACATGAAGCCTTGGGATCTAAGATCTTTGAAGCATGGAAAAGGTCTGCAACAAGATGTAAACTAGCTTGGGTTTCTTTTAGAGGTAGCCCTTGAGGGTAGCCATAGTAAACTTGAAAGGTGTTATCATTAGGTTCACTTTTTTATGGAGGAATTTTGGATAATTGTGGAGCTTTGGGAGATGACTGAAAGATGAAAGGAGCACATGCTATGGGAGAAACTTTACTAGATAGGGGTTTGTGCATTAGATCTTGCTTGAGAGTGATACTTTTCTCTTCATACTCTTTATTATCTTGATCACAAATAGGTTGATTATGAAATTTCCTTTGATCCAAGATAGGTTTGTCACTCTTAAATGATTTTTTTTCTGAGGAGGATGAAGATATGGATGGTGCTTCATCATAAAGAAAAGGACACCTTGATCTTAACAATGACTTTTTAGATGGTATCTCTTTTTGTTTTTCCTCATTCTCTATCAAGGTTGATGTGTCAAAATCATGAGGAAGCTTAGCTCTTGCTTGAACTAACTTCATCAAATGTGCTTCTTTATTCCTCTCCAAAACTAATTGCATTATTTTCATGAACATGGGATCTTGGAGTGCTTTTGAAATTTCATCTTCAGATACTTCATCATCTTGATTCCAATGGAGATTTTGATCTTGATTTCGATAATTGTTCTCCATAATAGGGTTGATTTTTTTCTCAAATAGACTCATCATTATAAATGATTTTCAAGAATATGATCTATTTGTTGCATTGATAAAGAGTACCTTAAAAAAGGGTATCCAAATATGAAACCAATTTTTTCTGAATCCTTCGGGAAATACTCTCTGTTTGCCCTTTTGTGTTTCTGGGCGTCACTGAACCAAGCATAGGTGTGACCAAAACTCCTATAGGCATGCACTAGTTTGTTGTTAGGTGGTCCTCTGTAGGTTCTTAGGTGACACTTTACTGTTACTAAGTGGGTTTCCAATTCTTCCAGGCATGTCTCAATTTTTTTCTAAGCGTGACTTTAGGATGTCTACGCGGGTTTAAGAAATTCACAGGCGTGACTAAACCTCTGATAGGCGAGTGTTTTTTGTGCACAGGCGGCACTTCTCTGACCAAGGTATATGATTTTGAATTTTTTTAAATGTATAAGATCAATTTTTGGAACTTTACGTGTTTGAAAATAGAAAAACAAGCACAACACACACATCAATGTCTCTAAAAACAATCTAATGTGTATATTCTCGAATGTTTTCACAAGTATAGCACAAGAATAGATTCCAAATAGCCTACCTAAAGTCAAATTGTCTTGTAAACATGGCTCTACAAGGTGGCTTTGCTATTTTATCTAGGTTTTAGTAAATATTCTGTTCAAAATGGATTAAAATCTCCCATCCCCCAAGTATGTTAAGGGGCTTCCCACACGCACCGAAGCATGATTTTGCGCAATTCGTGAGGACTACTAGAGGAAGTTCAAGAAATTAAAATCCTTTTGTCATGCACCCCATTAAGGATACATGCGTTTCATTTTATAGTGGGTTGGATTCTCGTGGCAAAAGCAAGTGTATCCCACTTTGGGCTATCCCTCTCACCGGCCCTTTAAGGCAATCTCGGGAGGTGAGCCCACTAAGTTCTAAACATGTTCATTGAAAAGCATGAAAAGTGGATTTCTCCCAAACACTTACAATCAATTTTTGTTCTTTTTCAACCCCATGACAAAGGGGTTCTTATAATTGAAATGTTTGTTCTTTTCTTTTAATGTTTAAGCTATGTTTAGAACTTTGAATATGCCACAAGCTAAGGGAATGTGCAAGCTTGATGAGAAAAATACCTTAGTCGATGCTAGCAAAGGCTAGGGGCATTTTTAAATAGTAGTTTTCTTTCTTCTATCTCCAAATTTTTCCCTTACCTTAGCAAGTGCGTTCCCTCCACCAAAAAGTTAGTCAACACAAACAAACAAAGTGAGGGGAAACCAAAATCAAAAGCTTGAAATACTACAATTTGATTATGCTCTTGATTCTTGTTACTCAAATACTTTGCAAATTTTACAAACTTAGGGACTAAATTCCCAATTCAAAGAAACATATTTCAGTTTGTAAGCATTTAGGACAACAAGGTATACTCTAATAGGATGTCCTTTTTTGTTTCTTTTTTGCATGCAAAAAAGAAAAAAAAGAAAAATTGAGCACTTTTCTATGACAAAGCATGTACCTTAGTATCTTCATCCAATGTTGTCTCAAGAAGTGCCTTAATGTGTGCTTGATTCTCCTTCTTAATCCTTTTTGTCAAGGCTTTATCTTCTTGATTGACTCTATTTTATGGCTTCTTCACCTTCAGATGCTCATTCATTTACTGTTTAAACAACATAATAGCAAATTGGTCCTTGAGATTTATCAATTTAAACATGAAAATAAGCCAGAGACATCAGGCGACATAATCCAGCTAGTACGCGTGAGTAAACTATGTACAAGCATAACGTTATCAGTAGCGAGTGTCACAGTTAAGGGCTCAAGTGATACCAAAAGTTACACAGGCGTGGGCAGTTTAATCAAAAGGGTGACTAGAAGATTAAATTGCGCAAAATAGTAAATGAAAAGCGATAGAATACACTATTAAGTGACAAATTTTCTTGCAAAAGCATGACTGAAATTATTGTATGCGTGAATGAAATGCTTTTACGCATGACTAAATTGCTTGTATGCATGAATGAAATTCTTTTACGCGTGAACAAAATTCTTGTATGCGTGACTGAAACTATTAAAGGCAACGCAAAGTCTCAAATTAAGCGACAATAATTTAAACATAAGTGATACTCCCTGTGTTGTAGGCGTAATTATAATCCACAAAGGCTGAAGGTTTTATCGATGGAAGTGCAAGTGTCCAGCTAGCAGGCATGATTACAGAGCTTATAGGTGAGAGAGATCTGACTGTAGGCATAAGTGAATCTCCTGTAAGCATGATTTTACCTATTTCTTGCACAATAAAAACAAAAAATGGAGAATACAAACATGTACATGATGATGAAAATGATAGAATGAGGCTTAGAGTCCCATGGTGGGTGCCATTTGTGTGTGTGAGTTTAACACCTTCATGAAATTAAGATCAAGTAGCAACAATTTAAGCTAAATACAAAGGAAATTTACTCTAAAATGCAACTACAATCTATAACATCTCATGGATCTCTAGAAAGAAGTGGTAAGTGAGCTCTCAGCTGCAAATCCTCACTAGTGACACCTCTAAAATGAGAATAATGCTGCTATGATGCTTCTAAATGCTTATTCTATGATGAATTTATGCTTAAGCTAGCTCCATTAATAACAATGCAATGATAAAATGCTAAAATGATAATTCTAAATGCTCAAATGCTTCAATTGCTCTTAGAAATGATCTCAATTGACTATAGTAACAATGCTTTTCAATTGAAATTCTAAGATTGAAATGCTCTCTAAAATGCCTCATACTTATAGTAATTTCCCAAGGGTAGGGGGTAGAGTGAGTTGATCATGGTTATGCTTAGGTAAGGTCAATTGGCTTTGCTTTGTCCATAAATGGGGGGACAAGGAGGGGACAATCATTTAAATGGTTTCAAAAGGCTGGACCATTTCAACAAAAGTGAGTGATTTGTGTCCATTTTGTCTCCAATTTGCTTTGTTGAGGGAAATTATGATTTATTAATTAATTAAAGTAATTAAATTTAGCCATGAAGGGTAAGAGGTTCATTTTGATTTTTGCTTTCAACAACTATGTCATTAATTGAAATTAATCAATTTCATAGTGTTTTTCCCCTTTTCAAGTTTTATTTAATCATTTAATTGAATTTTCCTTTGTTTTGAATTGCCTTTGTTCCATTTATTGATTTTTTGTACTATTTTGATGATTTGATGCACCTTTTGATTGATTTAAGCCTTTGACCAATTTTCCATGTCTACAGTTTCCTAATTAGTGGGTGTTGTATTGATCCCTGTGCATACCAATTGATATTCATATGTCTATGGTTTCATAACTAGTGGGCATTGTATTGATTTATTCGGTTACCTAAAAATTCAATGATGAGAATGACCAACACATGATCAGTGACTAGGTCCTAGGTCTTAGGTTGCATTTCATTCTGCATGTTTCTTCACATTTTGCATATTTGCATGATCTCACAATGGCTAAATGAACTTCAATGCTTAAATGATTCTTCAAATGTCTCTTCAAATCTAACAAGAGCTGAAACCAAACTCAAAGGTCTCTTCACTGAATCGCAAGCACTTATCCTCCTGGGTTAAATATCCTTTTTGACATAAGACTGAGTACTTGTCTTCATCATACGTGCTAAACATATCATGTGTATCATTGCATTTACATATCATAATCATTTTTTGCATTACAATTCATCCATGTGCATAAGCATAAATCATACATACATCTTTCCATAATCAAATACATTTGCATAACATCCATACATATGAAAGAAATCATTACATTGCATTGATCCATACATACATTCTACACTACCCATAGCATAAACATCACATGATATCATCATAAATCAAAACATGACAAGTA
Organism: Chamaecyparis obtusa; assembly: GCA_027943335.1. Classification (NCBI taxonomy): domain Eukaryota; kingdom Viridiplantae; phylum Streptophyta; class Pinopsida; order Cupressales; family Cupressaceae; genus Chamaecyparis; species Chamaecyparis obtusa. The sequence continues at coordinate 247,320 of BSBK01008123.1, forward strand.
CATGTGAAGTCACAACCAACATATCGATCTCATATATATCAAAAAATCTTGAACTAGTCAGGGGTGCACTGCTGGCACAGTGTACAAAAGAATGAGCTCAGCTGAGCTATCAAAATCAATACAGTATATCAATGATCAAAAAGAGTACAGTATATTAGAATCAACAGATCAAAAATGTTAGAACATATCATAGATCAATCAACTATCAGCATGATCCTCTGCATCTGGTGGAGGAGGAGGTGGTGCATCTGGTATTACCTTTGCTCTGGGTGCCCTCGCTCCCTCTGATGCCATCATAAACTACAAGTAGGTAGGAACTCTTTGTGCTACAAGAATGTTAGAATAATAAGCTAATACATAATATGATGATCTTGAGGTCTAATGAATCCCCTCTACCTGTAACCACTATACCTCCCTTGTGAGTGCAGTGCACTGCCTATCAGCCTCTATGAATCTCTCCTCCCACCTAGCACTGCATATCTTCAGGTCCTTGACCTGAACTCTGAGACATCTGATGGTCTCCTGTGGGGTAGGAGGAACAACTGGATCAACATCAGCTACTGGCATCTTTGTTTCCTCTGTAGGCCACTCTCTTGTCTCTTCTCTCTACACCTTGTGGCATCTGACCTCTGCACCTAAATCAAAAGTGGCATCATCTTGTACCGCATTAGTATCCACACCACCTAGTACTTGCTCAGCTACTAAAACATCATCCATTGCACCAATACTACCCAATGTACCTCTCTCTCCTCTACTCCATCTCTATGTATCGATAGATCTCCCTACTGAAGAAGTAGTGGAATGAGGGGGCCTCATCTATCTGGATGGTCTCTATGGTGAAGCCATCACTCTGGGTCTCGGGGGTGTAGGATGTATCATCAGAGCCTGTGTTGGTCTGGGACCCTATGGCATAGGAACACTTGTCACATCCATCACCTCCTCCATGGAGGGAATTAGCTTAGTAGGATCTGAAAACCTATGAATGGGGTGGTCTACTAACCATGATACAAATCTATTTGTGAACCCTGCATCTAGTACCTGAGGATGGTACTCCCAATCTCTACCAACTATGGCACTATACTCCTGTGAGCATAAAGCGTAAGATAATCTGGCAAACCAACCTAAACCAAGCTCCTGTGCAATCTAAGCATAAGTGGTGTAGTCCTCTGGGGTATCCTAAATCCATCCATACTACTGCCATACTCTAGTGATAAGGAATCTCTCAAGGATAGTAGAGGTTCGGCCTATCAGTATCCTACTCTGAAAGAAATAACTGAACTGCTCCCAAGCGGTAGGCCAAGGCTCAATGCCTACATATGGTCTCTAATGCACAAAAGTCATAGCATCCAGACATTGCCTCTAGTACTCTAGGTGTCCCATCCATACCAATGTCACTTATCCTGTGTATGTATATATAACCAGCTCTTGAGGCTGTCGCTGTGTCTGATACACTGGTCTCACTACTAGGATGTGCTCCCATGCCCATATCTGTAATACAAGGGCTCCTGCTGCAAATTATCTACTCTCATGGTATACAATCTCATGCATCTTCGAGAACATGTGTGCCAGGAGGCACTGACACCAAGCCAACTCAAAGGGAGTGGCCATCAAACGTGCTATCATGGGTGCCCAGCCCATCAAAAGACCGTTCTGTTGATGGTCGGACATGATGATACCACTGATCATACCGGCTATAATACACTCCAATCAGTGTGTCTGGCCATATCTCTGTACAAGTAACACCCAGGAAATCAAAGAAGTCATTTGGGTGTCATCTCTGAAGATACATCTAAAAGAAACTAATCCTGAGTTCCCAAAACTCACGTACTCGGGTCTCCTACTAGCATGAAATGGAATACACAAAATCCTATACACATCCTCAGGGGTCACGGTCATCTCCCCTGTAGGCAAGTGAAATGTGTGGGTCTCCGAATGAAAACTCTCAATCAGAGCTGTCAATAAACTATGATTTACCCTAATATCGGGTAACTGAATCAGGAACTCAAAACCACATGCAGTAAGGTGTACTCTCATGGGGTCAGGAAGTGATATGCATAGCCTCTGAGTAGCAGGATATGAGTGTCGAACATGAACATCGGGGTATGTAACCTACACAGACCAACAAAAAAGAAGGGGAATCCTATCAATAATTTAGTCCTAGACCAGATCACAAGTACAGACAAGGGGTAGTTTGATATATTAGAAGGTGCGTTAACAAATCCAAAATTAGGTTACAGCATCAGAAAGTTCAAAATTTGGTCCTAAAGTTGAGTTTTTAGCTCGTTGTTTTCCATACGATAGTATAGACTGGCATGAAAAGTTGTACGACTTTCGGTATATAACCAAATGAAAAAGGATAGTCAAACGACACTGGAATGACCCTCGTACGAGTTATGAGAGACTCAAAAAAATGTTGTATGACACATGGGTCCCTCTGATATGACTCTTGGGGGGTCACAAAATGACAACATATCTACAATTGAAAAGTTGTGCGAGCCCCACTGGGGAGTCGTACGACTTTTCGTACACACAAAAATTCAAAAATGGAAAAACATACAAAAAGATTCTAAAAAGCTATAAAAACATGCAATAATGGAATTTTTAGTGAGGTATAGAGGTCCACCTACCGAATGTCCATAGGTCCGAGGTCTCTGGTGTCTCCGACTAGGCTCTAATAGATGCGAACTCATAGGTACCTTTGGTTCTGCCATTTACTCACTCAGAGGGCTCCACAAAATCTCCAAGGTCAAAAGGTTGAAATGAATTGAAAATGACCCTTTAGGCCTTTATATAGCTTTTTGACCTAATTTTCAAAAGTGCTCCATTTTTTACAAAAATTGCACCCTTGGCTAAATTTGACGTTCTGAATCCATTTTTGGGATCAAAATCAAAATTTGAGATCATTTACTATGTCAAAATCATGATTTAAAATTTTTGGACCCAGGATGGTCAACTGCTTGCATAATCAACCTTTAATCATCACAGAAATCTAGTATTCAACTTAACTGATTATCTTAACATCAAACTATCAAAATTTCAACTTCGTCACCCATGGTCAACTCATGGTTTAACCTAGTCAAAATTGGTCTCTAGGACCTCTAAACGATGTAGAATGTGTTCTCGAATGTGTACAACCACTTCTCAAATCAATTAACATGCTTCTAAACTATAACACTAACTTTTCTTGTCAGATTTCAATTTTAATCCCGAAGGGGGCATGGTATTGCACATCATTCAAAGTCTGTAATCATATCTTTCCTTAGTAATCAAGACAACAACCACATTGTTGATTCATCAAAAGACCTCATCACTTGGGGCAAATCAATCATCACTCGGGGCATATCAAATTCATCGAGATCCATATCAATCTGGTATTCTCTTAATCTTGTAAATTGTATCAATTTTTGCAACTATCGGTTCAATTGTGTTATTTCCTTGGTTCTTTGAAAACTGAAGGGTTTGAATGTGATACCAATATGATTCAATATAAGGACAATTAGGTCTAGAATCGGTCACTCACTTCTTCACAATCATAAGGTTTGGAATCAGGTGTTTTGACACTTTTTCACAATCATCGGTTCATTACTATTATAGTTAACATTATCTTTGGTCATTCATGACCTATTATCTTCATATCAATTTCAAATCAATTTCTATCTCATATCAACTTCAATTTCAAACATCAGTTTCAACATCATACATAGATTGTCTTTGAACCACTGCACTTCGCATAGCAATTCAAAGAGGGGCAAAATGTAATACCCCAAAAATGGGCTATAGGTTCATTAATCTCCTATATCGACACATCGAACGAAATCAACATCGAAGTCCCAACCTAAGGCACATCGGCACATTATCGAATCTTAATTGATTATCTTAAATTCTACATCGAAGAATATTCCTTATTCCTATTTATCCTAATTATCTTTAATTTTATGATTATTTGGCGATAAATCCTATTTATCCTAAACTTTGATTAATTTAATATTCTCAATATTTAATTAATTAGATTTAATATCTGCCACTTAATTGTTTAATTGAAGTTGATTCTATTTATTCCTAAATTGTATTATTTAATTTTGACAATAAATCCAAAATCCTATGAATAATTGATTAAATTCTTATTTAATTAATTAAAGCAAGTTCTCAATTTTTAATAATATTGTTTTTGAATAAAAGTTTGAAAAAAATTGATTAACCCATAAATCAATTGTTTTATTTTTCAAAATTAGTTAAGTTGGAAATAAATCACTTTATTATTAAATTAATTCATAATAAAACATGCACATTCAAGAAAAGCAGACAACTATCAATTATCAATTAAAGCTAAACTCTATTTTGAGTTGAACTCTGCTTTTGCATGTTTTTGTGAGTTAATTATCCTTTATTTAAAAATAACTCAAAAATCAACCTGAGTTATTTGAGTGATTTATGGCTTTCTTCCATGCATCCCCAAAGCCCTGGATTTCTATAAAATCAAGGCTCAGCTCTTCACAAATCATCTCATATTTTTGCAAACTTATGTTGGCAAATTGCTATCTAGAGAATCGAAGCTTCTTTGCGAATCAACCAGGTTTGTGAGATCACTTTTGTTTCATATCTTAGAATCATTGCATATTAAGTTTTCAAATAGATTTTAGATTTCATATCAGATTTTTCATCATAATTGCACAGAAAATTAAAAAAAATAGATTAATTTGCATTCATTCCATATCTAGATTTTGCATTTAAATCCTTCGTTTAGGTATTGTCAAGGTCACTGATCTCGGTCTAATCTGAAAATACATACTCACATCTACTAGAAGGCAGTAAATTGCTTGGTTAGTTTAGTTTCAATAATTACACGATTTCGATTTCAGCTAACCTCTAATGTTTTACTAAAGTGTTGTGTCTACAAATCAGGTACAAAATTCACACACACAAGACTGACATGAACACAACATTACTATGATAGAGATTGTTGCTACTCTATCTGATGCTGAATTTGAGGATGTCAAGACTTACAATACTATAAAGCATATGTGGGATAAACTTTCTCTAGTCTATGGTGGTGATGCAAATGTAAAGAGAGCCAGAGCTGAAATCTTAAGAGGTAGGTTTGATGATATGAAAATGAGGGAAGGAGAAAACATAGTATAGTACTCAAACTAAATCAAAGAGGTATTCAATGCTATCCAAGGAGCTGGTGGTGTCATTGATGAAGATATAGTTATAAGTAAGATTCTAAGAACCTTGTTGCCTACATATGCAATCACACTATCTTATATACATGAAATGAGGTATGCACCTAGCAGCACTCTTAATCTTGATAGTCTGATTGGTAAGCTAACAATCTTTGAGTTGAACAATTTTGAAAATAGTGTTGTATTGTCTATTGAGTCTTCTTTTATGTCTTCTCTGAAGATCAGTAAATCTAGCAGTAGACATAATATAAGAAATGACAGTGATAGTAATACTGATGATGAGCTTGATGAACTTGAAGCTCTTATGGCTCGAAGACTACCTAAGGTAAAGGTAGATATAAGGGAAAATTACCTTTAGCTTGTTTTAATTGTAAAGAAGTTGGCCATATTGTTGCTAAATGCCTAAACAGGAAAGAGGAAGATAAAGACAAAGACCGATCAGGTGATGGAAGCTATGGGAGAAGAAACAATAGAGGTTACCAAAACTACAATAGAAATAACCAAGACCACAAAGATAAGGGGAAAAAAGGCATATTATTTGGTTGAAGATGAGGACATCGACACCGACACTGGTGATGATGTTGAGGTAGTGTTTGTTGCAATGAAAGATGATTCTAAAGAGGAGGAAAGGTGTGTAGAAATAACACTCATTTCTAAAGCTAGTAAAAATGATACTTGGATCATTGATAGTGGTTGTACACATCACATGACTAGTGATGAAGATAAGTTTGATCATCTTGAGCATTATAATGGAGGATCGGTAAAAATAGGTAATGATACACCTTGCATGGTTAAAGGAAAAGGATATTTATTGATAAATGATAAAATCAGATGTGATAATGCTTATTGGGTAAAAGGACTGAATTACAATTTGCTAAGTGTAGCATAGCTTAACAACTCAGGTCATCAAGTGGCATTTGAAAGCAAGAAGGTGAGAATCTATGATGAAAGTGGAAATCTTGTCGAAACAGGAGGAAAAACTAAAGGTAACTTATTTTATCTTGACAATGCTGAGACTTCTTGTTTACTGGTGAAAAATGAAGATGCGTGGTTATGGCATAAAAGGTTATGTCAAGTAAATTTTGATAACATAATTAAGATTCGTAGAAAAAGAAAAGTTAGAGGACGGCCTAGCCTAACTAAACCTAATCATGTTATGTGTCATGAATGTCAAAAAGGGAAGATGACAAAATTCAATTTTAAAAGTAAAGACTATTCAACAAAAAGAATCTTGGAGTTAGTTCACACCGACCTATGTGGTCCCATGAGAACTCAAAGCTACTATGGAGATAGATACTTTATTATTTTTGTTGATGATTATACTAGATTGATGACTGTCATGTTTTTAAAAGAGTAATGAGAGGCATTTAAAATGTTTAAATGGTACAAGGAAAAAGTAGGAAAAGAAACCAGAAAAGAACTAAAATGCTTGAGGTCTGATAGAGGTGGTGAGTTTATTTCTAATGAATTCACTAACTATTGTAATGAGCATGGCATCAAAAGATAGGTTTCTGCACCTAGAACACCATAGCAAAATGAGATTGTTGAAAGGAGAAATAGATCTATTGTTGATTGTGCAAGAACACTGGTGATAGAGAAAAATGTTGCACAGGTGTATTGGAGAGAAGAAGTTAGCACAACTGTATATGTCCTGAACTAATTTCAATTAAAGAAAGACACAAACAAGACACCCTATGAGTTATGGTTTGGATACACACCGAGTGTAAGTTACTAAAATTAAAGCTTACAAATATTTAAATAAGGTTACTAATAAGATGATTGAAAGTGCTAATGTTAGAGTTGATGAATTTTCTAGTAAAAATGATGAAGAAATCAATAAGGAGCCAAAAGACTATGGTATATTTGCTTATGTGGAACATCTAGAGTACCTACCAAAGCCATAGGCTGATTCGACCGAGCATTAGGAAAATAACACCAAGGAATAGCAAAGGGAAATCAAGGATCAGGAAGAAGCTACCGAGCAAGGAAATGAACCTGAATAGAATGAAGAACAAAGAAGAGATCAAGTGCTAGCAAGATTTGTTATAAGACATCATCCTAAGAATCAAATCATTCGAGATAGGCAAGCAAGCATGAAGATAAGAAGTAAGTTAAGACAAAATGTATGCTTAGTTTATGAGTTTGAACCGAAGAATATTAAGGTTGCACTTGCAAATGATGAATGGATCAATGCTATGAATGAAGAGATTGAAAAAATTGAGAAAAATAACACATGGACTTTAGTACCTAGACCAAAAGATAAAAATTTTATTGGTACTAAATGGATTTTCAGAAATAAGCTGAATGAAAATGGAGAGATTACAAGGAATAAAGCTAGACTTATTTGCAAGGGATATGCACAAGAAGAAGGTATTGATTATGGTGAAACTTTTGCATGTATTTCTATACTTGAAGGAGTTTGCACATTACTTTCATATGTTGCACATAAGAAATTTAAAGTCTATTAGATGGATGTTAAGTCAGCTTTTCTTAATGGAATACTAGAGGAGGAGGTCTACATAGAACAACCAGAAGGATTTGTTGATACAAATCAGAAAGACATGGTATGTAGACTACACAAATATTTATATGGATTAAATAAAGCACCAATATCATGGCATGAAAGGTTACATACTTATCTTTTAAGTATTAGTTTTGTAAGAACTAGTGAAAACATGACGCGGGGGCAGGGTAGATATAAGTAGAATTGAGTCCACTTGAATCAACAACAAGCCATGTTCAGAGTTACACAATGGAAGAAACATGAATACCACATGAAATCAATGAAAACATAATAGATATGAGACAATCAACTGGCAGCAACAATAGATAATTTATATTATTTCTTTCAACATGCCCGATTGTGAGGCCTTCCGGGTTTCACACTTATACAATGAAAATTATGAAATCAGAATCTCATCTTGCTTCATGTCTTTGTCTCCAATGATTTATATTAATAATTATGTTCTTAATACCTTCTTTCCTACCTTCTACATCAACCAAGACTCTTAATATAGCTAGCTAAGCCACAAGTCGGCTAGTCAGGCATTTAATTACAATATAGGTCCAGCCTGGAAGAGTAAACCAAAACTAATGAAAGAATGATCAAAACTTAATGAAAATATATTTATGTCCACACATGACCCAATAACATGTCCCTAACTCAAAAAGATCCCATCTCATCACACGGAACCACGCAAGATGAAAAAATCCATGTTTCACATGTAAACTGGCTGAAAATAGGTACCCGAGAAAAATAGTCATAACTTTTTACTCATAATTAATTAGGAATTTTTGTATTAGGTGAAGATACTAATTTATGTCTTCTTGAATTACATAATATCACAAATTCTGATTCATTAAGGATAAACAGCTACACAGTGCGCAATCAGCACACGGGATGTAGGAAAATACAGCTCCAGGGGCAAGGAAAATAGCTATAACTTTGAAATGGTCCATCCAATCCTTATGTGCTCATAGGAGAAGGTTCCCAAATAGATCCTAAAAATCATGTAATATTAAAAAAACATGAAACCAATAAATGCAATGATTATAATGCAAACAACAGAAAATAGGAAATATTTTTGGTTGATGCAAGATTGCTCAAAGACCCAAGATGCTCCTGCATCAGACACCTAGGGTAAATAAAGAGCTGATGTCCACATCAGGAACTACTCATATTCTAACCTAAATCATAAATATCCAACTAATCTTTTGTAATCCATGAACTTTCTTCAACTAGCTTGTCTTTCCACTGAACTAGATATTCCATGTAGTCCTCTCCTCTTGTACTCTTGCTCACTCTGCTATTCAAGATCTTCTCAATGTTGTCTTTATTTTTCCTAGGATAATCTAGATCATCTTCTATCTCATAATTTTATTCAAAGTACTCAAATATATCAAAAATTTTGAATATAGGAGATATATCCATGTCCTCTAGTAATTCCACTTCATAAGCATTTCCACTGTCAAACTTCTTCAGAATCTTACAAGGTCCAAACTTCTTCATTTTCAGCTTGTTGTAGGTACCAACTGGAAATATATTCTTCTTCAAATGAATCATAACCTCATCTCCAACTTTAAAATATTTATGTTTCCTTCTCTTATCTTCTCTCTATTTATATTTCAGATTACTGTCCTCCAAATTCTTTTTGATTTCATCATGTAAAGTTCTCATGAATACTGCAAAATCGTCAGCTTCAGCACTTCTTGTCTCAGTAGGTAAATCTCTCAACTCTATGGTTCCCTTAGGATGAAATCTAGTAACAATCTCAAATGGTGTCCTCTTATTGCTTCTATTCATAGAATTATTATAAGCAAACTCTGCTTGTGCCAAAACTAAATCCCAATTAGCAAGTTTATCTCCAACTAAACATCTCAACAACTTTCCCAAACTTTTGTTCACAACTTTAGTCTGTCCATCTGTCTGAGGGTGAAATGTAGAACTAAACTTCAATTCTGTATTCATTTTCTTCCAAAGTTTTCTCCAAAAGTAACTAATAAACTTAGCATCTCTATCTGAAACAATAGATTTAGGCAAACCATGAAATCTTACCACTTCCTTGAAGAATAATTCAGCTACATGCAATGCATCAGATGTCTTCTTACAAGGTATGAAATGAGCCATCTTAGAAAATATTTCAACCACTACCAAAATAGAATCATTACCTCTCTGATTTCTAGGCAATCCAAGAACAAAGTCCATACTCACAGCTTCCCAAGGTCTATCAGGTACAGGCAAAGGTGTATACAATCCCAAATTCTAACTAGTTCCTTTTGTTGTTTGGAAAATCCTACAACCTCTAACCATTCTCTATACATCTCTGTAAATCTGTGGCCAAAATTATCTTTCTGAAATCAAATTCATAGTCTTATCAATCCCAAAATATCCAGCAAGTCCACCACTATGTTTCTCCTTTATTATGTTTTCTCTCATAGATCCTCTAGGTATGCACAACTGAAGTCCTTTAAACAACATGTCTTCTTGAATGAAATAATTAGTCCACTTATCATTTACTGTCTGTTACTTACAATCTTTCCAAAGCTCTACAAAATCAATGCCAGTCTCATACAAACACTTCAAATCATCAAAACCAAGTACCTCAACTCTCATCTCTGTCAGAAAACTTCTTCTTCGGCTCAAGGCATCAGCAACCTTATTTGACTATCCACTCGTATGCTTCAATGAAAAGGAAAATTTATGCAAGAACTCAATCCACTTCATATGTCTTTGATTCAATTTATTCTGACTTCCCAAATACTGCAAAGCTTTATGGTCAACATACAACACAAAATCTTTAGGCATCAAATAATGTCTCCATTTCTTCAAAGCTTGAACAATAGCATAGAATTCTTGGTCATAAATTAAATATTTTCTCTTAGCATCATTCAAATTTTCACTAAAGAAAGCTACAAGTCTTCCTTCTTGACTCAAAATAGATCCAATTGTACTACCACTAGCATCACATTCAACTTGAAAAACCTTACTAAAATTAGGCAAAGCAAGTGTAGGTAATTCTGAAATTCTTTGTTTCAATGTTTCAAAACTCTTTTGTGCTTCATGTGTCCATTTGAAATCCTTTTCATCCCCTCTCATAGTTTCAGTCATAGAATTACAAATAGAACTAAAATTTCTGATGAATTTCCTATAAAAACTTGCCAATCCATGAAATAATCTTATCTCTCCAACATTCTCTAGTGTAGGCCAATCAAGTATAACTCTTACTTTCTCAAGGTCCATCTTCAATCCATCAGTTGAAATAAAAAAACCAAGGTACACAATCTCCTCTTTCATAAATGAACATTTCTTCAAATTAATCAACAACTTTTCTTCATTCAATCTCTGCAATACTTGTCTGATATGTTCAAGATGTTCTTCCTTACTCTTATTGAATATCAAAATTTCATCAAGATATACAATCACAAACTTACCCAAGAATATTTTTAGAACTTCATTCATCATCATCATGAAAGTACTAGGTGCATTAGTCAAACCAAAAGGCATAACCAACCATTCATACAAACCTTCATTAGTCTTAAAAGTAGTTTTCCATTCATCCTCTTCTCTGATCCTAATTTGATCATATCCACTCTTCAAATCAATATTTGTGAAATACTTTGCTCCACTCAAACTATCCATTATGTCATCCATCCTAGGCAAAGGAAATCTATACTTTACTTTTATCTTGTTTATAGCTCTAGAATCAGTGCACATTCTCCATTCTCCATTCTTTTTAGGTGCTAACATAGCAGGTACTACACAAGGACTCAAACTTTCCCTAATCAAACCTCTCTCAAGAAATTCTTGCACTTGTCTATTCAACTTAGTCTTTTCATCAGGTGTCAACCTATGTGGTGCTTTATTAGGAAAACTAGCTCCAGGTATCAAATCCATACAATGACTCATACTTCTCATAGGTGGTAAACCATCAGGTACATTATTAGAAATGATGTCATGAAATTCAGTCAAAAAAGGTTTAACCTCACGTGCATGTTCTAACTCATCTTGTTTCTCATTTTTCCTTGGAATTAAAGCAAAACAAACATTTTTTTCTTTCATTTCTCTTAAAAACTTTTTACCATCAACCAGACATACTTTGACTGTAGTACAGTGACCTTCATTGGACTTCTCTACCAAAGGCAATAATACTTGTTTCTTTCCATCCATCCAAATAGTATATTGATTCAATCTACCATCATGCAAAGCTTTCCTATCATACTGCCAATGTCTACCCAAAATAATATGACAACAATCCATAAGCATAATATCACACAACACTTCATCATGATAATTCCCAATTTTGAATTTAACAAAGCATTGTTCACTTACAAGTAGTTTATGCTCCTTCTGGATCCAAGCAATATGGTAAGGCTTAGGATGTCTCAATCTCTATAACTGTAATTTTTTAACCAACTCTTCGAATGACAAATTATCAGAACTTCCACTATCAATGATTACCTTGCAACATTTATTAGTGATCTTACATCTGGTTCTAAACAAACTTTTCCTCAAAATAGGTTCCTCATCAGCTTCTTCATTCCAAAAGATCCTTCTTAGCATCAAGTTTTCACCATGTTCAGGTTCATTAGACATTTCCTCAACTTCCTCACAAGACAAATTATTTGTGCCATTACCTCCAATCTTCTTTCTAGAGTTAGTACATTCAAAATCTCTATGTCCTTCTTCACCACATTTGTAACAAGTACCTTTAAACCAAGATTTCTCTTCTCTTTTTCCATTATTGTTATTCCTAGAGTAACCAGTATAGCTACCTCTAGAGTAGTTACCTCTTCTACCAATAGGTTCATCTTTCTATCCTTTATCTTGTATTGCATTGTCAGATCTACTAATTTCTCCATAAGATCTACCTCTACTTCTCTGAAATCTACCACCTCTTCCTCTTTGTCTTTGTTCATGTCTCTTTGTTAATCTCTCTTCTACCTTCAAATAAAATTGGTATGCTTCTTCCACACTATCTATTTTCACATAGCTGATCTCATCTTGAATAGATGTCCTTATGCCATTCAGATATATAGCCACTTTCTCAACTTCATCATCCACATGTCCAAATCTGATATCTAATTTGTAAAATTCCTCATTATATTCTTTCACACTCATTTCCTTTTGTCTCAAATTTTGTATTTTCCTCATCAAAATTACTTGGTAGTCAGCTAGAAGGAACTTCTTCTTCATCTTTCCAAGCATCTTCATCCATGTCTTGATCTTTTCTTTTCCTCTATGCTATCTCTTAGTTTGCAAATGATCCCACCAAAGAGATGCATGACCTTTCAACTTTGTGACTACTCTCTTAATCTTCTTATTATCAAGAGTACCTTCATACTCAAATTATTTATCCATCTCAGAGATCCAATCCAAAAGTGCATCGGTCTCAAGTCTTCCATCATAGCAAGAAACTTCAACTACAGGTTTGGAGTTAGCCTTAGACAAAACTCTCAAAAGTCTTTCCTTATCTTATTCAACTTTAGGTTTAGGATTAGGTGTTGCTTCTTCTTCTTCATCACTAAAATATTCAAGATGTGTGCCTCTTCTTTGGGTTGTCTCTACAACTTCAAGCCTAGTTGCAATCTACCTCAACATATCCATGATAGCATTATCATTTCCTCTACCATGAACCATCTTGATAATTCAGTTCCAGCAAGATCATAACCATTTGCAATTTATAGATCAGATCTCAAATCTTCCACCCTACAACCAATCCAATAAGGTTCTCCATGATCTAATCCACAAGAAAGAACTTCGCTCTGATACCACTTGACGCATGGGTAGGGTAGATACAAGCAGAATCAAGCATAATTGAGTCCACTTGAATCAACAACAAACCCTGTTCAAAGTTACACAATGGAAGAAATATGAATACCACATGAAAATGGTGAAAACACAATGGATATGAGACAATAAACTAGTAGAAACAAGAAAGAATTTATATTATTTCTTTCAACATGCCCGTCTGTGAGGCCTTTTGGGTTTCACCCTTATACAATGAAAATTATGAAATCAGAATCTCAGCTTGCATCATGTCTTTGTCTCCAATGATGTATCTTTATAATTATTTTCTAACTACCTTATTTCCTACCTTCTACATCAACCAAGACTCTTAATATAGCTAGCTAAGCCACAAGTCAGCTAGTCAAGAATTTAATTACAATATAGGTCCAGCCTGGAAGAGTAAACCAAAACCAATGAAAGAATGATCAAAACTTAATGCAAAGTTATACTTAGGTCCATACATGACCCAAGAACATTTCCCTAACTCAGAAAGATCCCATCTCATCACACAAAATTGCGCAAGATGAAAAACTCTATGTTTCACGTGTAAACTGCCTGAAAATAGGTACCTGAGAAAAATGGTCATAACTTTTTAATCATAATGAATTAGGACTTTCAGTCTTAGGTGAAGATAGTACCTTAGGTCCTCTTAAAGTCCATAAGATAAAAAAGTCTGATTCATTAAGGATCAATGGCTACACAATGTGCAATTAGCACACGGAATGCAGAAAAATACGACTTCGGCGACAAGGAACACTACAACATTTGGGGTCAAATTTTGACACCAATTTGCGACACCACTACAATTTGTGTTTTTTTTGCAAGTTCCCCTGATGGTGTCATAATAGAGAGGATACCATCATAATTGTGACACCCATTTGGTTATAAAAAAAAAGAAAAGAAAAACAAAGTGTCATTTGTAATTTGTGAATTCGAAGAGCTTCCGCAAAGATGACAATGCAATTTTCTATGGCGCGAAGAGGGCATTCGAGTTTGGCATGCATGAAGAAGCTAGCACCATGTGGGAAGAGGACACTAGCATTTGAGGTACGCATTCAAGCTTTTTCTTCTCATTAAATCAATTTCAGTGTCATTGTTTACATCTTAATTAGCATTTGGAATGCTCGATGACCCGCGAGCTTTGAGAGCTATTACCTTCAAGGCATTGTGTGAAGTGTTTGATCTCTCTTTATTTGTTTTTCTATTGATATTCACTATGTGGTACTCCCTATTTATGATCATTTCATGAGGAAATGTCTTGATGCCTCGTAGGCTTCAAGCTAGGGCATCATACATAGTTCAGGAGCTCACTGTTTAATACTGGCATTGTTTACATCTTATCATTTGGAATGCCTGATGACCTACGAGCTTTGAGAGCTAGGGAATCACTTTTATTACCTTCAAGGAATTATGTGAAGTGTTTGATCTATCTTTATTTCTTTTTTTGTTGATATTCACTATGTGGTACTCCCTGTTTATGATCATTTCATGAGGAAATGTCTTGATGGCTCGTGGGCTGCAAGCTAGGGCATCATACATAGTTCATGAGCTCACTGTTTAATACTGGCATTGTTTACATCTTTTCATTTGGAAGGTAGGCATTTGAGCTTTTTCTTCTCATTAAATCAATTTTAGTGGCATTGTTTACATCTTAGCATTGTTAATACTGGCATTGTTTACATCTTTTCATTTGGAATGCCTGATGACCTGCGAGCTTTGAGAGCTAGGGTATCACTTCTATTACCTTCAAGGCATTGTGTGAAGTGTTTGATCTCTCTTTATTTGTTTTACTATTGATATTCAATATGTGGTACTCCCTGTTTATGATCATTTCATGAGAAAATGTATTGATGGTTGGAGGGCTGTAGCTAGGGCATCATACATTATTTATGAGCTCATTGTTTAATACTGGCATTGTTTACATCTTTTCATTTGGAATGCTTGATGACCTGTGAGCTTTGAGAGCTAGGGCATCATTGCTATTACCTTCAAGGCATTGTGTGAAGTGTTTGATCTCTCTTTATTTGTTTTGTTGTTAATATTCACTATGTGGTACTCCCCGCTTATGATCATTTGACAAGGAAATGTCTTGATGGCTCACGGGCTACAAGCTAGGGCATCATACATTGTTCATGAGATCACTGTTTAATACTAGCATTGTTTACATCTTTTCATTTGGAATGCTTGATGACCTATGAGCTTTTGAAAGCTAGGGCATCATTTCTATTACCTTCAAGGCATTGTGTGAAGTTTTTGATCTCTCTTTATTTGTTTTGTTGTTGATATTCACTATGTGGTACTCCTTGTTTATGATCATTTCATGAGGAAATGTCTTGATGGCTCATGGGCTGCAAGCTAGGGCATCATACATTGTTCATGAGCTCACTGTTTAATACTGGCATTGTTCATGAGCTCACTGTTTAATATCTAGCATCATGCAAACATACATTAATACACTTACTTTTTTTAATTTGAGCTCAGGCATCATGTAATTTTATTGTTGTCATTGCATGCTTGCTGTTGTTGTACACCATATATTGTTTTATACTACACTATTTATTTCATTGAGACCGTGAGCTTGGCATTTGTAATGTATTTTCTATTATTGGATCAATTCTACCATGTTGTTGAGTCTGTGTATGGAGTGACTATGCACATGCATAATTGTAGATGAGGATCAGTAATATGTTGCCAAGAATTGCTTAGATCCTTTGGATCTATCCCCATATTTTCCTTCCTTGTAGGTTTTGGATCATACAAGAGCATACTGGATTGAACCCCGGGTCAAAAATTCATTACTTCAGGCAATGTCTAGTACCTTCATTATTTATGTTCATCCACTTATGTATGTTTGCATTCATTCATATTCTTCTGAAAGTTGGCTATTAGTGACCATATAGGACCATTCTTGATGTTTTTGGGTCATTTGATGAAAAGATGTAAATAGGGACATCAATAATAAAATAGGGATATATTTAGATTAATATCATAAGTAAAAACATTACACAGTGGCATTCAGATTAAGTACAATATGAATTCACATGCCTTTAATTATGATACACTTTTGAAATTATCACTCATTGGTCATTTGACAATTCAAGATATAAGTATCAGAATATAAACTGTTGCAAAAGGAAGAAACACATATGTATCTATCATCATTAGGCCTTTTAGGACTGATTACACATTCACCATTATTATCGCATGAAATGACCTCATAGGCCATTATAGGTGCCAAAATCCTCCAGTTGATGTCTTTGGATGTCTTTATAATCTCTGATGGCTCCAAGTGTGTCTTCATAGGTATTTGGGTTTCTTTGTGTCTTCTCATTAAGTGTTGCCATTAAAATATATCACTCCTCCTGTTATATAATGTATATGCATAGTTGTTTAAAATGTCATACTTTTTTCTCTTAAATATTATTACCATTTCACTCAAATTTACATGACATTAAAGCCAAGCCCAAAATGTATACATACGTGTAAGTATAGGAGAAGCTGGATTCTACAACTATTGAAAAAAAATATATACCAATAGCAACTTATGAGAAACTATACTTGTGCTTACCACACCATACCTCAGCATCATAATGATTATTTTTGGTGTAATTAATTATTCCTAATTACACTTTACTTAATCTTACTTAAGATAATGCATTGCATAGTAGTTTGCGATTGAGACACCTAAGAGTGTGCACATCTATTAAGCACATGGTGTAGGAGAAATTCCACTTTTGGTGTGATAGTTATCTTCACATACCTCTTTGTGTGTGAGATCCACCTTTTGTGCTCTTATCACATTATCATCCTAACCCATTGCACATACTTTATTGCATAATGGAGGATGATCCACATTTGGTGGACATGTGATTACACCTAGCATAGGTGATAGCTTACCATCTCCTTATCATTGTCTCTTATCTCCTTTCCTATATAAGGAGGCCTATTATGTACATTTTAATCATGTCCATGATCAATAATATCATTCTTGCATCTTAATGCAATTGTCTTGCCAATCTCTTGTTGTAGAGTCACCTAAAACTCTAACATGGTATCAGAGCTCTCAAGGTGTGAAGACCTCTTCTCAAGAAGTGCAATCTTGGCTTGATTCAATTGTGGGTGTAGAATAAAAGTAAAGACAAGAACTCATGGCTTCCATACATCCTAAGCAAGGTAAATGGCTTCTTGATTCAGGTGCATCACATCATATGGCATCTTCTATGGATATGTTTTCTTCTTTTGAGCCTTGTAATTCTCCTAATATTTTGATGGGTAACAACACATTCATGAGAGTTTCTGGGAAAGGTTCTATTCCTATGGGAGAAGGGACATTCAATGATGTTCTTTGTGTACCATCCTTGACCACTAATCTTCTTTCTATTTACCAAATCACACATGGGGCACAAGGTAAAATTGTTGAGTTCACTCCTAATTTTGTCTACATTAGGGACCTGGAGACTAGAAATGTCATAGCTATGGGAGTTGTTGATCATACATCCTGCTTGTATTCTTTTTCCACTTTTATTGATAATGATGATGATATTCATGATGTACCCATCCCTTTGCCAAGGGATAATTATGAGGAGAACTTTGGGCACTTGAATCATTTTGTTGTTGAGACAAGTGTTGATCTTCCTACTCCTCCACCTACTACTTCTTCAGACATGGGCTCTACTATTTAGCAGGATGATCATATTGTTTTAGATCTTGTAGAGTGTGATGACTACTTGGATGCATCTTTAGCACTTGTTGATTCTCATGATGTAGATTTGGAAGACATACATGAGGGGGTTTCTCTTTCCCTTGATGATAGTTTCATCATAGATGGGGACACTTCTTCACCTTCTTTGGAGATTGGTGTACTTGATTCTTCTCCTTCTTCACTTGATTTGTCACATGAAGTGATAGATTCTTTGAGCTTGGAGATTCCTACTCAGTCTTCAGAGATTCATTCATGAAGACCTTCATCTTCTTCCTCATTCCATCTGCACAAGGATTAGCTTCTTCATCATTTGATGTATCTATTTCTTCCTAAGAGGAGACATGTTTCTTGTAAGCATTGGTTGAACTATTGTTTGTAGGTACTCTTCATCAACATGGGAGCTTCTACATTACGCGGGGGATATCATATCTCCAACTATCCTTCTTATGGGGGGATACTTCTTTGTATATACATGATGTATGTAGATCTTGGGGGATCTTGAGCACTCCATCCATGCTGTTGGCAATTTGGCTAATGTGGATGCATAGATGTTTTCATTATGGAAACATATGATCTCTATTGAGAGTGCAGAATCTGGAATGCAAGTATGGCAAGTTGAAGGAAGAAATTGTCTAAGTATGGATACAGTGATCCTGACAGAGCACCCGATGAAGATTTAGTTGGCGATGTCCACTGGAGCAATATTTTTGTTTGCGCAGTTAACTGAAGCTTCTACAAAGTATGAGGATACCCCATCTTAGTGCACATAAAGTTTGGAGTAGTACATACAAATTTATTCGAAGTTTACCGAAGATAGTTTTTGTAGACATAACAATTCTGGAGAGTATTAGCGAAAGAGTTAAGGGATTAATTTTTCTTGTCAAAATAATGACTTAACATTATGAAGGGATGACATCCTAGATATTTACTCTTGGATAAAGATTTTGGAAGCCGACCATATAAAGTTATTAGCTCTAATAACTCATATATTAGGCATACTTGAAATGTAATGAAAAAAGTGTATGTATAATGTGATGTGTAAAAAGAAAGAAGAGATAAACTTGTGATAGTTGTATATTGTGATAGCAGCAAAGGCTATTGATGCAAAGTTGTAAGTAGTACCATATTATAGTCAGAAACATTTTTGTATTACCTGTTTGGGTAGTGAGCTCAGCTGGTGATCAGGTTTTGTAATCTAACTCCTAACAAGGTTAAGGCTTCTAACAAGGCCTAAAGTCCTTTAACTAGGACAGATCTACTATATATTGTAAATTGACTCTTAACAAGGTCCAATATCCCTAACAGGATACTTCTGATTAGTGATCTTTGTGGGTACCATCCCCACCGGGGTTTTCCCTTGGCCAGGGTTTCCTCGAGAACATATCATGTGTTATGAGTTCTTTCTATTTACTGTTATGTTTGTTAATCAGCTTGATAATCTTTGTATGCACAAAATTAATCTGTTATATCCATAAGTGCGCAAAAGAAAAAGTTTGTGAAATACTGATTCACCCCCCCCTCTCAGTATTTCCTATTTCTAACAATTGGTATCAGAGCAAAGTTACTCGGAGAAGGAACATTCAAGGAAAGCTTAGCAGCTTGAGTAAGATCTCTATGGATATGGATCAACTTCAGAAGAATCTTGAAGAAGCTCTTGAACAGATTGATATGCTTACTGATGAAAGAAACTCCTTAAGAAGAAAATATGAAGATGCAAAGAATGCTATTAACAAATTAAAAGGTAAGATTGAAGATCTGAAATCTAAAAAGAAATCTGATATGCTTGTTAAAGATTGTGATGAATTAGAAAAAGAAAATGAGATCCTTAAGCATGAGTTGAAGATAGTAAATCTGAAACTTAGTATCAAAGATGGAAATTTGAGATCTGATAATGAAAAATTGAAAATTGAGAATGAAGATCTGAGATCAAGACTTGAAAAGGAAACATCTGAATCTAAAAAAGTAAAAGTGCAGTATGTGGAACTTGAGAAGTATAATAAAATTGTGAAAGGTGAATTAACTCAATCTAAACAACAACTTGAAAGGCTATATTCAAATAGTGATAAGACTGGAAAACAAATTTCTTTTGAAGAACCATTCTTCGATAGGACTAGATTTGGATTTAGTATGTTTAGAACAATCCATGAAAGTAAGAAGCCAGATCTGAAGACATCTGAAAGTGTGGAGGAAATAAAGCTAGATGAGAACACATTGAAAGATCCACCTAAAGAAGAACCACCTAGAGAAAAAGAAGAATCATAGCAAGAAGAATCAAAATAGGAAGAATCATCTAAAGGTATGCAAAGAGAATTCAAAGGTAGATGTTTTGCTTGTAATACTATTGGACACATGAAGAGAGATTGCATAGGTAAGCAATTTAAACCTCTTAATGGACATTGTTATAATTGTCATAGTTTTGGACACAGAGCTAATGAATGTAGAAGACCTAAAGTAATTTTGAATAATTGTGATAGAATGATTGGGAATACTAAAAATGCAGATAAGTAATCTATTGAAGAAATGAATCAATGAAAAGTGGTAGTATGTTTTAGATGCAACAAAGTAGGACATATTGCTAGAAATTGTAGGTCACAGATTAACCAGCAAGGACAGAGATTTGGAAACAATGGAATCATTTGTCAGATATGCAACAAGTTTGGACACTTAGCAAGATTTTGCAGAATGAACAATGGAGGTTATCATCATAACCCTAACCCTAGGAACAATGCAAGAAGGAATGAAAATGCAGGAAACAAAGTGAAAGGTTGATGTAGCAATAAAGATGAAGTAAAATTTGATAAAGGCACAAATCAAGGAGGTATATTTAGCACTGAAAGTAGTCAGGAAGGTAATGTAACTAATGGTAAGGATGAATCTTTACCTGACCCTTCTTTAAGTACTTAAATTATGTAAGTTTTTGTAGTTTAGGACTTAGGATTAGTGTAGATTAGGAATTTGAATGAGTTAAGTTTTGTGCAGTTAGATATAGGTTTTTTATGTTGTACTAATGCTATGGTTAAGTGCACAAAAGAAAATATTGTGTTTTGCAAGGTCGCAGAAAGTTTTATGGTTGCAAGTTTGCAGAATCATCTTTTTGAGGTTTTAGCGGCAAAATGAATGAATGCGATGTCAGATCGAGTTAATGTGAACTGTTATAATGTCAAAATTGAATTTATCACGATTACAAAGTGATTGAAAAGAGATTTGAAAGAAGAAAAAGTGAGTTGAGGATGATTTGAAGAAGTTTGGAAGCAGTTTGCACTGATGATCATACCGAAACCCTAGATTTGCAAAGTTGAGGTATTTTTTTGATCTTTAATCAGTTGATAAGATGGATATTTCTATGGTTCATAATGTTAAGGATAAGAATAGACCTAAGATTAAGAAAGAACTAGTAGAACTAGCTGAAATTGATAATAGACTAGCACTATCATCCGTACCAGATGGAGTATTACACATTGAGAATGTTAAAGGATATTTAGGTTGCAAGTTTGAAACTTTGGGAGATGCAGATTTTAGTGATGATTATAGGAAATTGTATAATCAAGACATGTCAATTAAACCCACTTATGGGCACTTAGAGAACAATGAAATTATCAAATATTCCATGAAGTATGAATTTAATGATGAGGAATGTACCAAGATCATTTTAAGTAGAATCCACAATGGGAAATTCTGGATGGAGGATAGAGTTATTGATATAACTGTCGACCTAATTCATGATGTTACTGGATTATCAAAATTTGGAAAGATTCCACTGAATGAAAAGAACATGAGAAAGATTGTTTTAGACAACACTGGATCTAGTTATAATGGTAGAGGAATTGCGATAAGTAAGATTAAGGAAGATGATGTTAGGTACCTTTGCAAGATCCTAACAACTAAATTTTGTGGTAGTTCAAGGGAAGATGACATGGCTGCAGGAATGGTTCATGTAGCTTATCTTATGTGTATTGAGAAGAAACAAGTAGACCTATGTGAAATTTTGAAAATTTAGTTATTTGAGAACTTAGAAAAGATTAAGAAGGCTAAGTACACATAGTTTAGGTTTTCATCTCTAATAACCTATATGTTTTTCCATATTTTGAGAAGATTTCCTTACATAGTTGATTGGAGTGACAATGTGAACACAATGGAAAGAATAAACTTAGTCTACATGAAGCACCTTTTTGATAAAGTCAATGACAGTGTGAAGTTTGTATTGAAGACTTTTCAGAATATTGTTAAGAACAAATCAAGGATTCCTCAATCCTTAGTTGAAAATCATAAAGATGACATTTGTTTTGTGGTAGACACTGATTTCACCTACATTGAAGCAATTGAGCCTAGAATGGAGTTCATAGACCCTCTTGGCTATGAAGTATCTGAAGCAAAAATAGTAGGATATGTGAATAGACTGTTAAAGTGTGAGTTGGATGGTCATGCAAATAGGTTTGGAACCTATGAAGAGAATTTCAACTCTGCAATAAGTTTGAGAGAAAAGAAGCAATCTAGTAAGAGATTTGAATCTTCTATGAAGAAAATACTAAAAGAATCAGGTATGTCAAGTCATGAGTTTGACATAGCTAAGAAGACTGCAAAAGCCTTGAAGCAAAGTGAAAATCTTGTAATTCCACCTGAGGCATCTAGTGCAGACCTTGTTGATCCTATTGCAGTAAAGGTAAAAGTTGAATTACCTGAAAAAGATGAAGGAGATAAATCTTTTTCTCCTATTCCTAGCAAAAGAGTAAAAGTGAGTGCAACAGGACCCGGCAAGAGACAAAAAGTGATTGTACCACCTGTACCTAGAAATATAGCAGTAATTAAAGATGATGATGTACTTTCAATCAAGAAGAAAACTTGGAAACCAAGAATTGAAAGAGTTAATGAAGATATATTGAAGCATGGAGATTTCACTAAGTTGAATAAATTATATGATCTATATGGATCATTTGATAGATTGAATTTTGAAAATGCAATGATTACACATATGATTGTGACAGATAAGAAACTTAGCACTATTCATGGTAAGATCCCAAAAGATTTGTATAATAGACTTGTCAATAGAAAACAGAGAGCACAAGAAGAGGACATAAAGATGAGAGAACATGTAATCAAACAATTCTATGAAGTTGAGGATGAAGATCATTTGAAGAGATTCTTGAAGTCTCTTGGAACTTTATTGAGAACTAAGAGAAGAAAAATCCTTATAATGGGAGGCAAAAAGGAGGAAGTACAGAAAGAGACAGAGCAAGTAGTAATGCAAGTTCTTGTAGATATAGTTTCAAGAAAGCATGTTGAATCAGACCCTCAGCAGAAGCAATCAGAGGAACCGCATGCAGAGGAAGTTGGTATTGAAGAAGTTCCATCTTCTTCACATATCAATATTGGCAAAGAATCAATGGACATTGAAAGAACCAAAGTGACACTAGAGTCAGATGATGCAGTATTTCATGATCTAGGAAACATTGTTGACAATTTGGCTTTAGAAGAGCAAGAGAAGATTATAGAATCAGAAAAGAATACAGAGGCAGTGGAAGCACTAGCAGTATCAGAATCAGTTCCAGTAGAGCAAATAGTTAAAGGCAAACAAATTTTGACAGAGGTCACTACCCCTAGTGCACCTGACAATAAGAAGAGACAAATTGGTTCAATTTTTGAAGACCTTGGAAAAGAGGTTGAAGATGATGATCAGCTTGAGTTCATCACATCTCTTAATAAAATTATTGGAAAGAATAAGAAGGTGAAGGACCTTGAAGGAAAAGTTAGAGTTTTGACAAAGAAACTTGAGAGTGTGATCAGCACTAAGGTATTTGAATCGAATCCACTTGAGAAAGCTAAAATAGTAATAAACTCTTTTGACTCTGAATTTTCTAACTTAAAGGATATTGGTAGAATCAAAGTTTAGGAAGCCTTTGAAGAAGAAATGCAACAAAATTTAAGTGTAAATATTCAAAATGATATTGGTAATTTGGATGTATGTATAAAGAATTTGAGGAAACATTTTGAGATTGGAAAGATTTTGTATATACAATGCACAAAACCAGAAATCCTAACAGCTGAAGAAGATAAGAAGATCAGAGAGAAGATAGATGCCATTACAGCTGAAACAAACACCTTGTCAAGCCCAAATGTAAAGATAAGTTTTGTAGAGAAGAACATAAGGAAGTTAAATGATGAAAATAGAATGTTAGCAGAGGAGAAGAATAGAAAGATGCTCAGGATTAACATCTCAAGAGAGCATATCTCAATCAAGACCTCAATTGTTGAAGACCAAATTGAGCAGTGTTTTTTAGCAAAGACGTCTTTTCAGAATTTTAGCTTTAATTCCTTGCAAGCTTATCAGACGGCAGCATATGGATTGAGTACTCTACTCAATGTTGCTGAATCCATCAGGAAGATATGGGAGAAATATTTTGAATCATGGAAGTCAGAGTTTGGCGACTGTGTTGCAAGCCTACCGACTTTGCAATAGCTGATAACAAGGTATCAAGTTTTTTTTGAAATTTTTGTACACCCTATATTTGTCATTATTGTCAAAGGGGGAGAGATAGCATAAAATTGAATATATGTTGAGGAAAGATACTCATAGAGGGAGCTATTCTATGGAGTACAAGATTGTATATGTGTTGTATAACATTTGGCCACAAATTTTGTGTAAATACTTTGAAGTTTTGTTTGTACACTTAGCCAATTTTCCCATATGTTGCCACCAATGACAAAGGGGGAGATTGTTGGCAATTTGGCTAATGTGGATACATAGATGTTGTCATTATGGAAACATATGATCTCTATTGACAGCGTAGAATCTGGAATGCAAGTATGGCAAGTTGAAGGAAGAAATTGTCTAAGTATGGATACAGTGATCCTGATAGAGCACCCGATGAAGATTTAGTTGGCGACATCCACTGGAGCAATATTTTTGTTTGCGTAGTTAAATGAAGCTTCTATAGAGTATGAGGATACCCCATCTCAGTGTGCATAAAGTTTGGAGTAGTACAGACAAAGTTATTCGAAGTTTATCGAAGATAGTTTTTGCAGACAGAACAGTTTTGGAGACAGTATTAGCGAAAGAGTTAAGGGATTATTTTTGCTTGTCAAAATAATGACTTAACATTATGAAGGGACGACTGTGTGTGTGAAAATTGTACTTGATCTGTAGACACAACACTTTAGTAAAACATTAGAGGTTAGCTATAATCAAAATCATGCAAAATTGAAATCTAATCTAACCAAGCGATTTACTGCCTTCTAATAGGTGTGAGATTGATGTTCTCAGATTGTTATCGAAATCAGTGACCTAGATGACACCTAAATGAAGGATTTGAATGCAATTGATCTAGATATGAATTGAATGCAATTAAGCTATTTTTTTTGGATTTTCTATGCAATAAGAATGATAAAAACTTGATATAAAATCTAATCTATATGAAATTGATCTGCTAAAATGATCTAACAATGATATGAAAAAGAATCTAAATGAATGTAAAAAAAACAAATTGATCTCACAATAGCCTTGATTCGCAATAAGCTTTGATTCTCCAAATTCCAATTCGATAGCACGAGGATGCAAAAAATATGAGATGCTTTGAGATGAGATGAGGCTTTAATTTTATAGAAATCCAAAGCTTTGGAGGTGCATGGAAAAAAGCCATAAATCACTCAGATTAACTCAGCTTGATTTTTGAGTTATCTGATAATAAAGATAATTTAATTCACAAAAACATGCAAATCATGCAAAAATAGCTTTTTAACTCAATTTAGAAGTTTAGATCAACTTTAAAACTCAAAAATGATGTTGAGTTCCAAAAAGTCAATAACTTGCATTGATTTTCTAATTTGGAGTTTAACTACTCTTTGATTGTGCACATGGATAATTATGAATTAATTAAATAAATAAAGTGATTTATGCTCAACTTAACTGATTTTTTAAAATAAATAATTGATTTATGGGTTAATCAATTATTTAATCAAACTTTTATTAAAAACTATATTATTAAATTATGACAACTTGCTTTAATTAATTAAATAAAAATTTAATCAATTATTCATAGGATATTGGATTTATTGTCAAAATTAAATAATACAATTAATAATAGATAGAATTAAATTTAATTACACAATTAAGTGGCAAGATATTAAATATAATTAATTAAATATGAAAATATTCAATTAATCAAACTTAGGATAAATGTGATTTATCGCCAAATAATCATTAAATTAAAGATAATTAAGATAATTAGGAATATTGGTAGGAATATTCCCCGATGCAGAATTTAAGATAATCAATTAGGATTCAATGATGTGCAGATGTGCCTTAGGTTAGGACTTTGATGTCAATTTCATTCGATTTGATGATGTAGGAGATTAATAAACTTATAGCCCATTTTTGGGGTATTACATTTTGCCCCTCTTTGAATTACTGTGCGAAGCGCAATGGTTCAAAGATAGTCTGTGTTTGATAGAGATATGAAACTGATTCGAAATTGATAATTGATATGACACAGAAGCTGATTGATATTGATTTGATATGAAGATAATAGGTCTTGAATGACCAAAGATAATGTTCACTGTAGCAGTGATGAACCAAGGATTGTGAAAGAGTGTCAAAATGCCTGATTCCAAACCTTATGATTGCGAAGAAGTGAGTGACTAGTTCTAGACTTGATTGTCTTAGCAGAACTAGCAGGTATCACATCTGAACCCTTCAGTTGCCAAAGAACCAAGGAAAGAACACTATGATCCAATGGTTGCAAAAACTGATATAGTTTACAAGATTAGGAGAATACCAGATTGATATGGATCTCGATGAATCTGATATGCCCCAAGTGATGATAGATTTTCCCTGAGCAATGAGGTCTTTTTTGATGAATCAGTAACTAGATGTGATTATTTGTCTTGATCACTGATAAAAGATATGATTTCAAATTTGATTATAGACTTTGAATGATGTGCAATACCATGCCCCCTTCGAGATTAAAATTGAAATCTGACAAGAAAAAGTTAGCGTTGATAGTTTAGAAGCATGCTAATTGATTTGAGAAGTGGTTAAAGACGTTCGGGAATGCATTCTGCATCGTTTGGAGGTCACGGAGACCAAGTTTGACTAGGTTAAACCATGAGTTGACCATGGTTGACCAAGTTGAAATTTTGATAGTTTGATGTAAAATAATCAGTTAAGTTGAATACTAGATTTCTGTGATGATTGAAGGTTGAATATGCAAGCAGTAGACCATCCTGGGCCCAAAATTTTAAATCACAATTTTGACATAATATTTTGATTTTGATCCCGAAAAAGGATTCTACTTGTTGTTTCATTGGAGGATCCTTCGTGTGAGATTCAGCTCTTGTTAGATTTGAAGATGCGAGTGGAGAATTGTTTAAGCATTGAAATTCATTTAGCCATTGTGAGATCATGCAACATGCAAAATGCAAACAGACATGAAAAATGAAATGCAACCTAAGACCTAGGACCTAGTCACTAATCATGTGTCGATTTGTTATCATCATTGAACTTTTAGGTAACCAGATAAATCAATACATATCGCACTAGCTATGAAACCATGGACATATGAATATCAATTTGTAATGCTTAAGAACCAATATAACACCCACTGGTCCAAAACAACCATGGACATATGAATATTGGTTTTATTTTCAGAATGTCAGATTAGATATAAGCACCAAGGCACAAGCGCCAGGATGACCTGAATATCACATCCATTTTCATATAGCAATTTGTATAAGCATCAAAACATGAACATTGTGATGACCTGAATATGCCTTGCATGACAAACACATCAAACAGCCAAGAGATCATTCTAAATCCAATGTAAATTACCCGTAGTGACCCTTTATCATTCACATCCTTAGGTAAGATCATGTTTCACAGTAGGAGAAAGAACTCACTCAAAAATACAATAGTTAGATCAATACTTCTTTGAATCATCCAGGTATCAATGGTCGAGGTACGCATGGCCATCCAATTCGAGATAGAGGCTCTTATAGTCAAACACCATTTCAATCCAGAATTTCCAAAGTTGTTAGATTTTCACATACAAGCAGAAGACAAAGAAAAGATTATGCCCCCAGTCATCACTCTCTAAATCATGTAAAGGACATCATCAAAGAGCTTGAAGGGACACAATATGAAAAAATCTCAATGTGAATCAGTAAGCATACAAGGAGATAAAAGCATGTAAAAAAGCATAGATTGTTTTCAGTTTGATGTTTGATTGCGTTGTTGTAGATGCAAAATCCTTTCTGGAGACAAGACTGACTAACTGACTCACATGAAGCTTCAAAGGACTCTGATTGGATATGATATGTCTAAGATACACTGGAGACCATAGGATATGACATTGATTGCCCCCAAGTTTGAACATTGATAGGATACAGACGCTTGAGCAGATTAGTGGACAAACTGACTTATTGAAAACTGGAAATGCAAAAACAAACCGGGAGATATGTACAAACTAAAGCAAGACTAAAAGCTGGGAAAGACCAAGATTGCATTGATAGATGGAGCATTTTGAAAAAAGTGGTGCCCATTTGCCAGGTTTTCACCATCTTGGCAGAGATTCTATTTTTGCTACCAAGGCGCCTGTTTCTAGGTTTTCACCAAGGCACTTTTCTTCTTTTTTTTCATTTTTCAATTTTTTTTGAATTTTTGATATTTTTTTTTTTTTTTGTGAATCATCAAGGCACCTATTGCTAGGTTTTCACCAAGATGTTCATTTTTTCAAGACTTTTTCTGATTTTTATAATTTTTTCAAAACATTTTACCATAGACTGAATGCGTTAGGCATAGAATTTCTTCAAATGGAGAATGTTGATTGGTTCTCAGAGCTATTCTCCTTCAGTCATTGAGATTTGATAGGAACCAAAGCCAAAAGTAGCAGTGATCACAAAGGGACCCAGCCAATTGGGTTCAAACTTCCCCTTGTGTTCTCAATGGGATTGATTTTTAGGATTTTCTCTCAAGACTAGATCACCAACCTAAAATTCTCTGTGTTTGACTTTCTTGTTGTAACCTCTAGACATTCTCTTCTGATATACTCTGAGATGATCATATGCTGCTTGTTTGTACTCATCTAGTAGTTCAAGTTCTTGCAACCTAGACACTTTGTAGTCATCATCAGTTACTAGACCATGCATTCTAATTCTGAGTGATGGGATTTCAACCTCAATAGGTAGTACCGCTTCAAACCCATAAACTAAAGCAAAAGGTGTAGCCCCTATAGGCATTCTGATAATTGTTCTGATACTGGTTCTAATACTTGTTCTGATACTTGTTCTGATACTTATTTTGATACTTGTTTTGATACTTGTTTTGATACTTGGTATACTTGATAGCATCTTTTTCCATTGCAAACTCCCAAGCAAGATCATATCGTACAGTCCCAATGTCTAGCAAGGTGGAGAAAAAGAGAGATTGACAAGCTGGTGGAAGAGATGAAAGACTAGGGAATGAAGGAGAATGAAGGGTAGAAATCCTCAAGGGAAAACTCCTCAAGAATACCCAAGCTAGGGAAAATTTTTCATGTAAAGTGCATTTGGACAAGAAATGAAAGGCCAGCATAGGATAAGTTACAAAATAATAATGCCAAAGAAGGAAAGTATGTAGTCCAAAGGAGTAGACATGTCAAGAGGCTTCGTAGCATTGTGTTTTACTCTTTCTTTCTTAGATCAAGACCAAAGGGGAAAAGGATAGCGAAAGGCTAAAATGAATGGAGGAAAATAAATATGAAGGCTAAAAAAGAAGGGAATGAAAGCAAGACCATCGGAAGATAGCTCACAAGATAGCCAAATGTTCATGTATAGATCAACATTGTCAAGATCAAAGAGAGAAGATGGAATGGATGAAATATGTAGAAGAACTATGCATGATGCCTGATTGCCAGGTTTTCATCATGATACTTATCCAAGGTGCCACAAGGGAGTGGTTTTCACCATATGATGAATTTATTTTTCTTTACTTTTGCTACCAAGGCACCTGTTTCCAAGTTTTCACCAAGGCACATTTTCTTTTTTCTTTTTTCTTTTTTTATTTTTCTCATTTTTTCTCATTTTTTCTCTTTTTTGGAAGAAGGCAAGCTTTTTAGATAATGCTCCTTGAAAGGAAAAACCATGATATGCCAAGGATTCAAAATTATATGTTCAAAGATGTTGGTAGGGAAAGGAAGATGGAAGAGAAAAATGGAGGATAAGTTTTTATGTAAAGTGAGTGAGGTTGGAAGATAGGAGGAATAGGCAAGTGAGGAAAAAAGATAGGAGGTAGAAAGATAATGAATGGAAGGATTGTGAAAGGGTAGGTGGAAAGGAAGGCAAGATCAACATCAACACACACCTTGAAGGGTGGTGAGAGGATGGAGGAAATGTGAATGAAGGAATACATGAAGGAATATGGCGAATGGATAGTAGAGGTTGTCGTTTAGGTGCATGGAATGGAAGAATATTTTTTGAGGGAAATGAAGTGGAAGCCTTTGGAAGCTTGAATGTCAATTTCACTTTTTGCTCAACACCAGACTCTTTCAAGAGAGACTTTGGAATCTATATAGCCATAGGATTTTTATTTCCTTTTGATGATCTAGAGAGAATATCTTCAATGATGGATTTTGGAACCCATACTTGTCTTTTAGTTTTTTTCTTAGATATCTCTTTTGACTTTATGTTTCCATGTCTATTAGAGGAGACATGGTGATTTTCTTTTTTTGACAGATTCTTGTATTGCTTCTTTTTCTTGTATTGAACATTCAAGTTACTTCCAAAGGACTTGGGACTTGTGGAAGAGGGAGGATATGACTGGTTTAGATGGGTGGATGGGTGAAAAGGATTCAAGGGTATGCATCTATGTTGATCTTGAGGAAAGATAGGAGATGGAGGTATGTAAGGACCCAAGATGGATGGTGAATTAGGAGAGTTAGGAGGGGAAAGTGAAGGGACATAAGGACCCAAGATGGAAGGAAGATGTGAAGCTTTTAGTAGTGGTGGAAGAGGTCCAAAGATGGAAGTGGAATACGCAAAAGGATAATCAATAAGTTCATCAGCATCTATATGACAACCAAGGATATCAGCATCTTTAGACTGAGCATTAGAATTTTCAATAGAATCATGGACATCTTGAATATGAGCACCTTCTTTGATAGGATTGTTCAAAACTTGCAAAGACTTAGGAAGAGTAGAAAGCGGAAATGAACATGGAGTGGTAGAATAAGAAGATGGAAGACTTTGATCTTGACAATGATCTTTGGATAGCATAAGCTCATAATTTTTCTATTGATTTTCAATAGGCTTAACATTGAAAGTAACAACACTATTTTTACCAACCTTAATGGAAGTATCATCTCTGGAAAGCACAAGTGTGGTAAGGTTATTTTCATTGTCAATAAGCTCAACAGTGTAAGTAGTAGTTTGATCTTGCTTAGGAGAAGACTTAAGACATGGTGGAATGCATGAAAAAGGGTGTGCCGGATCAAAAGAACCCTGAAGCAGATAAGAGACATCAGGATAAGGAGTGGATGACATGGAGGGTTCTTGATCTTGATCTTTCTTTATGTTCTTTTCTTCATCATTTTTAGAGTCCTCTTGACATGGAGCCACTTCTAAGGATACGAAAACATGTTGGGATTGTATGGAAGACTGTTGCAGAGATGGTGAAGGACTAGCTGAAGTAGGGATTATAGCGTATGAAGGCTTAGGCTCTTTAGGTTTAGCATTATTGAAAGTATTTGTAGCCAAGTGAAGGTTAGCTTGAGTTTCTTTAAGAGGTATCCCTGGAGGATAACTATAGGGAACCGCATGAAAAGTATCAGGGCTTGTGTCGAATGAAGGTTCTATGAAAGATTTGAAAGACTCAGAAGCTTTAGGAAATGTACAGGTATTGGAGGAAGTAGGGGATGGAAGGGAACCATCACAAGACAGAGGTCCAACATTAAAATGATCTTTCTTGAGAGTGTAATCTTTATTTTCAGCCTGAGAGTTCTTAGAGGAGAGATCCTTATAATATTAACATTTCAAATTAGCACGGTATGTTTTATATTCCTCAATAGAAGTAGATGTATCATCTAGATATTGTCCACAAAAGCCATCAAAATCTCTTTCAAAATTAGAATCATATTGATCACCATCATGATCTATCCAATGTGACATCCCATTTCTAGTAAGCAGGAACACACGATGAGGAGGACTCTTAGGAACAGAGGTGTCATAGGTATCATTATATTGTCTGTCATCATAGTCATCATAGTCTCCAAAGCTCGATGTGTCACTCTCCGTGGAAGAGGTATCATAAGGGTTATCATGTTGCTCAAATTTTATTCGGGGGCATGGTGACATGTACAAGTCTTTATCAAATGGAAAAGGACATAGAGTCTCCATGGAGAACTCCTTGGGTTCCTTCTCTTTTTTGAGTTTATCAAGTTTGACTTGCATAGCATGTATCTGCTTCATCATACTTGCGATCAAAATTTCTTCCTCATGTGTACTAATTCTTTGAGACATGTTAGGAGTTTTAGGACTCCTTGAAATAGATTGATGTAGAGTTTGTTGATTGAATCCTTGAATTGATGGAGGGGGAATGTAACCAAATTTCAATCGAAAGTTGCCAAGACCATCATCCTCGTAAAGACTAGAATTGATGAGTTGCTCAAGAGTTGGAGTTTGGAGAGTGGTGATAGGTTGGGATGCTTCTCCTAATTTCTTGTGAGAGGAAGCTCTAGTCTCCACCATTAACTTTGGGTGAAACAAATGAATAAGATCTAGATGACTGAAGAATGAATTGAATCAAGATGATCGGATGATACAACCTTGTCAAGGTTTGATTGATTTAAAGATTTGATTAGATGTAGGTGAAGGATACTATGCCCTGGATGTATGGGTAGGTGCCCAAAAGATAGCGGACAAGATATCGCAACACTTAGTCATTTTGATGATTGATTGAAGATTGATAGTTATGACAAGGTTTTGACACGAGATGATAAGACTCAAATTGATTAAACGGAAGGCTGAATCAAATTCAAAAGGCCACTTTAGGAAAATGATTGGATTCTTGATAGCTACTGCTCTATTCCTGACACAATGATTCATTCAAAAGATTTTGAAAATAGGCTGAAAAAGATAAAGATCTACCAAATCTGACAATTTTTTGACAACTTTCAAAAATTTCCCAAATGACACTCTGCAGACTTGTACGACAATGGGTAGGCTATGAAACGACAGTTGCAAAACTCGTATGATAGTTGCAAGCAAGATTTGACTTTTTGAAATATGCTGGCATAAAAACTTGTACGACACTCGGTACTCAATCATACGACAATTGGGTGGCAATGAAACAACAGTTGACAATATCATACGATAGTTGCAAGATTTCGACTTTGAGAATTTGCTAGCATGAAAACTCATACGACACTAGGTTTGCTATCATACGACAGATGGGCATTACTGAAATGACACTTGATGGAAACTCGTATGACTTTCTGACTTCCTAAGATGACTTTTGACTCCAGAAAAGGATTTGACTTCAGATTTTGCAAATTTTGAGTTTTCAGATTCGGATTGTTTGCAAATTTCAATGTCTAGATTTGAGGATTGTAGCAGATTTGTTTGTTTTCAATAACTAGATAGATAAACAAGCACGCAAAATAGCAAGCAAGTGATTTCAAGCATGTTTGAAAATAATGAACAAGGGCAAAAGCAACCTTGCGCATGAACAATCAAGTGACTTATTCATTCTAATCCTTAGAAGTGCTAATTGTGTATGTTCCAAAAATGTTTTGCAATAACACACATATACCTTATAAAATGAAAATTTGGCCTTGCTAGGGTTTTTAGTAATGGTTTGACTCTGCAACTTTTATGATCCAAAGGGGTGAACTCCAATCCCGGCGCACCAAGATTTTGACACAGTCTGAGAACTTAATCTTCAGGAGCTGCTAGGGAGATCTGACAACCCAACAATGAACCATACCCATGGAGATTTCTTCCACAAGGAAATTTATATAGAGGTTGTCACTACCACAGCAAAAATGGCTATTACCGCTTGAGGTTCCGTCAACATAGTTTTCCCTATGAAGTGATTATTCGCTATGGTTAACCCTCTCTAAAAGTGACTCATAGTATGATACCATGAGGGGACTTGGCTCCAGATCCAAGGTTTTGATGCCTCTTCACTTTTAACCCAAACAAAGCAAGTAGATTAATCTGACACGCTAAGACAAAGTTTGTCTCACCAAAGTCTATGATATCAACCCCACGTGATCTATCAACCTCTCCAGAGAGAGAATGTATCAATTAATAAGGGAAGATGCATGAACCAAGTAAAACGTGAGACACACTAAGTATCCTCCCCACCTACAAGGGATCCCTCATTGAGAAGGGTTTCGCTAGGAACCCACTCTCTCAAGATCCACAAATAGTTTTCATGGGGCCTAATTTCTGTAGACACAACACTTCAATAAAACATTAGAGGTTAGCTATAATCAAAATCGTGCAAAATTGAAATCTAATCTAACCAAGTGATTTACTGCCTTCTAATAGGTGTGAGATTGATGTTCTCAAATTGTTATCGAGATCAGTGACCTAGATGACACCTAAATGAAGGATTTGAATGCAATTGATCTAGATATGAATTGAATGCAATTAAGCTATTTTTTTTGGATTTTCTATGCAATAAGAATGATAAAAACTTGATATGAAATCTAATCTATATGAAATTGATTTGCTAAAATGATCTAACAATGATATGAAAAATAATCTAAATGAATGTAAAAAAAACAAATTGATCTCACAATAGCCTTGATTCACAATAAGCTTTGATTCTCCAAATTCCAATTAGATAGCGCGAGGATGCAAAAATATGAGATTCTGTGGATTTGAGAGATGAATTATGAAGAGCTGAGCCTTGTTTTTATAGAAATCCAAGGCTTTGGAGGTGCATGGAAAAAAGCCATAAATCACTCAAATAAACTCAGCTATGATTTTTGAGTTATCTGAAAATAAAGGATAGTTAACTCACAAAAACATGCAAATCATGCAAAAATAGCTTTTTAACTCAAATTGGAAGTTTAGATCAACTTTAAAACTCAAAAAGGATGTTGAGTTCTAAAAAGTCAACACTTTGCATTGATTTTCTAATTTGGAGTTTAACTGTTTCTTTGATAGTGCACATGGACAATTATGAATTAATAAATAAATAAAGTGATTTATGCTCAACTTAACTAATTTTTGAAAATAAATAATTGATTTATGAGTTAATCAATTATTTAATCAAACTTTTATTAAAACTATATTATTAAATAATGACAACTTGCTTTAATTAATTAAATAAGAATTTAATCAATTATTCATAAGATATTAGATTTATTGTCAAAATTAAATAATACAATTAATAATAGATAGAATTAAATTTAATTACACAATTAAGTGGCAAGATATTAAATCTAATTAATTAAATATGAAAATATTCAATTAATCAAACTTAGGATAAATGTGATTTATTGCTAAATAATCATTAAATTAAAGATAATTAAGATAATTAGAAATATTGCTAGGAATATTCCTCGATGCAGAATTTAAGATAATCAATTAGGATTCGATGATGTGCAGATGTGCCTTAGTTTAGGACTTTGATATCGATTTTGTTCGATTTGATGATGTAGGAGATTAATGAACTTATAGCCCATTTTTGGGGTATTACAACGACATCCTAGATATTTACTTTTGGATAAAGATTTTGGAAGCTGACCATATAAAGTTATTAGCTCTAATAACTCATATATTAGGCATACTTGAAATGTAATGAAAAAAGTGTATGTATAATGTGATGTGTAAAAAGAAAGAAAAGACAAACTTGCGATAGTTGTATGTTGTGATAGCAGCAAAGGCTATTGATGCGAAGTTGTAAGCAGTCCCATATTACAGTCAAAAACATTTTTGTATTATCTATTTGGGCAGTGAGCTCAGCTGGTGATCAAGTTTTGTAATCTAACTCCTAACAGGGTTAAGGCTTCTAACAAGGCCTAAAGTCCTTTAACCAGGATAGATCTATTATAAATTGTAAATTGACTCTTAATAGGGTCCAATATCCCTAACAGGATACTTTTGATTAGTGATCTTTGTGGGTACCATCCCCATCGAGGTTTTCCCTTGGCCAGGGTTTCCTCGAGAACATATCATGTGTTATGAGTTCTTTCTATTTACTGCTATGTTTTTTAATTAGCTTGATAATCTTTGCATGCACTAAAGTAATTTGTTATATCCATAAGTGGGCAAAAGAAAAAGTTTGTGAAATACTGTTTCACCCCCCCTCTCAGTATTTCCTATTTCTAACACATGCATCTTGTTTTCTTCTCTCTTTTTGGGGGAGGGTTTTTCCCATGAGGTTTTCCCTCTTTCTCCACTTTATGAGAGTTATGCATTTCATGTATCTTGTACATGGGTACCTAACATGGCCTAGTAGCCGGGATCCATCTTGCATTGTGACTTTAAGTGCATTCCCCTAAGTTTCACTTAAGGGGGGGTGTTGGTATAATTAATTATTCCTAATTACACTTTACTTAATCTTACTTAGGATAATGCATTGCATAGTAGTTTGTGATTGAGACACTTAGGAGTGTGCAAATCTATTAAGCACATGGTGTAGGAGAAATTTCACTTTTGGTGTGATAGTTGTCTTCACATACCTCTTTGTGTGTGAGATCCACCTTTTGTGCTCTTATCACATTATCATCCTAACCCATTGCACATACTTTATTGCATAATGGAGGATGATCCACATTCGGTGGACATGTGATTACACCTAGCATAGGTGATAGCTTATCATCTCCTTATCATTGTCTCTTATCTCCTTTCCTATTTTAATCATGTCCATGATCAATAATATCATTCTTGCATCTTAATGCAATTGTCTTGCCAATCTCTTGTGGAAGCTATCTTGGTCTTGCATTCGATCCTGGGGGTGTTGTAGAGTCACCTAAAACTCTAACACTTATCATTTTCAAGCTTCAGTGAAGCTTCATACCACACAGCGTCCACAAATTTGTATGCAACACTAATTTAGGTTGGAGGTAAACTACATGTGTCATGTAAACAACATGGTTGAATGCAATTTGTTTTGCACGTTTTCAAGAGTTTTCCCACCAATACAAGCGTAAATAATACATTAAACGTAATATACGAACACTACGTGGTATGAAATTTCACTGAAGCTTGAAATATATCACTCCTCATGTTATTGTCAAAATTAAATTCAAATATTTCTCAAAATATTTATTCTTGTAGACTTAAGATATCCTTATCTCAATAATAAAACAATCTTGCATAATATATTTTGAATCACATTAACACACACCCATATTGTTCTATAGCATAGTTCATTTTAGAAGTGTATGGCTTGACTATGCACATGCATAATTGTAGATGAGGATCAGTAATAGGGTGTCAGGCATTGCTTAGATCCTTTGGATCTAACCCCATCTTTTCCTTCCTTGCAACTTTTGGATCATATAAGAGCATACTAAATTGAAGCCTGGGTCAACACTTCATTACTTCAGGAAATGTTTGGTACCTTCATTATTTATGTTCATCCACTTATGTATGTTTGTATATATTCATATTCTTCTGAAAGTTAATCTTTATGATCTCAAATTAAAAACTGTATGTGTGTTATTTTATTACTGATGTCCCTATTTTATTACTTATGTCCCTATTTGATCTAATAGCATCAATATAACAAACAAAGCACTGACTAATCAAATAGGGACATGAGGTGCTCAAACAATGAGCTCATAAAACAATATATTTAGTCTTAATAAAATCTTATAAAACAACATATATTGTCTAAAGTGTTTGATCTCTCTTTATTTGTTTTGGTGTTGATATTCACTATGTGGTACACCCCGTTTGTGATCATTTCATGAGGAAATATCTTGATGGCTCATAGGCTGCAAGCTAAGGCATCATACATTGTTTATGAGCTCACTATTTAATACTTGCATTGTTTACATCTTTTCATTCGGAATGCTTGATGACCCGCGAGCTTTGAGAGCTAGGGCATCATTTCTATTACCTTCAAGGCATTGTGTGAAGTGTTTGATCTCTCTTTATTTGTTTTGTTGTTGATATTCACTATGCGGTACTCCCTATTTATGATCATTTCATGAGGACATGTCTTGATGGCTTGCGAGCTGCAAGCTAGGGCATCATGCATTGTTTGTGAGCTCACTATTTGAGCACCTCATGTCCCTATTTGATTGGCTGGTAATATAGTTGTAGGTAGTTATCTCTTCTATAATGATGGAGGAGTGAAAGGTAATGATCAATGAGGTTGCTACTATTAGATCATACATTAGCACACTTACTATTTTGAATTTGAGCTCGGGCATCATGCAATGTTATTGTTTTCATTGCATGCTTGCTACTGTTGTGCACCATATATTGTTTTATACACGGTTTATTTCATTGAGACTGTGAGCTTGGTTTTTCTTTCAAAAGTGTATGGCTTGACTATGCACATGCATAATTGTAGATGAGGATCAACAATAGGATGTCATTCATTGCTTAGATATTTTTAATCTAACCTCCATCTCTCTTTTCTTTGTAGGTTATGGATCACATAGGGGTACACTAGATTCATACCCAGGTCAAAAAAACCATCACTTCAAGCAATGTCTAACACCCTTATTATTTATGTTCATCCTCTTATGTATACCTGTACTCTTGCATTTTCTTCTGAAAGTTATTTTCCTTGTATAGTATATACAAGTTATTTTTCATATGTATACAAGTAATCTTTAGATGCAAAATTTATTTTTCTTTACATGTATCTTTGCATGAAATGAACACAAATTAAAAATAGTAAGTGTGTTAATGTATGATCTAATAGAAGCAACCTCATTGATCATTACCTTTCACTCCTCCATCATTATAGAAGAGATAACTACCTACAACTAGGGCATCATGCATTGTTTATGATCTCATTGTTTGAGCACCTCATGTCCCTATTTGATTGGTCAGTGCTTAAACAGTGAGCTCATAAATAATCAATGATGCCCTAGCTTGTATCCCGCAAGCCATCAAGACATTTCCTCATGAAATGATCATAAACAGGGAGTACCACATAGTCAATATCAACAACAAAACAAATAAAGACAGATCAAACACTTCACACAATATATGTTTTTTTATAAGATTTTATTAAGACTAAATATATTGTTTTATGAGCTCACTGTTTGAGCACCTCATGTCCCTATTTGATTGGTCGGTGCTCTATTTTTTATATTGATGCTATTAGATCAAATAGGGACATGATACATTGTTCATGATCTCACTATTTAATACTGGCATTGTTTACATCTTTTCATTTGGAAGGTAGGCATTCGAGCTTTTTCTTCTCATTAAATCAATTTCAGTGGCATTGTTTACATCTTAGCATTGTTAATACTGGCATTGTTTACATCTTTTCATTTGGAATGCTTGATGACCTACGAGCTTTGAGAGCTAGGGCATCATTTCTATTACCTTCAAAGCATTGTGTGAAGTGTTTGATCTCTCTTTATTTGTTTTGCTATTGATATTCACTATGTGCATACTCCCCGTTTATGATCATTTCATGAGGAAATGTGTTGATGGCTAGCAGGCTGCAAGCTAGGACATCATACATTGTTTATGAGTTCACTGTTTAATACTGGCATTATTTACATATTTTCATTTGGAATGCTCGATGACCTGCAAGCTTTGAGAGCTAGGGCATCATTTCTATTACCTTCAAGGCATTGTGTGAATTGTTTGATCTCTCTTTATTTGTTTTTCTATTGATATTCACTATGTGGTACTCCCTGTTTATGATCATTTCATAAAGAAATGTCTTGATGGCTCGCAGGTTGCAAGCTAGGGCATCATACATTGTTTATGAGCTCATTGTTTAAAACTAACATTGTTTACATCTTTTCATTTGGAAGGTAGGCATTCAAGTTTTGTCTTCTCATTAAATCAATTTCAGTGGCATTGTTTACATCTTAGCATTGTTAATACTGGCATTGTTTACATCTTTTCATTTGGAATGCTTGATGACCTGCGAGGTTTGAGAGCTAGGGCATCATTTTTATTACCTTCAAGGCATTGTGTGAAGTGTTTGATCTCTCTTTATTTTTTTTTCTATTGATATTCACTATGTGGTACTCCCTGTTTATGATCATTTCATGAGGAAATGTCTTGATGGCTGGCGGGCTGCAAGCTAGGGCATCATACATTGTTTATAAGTTCACTGTTTAATATTGGCATTGTTTACATCTTTTCATTTGGAAGGTAGGCATTTGAGCTTTGTCTTCTCATTAAATCAATTTCAGTGGCATTGTTTACATCTTATCATTGTTAATACTGGCATTGTTTACATCTTTTCATTTGGAATGCTTGATGACATGCAAGCTTTGAGAGCTAGGGCATCATTTCTATTACCTTCAAGGCATTGTGTGAAGTGGTTGATCTCTCTTTATTTGTTTTTCTATTGATATTCACTATGTGCATACTCTTCATTTATGAACATTTCATGTGAGGAAATGTGTTGATGGTTGGCGGGTTGCAAGCTAGGGCATTATACATTGTTTATGACTTCACTATTTAATACTGGCATTGTTTACATCTTTTGATTTGGAATGCTCGATGACCCGCGAGCTTTGAGAGCTAGGGCATCATTTCTATTACCTTCAAGGCATTGTGTAAAGTGTTTGATCTCTCTTTATTTGTTTTGTTGTTGATATTTAGTATGTGGTACTCCATGTTTATGATCATTTCATGAGGAAATGTCTTGATGGCTCGTGGGCTACAAGCTAGGGCATCATACATTATTTATGAGCTCACTGTTTAATACTGGCATTGTTTACATCTTTTCATTTGGAAAGTAGGCATTCAAGCTTTCTCTTCTCATTAAATCAATTTCAGTGTCATTGTTTACATCTTAATTAGTATTTGGAATGCTCGATGACCCACGAGCTTTGAGAGCTATTACCTTCAAGGCATTGTGTGAAGTGTTTCATCTCTCTTTATTTGTTTTGTTGTTGATATTCACTATGTGGCACTCCCTGTTTATGATCATTTCATGAGGAAATGTCTTGATGGCTCATGGGCTGCAAGCTAGGGAATCATACATAGTTTATGAGCTCATTGTTTAATACTGGCATTGTTTACATCTTATCATTTGGAATGCCTGATGACCTGCAAGCTTTGAGAGCTAGGGCATCGCTTCTATTACCTTCAAGGCATTGTGTGAAGTGTTTGATCTCTCTTTATTTGTTTTGTTGTTGATATTCACTATGTGGTACTCCCTGTTTATGATCATTTCATGAGGAAATGTCTTGATGGCTCATGAGCTGCAAGCTAGGGCATCATACATAGTTCATGAGCGCACTGTTTAATACTGGCATTATTCATGAGCTCAATGTTTAATATCTGGCATCATGCAAACATATATTAATACATTTACTATTTTGAATTTGAGCTCGAGCATCATGCAATTTTAGTGATATCATTGCATGATTGCTGTTGTTGTGCACCATATATTGTTTTATACACTATTTATTTCATTGAGACTATGAGCTTGGCATTTGTAATGTATTTTCTATTATTGGATCAATGCTACCATGTTGTTGAGTCTATGTATGGCTTGACTATGCACATGCATAATTTTAGATGAGGATCAGTAATATGTTGTCAGGCATTGCTTAGATCCTTTGGATCTAACCCCATCTTTTCCTTCCTTGCAGGTTTTGGAACATACAAGAGCATACTGGATTGAACCCTGGGTTAGCTCTTCATTACTTCAGGCAATGTTTGGTACCTTCATTATTTATGTTCATCCACTTATGTATGTTTTCAATCATTCATATTCTTCTAAAATTTGGCTATTAGTGACCATATAGGACCATTCTTGATGTTTTTGGGTCATTTGATGAAAAGATGTAAATAGGGACATCATTAATAAAATTTGTTTTGCTGTGCATATACCTTCTCTAATCAACTCTAATATGCACAGGTAATTAGTAATTAGTTCCCCAAACCATTACTAAGGATTGAACATAAGTCTAAGTCGCTAAATCTATTGTTCTATGTGTATAAAACAATATACGGTGCACAACAGTAGCAATCATGCAATGACAGCACTAACATTGCATGATGCCCGAGCTCAAATTCAAAATATTAAGTGTATTAATGTATGATCTAATAGAAGCAACCTCATTAATTACTAAGCCAAAGGGGTTTTCTGATTCAAAAGACTTAGCAGCCTCCAGGGTCATTTTCTTTTCTGTTGCATTAACATGACATCTACTAGAAACATTATGACTGCACATCCTTTTGCTCATCTCTTCAGTTTTTATTTTTGTAGATTTCACCATCTGACATTCCTTTTCGATAAGAGATGGCTATGAAAAAGATATTTATATTTTTCATTCTGAGAAGATCCAGAGTGATTTTGAGTCATAGAGGAAATGCACTGATCCCTATACTGGGCACCCCTCTGCTCATCTCTTCAATTTTTGTTCAAGGTAACTTTTATTTGATAGAAAAGGGATGAGTTGAGGGATCAAGGCATTTCCTATGTGACTCAAAATCACTCTGGATCTTCTCAAAATAAAAAATAGAAATATCTTTTTCACAGCCATCTCTTACCAAAAAGGAACGTCAGATGGTGAAATCTACGAAAATAAAAATTGAAGAGATGAGAAAAGGGATGGAAATCTATTGTAGTTGTTTCTTTTTTCTTTCAATCATTGTTTACAATTACTTTTGATGCTATATTTGTGTGAAGAAAAAGAAAAAAATGGTGAACGAGTGTATTTGACAAAAATAAACATGACACATTTTGTTGGGTTGATTGGGTTGGTCTGATACCATTTACATGGCCTGGCCAGATATTAAATAGTGAGCTCATGAACAATCATCCTACTACTTACACTGCAATTTCTATGTAAACAACATGGTTGAATTCAATCTCTTTTGTGCATTTTTGAGAGTTTTCCCACCAATACAAGCGTAAATAACACATTAAACGTAATCTATGAACATTATGTAGTATGAAATCTCGCTGAAGCTTGAAATATATCACTCATGTTATTGTCAAAATTAAATTCAAATATTTCTCAAAACATTTATTCTTGTAGAATTAAGATATCTTTATCTCAATAATAAAACAATCTTGCATAATAGCTTTTGAATCACATTAACACACACCCATGTTCTGTAGCATAGTTCATTTTAGAAGTGTATGGCTTGACTATGCACATGCATAATTGTAGATGAGGATTAGTAATAGGGTGCCAAACATTTCTTAGATCCTTTGGATCTAACTCCATCTTTTCCTTCTTTGTACATTTTGGATCATACAAGAGCATACTGGATTGAAGCCTGGGTCAACACTTCATTACTTCAGGCAATGTTTGGTACCTTCATTATTTATGTTCATCCA
The DNA here is from genome assembly GCA_027943335.1 of Chamaecyparis obtusa. Classification (NCBI taxonomy): domain Eukaryota; kingdom Viridiplantae; phylum Streptophyta; class Pinopsida; order Cupressales; family Cupressaceae; genus Chamaecyparis; species Chamaecyparis obtusa. Next base: position 290,927 of record BSBK01008123.1, read on the forward strand.
CTTATGTTAGAGAGAGAAGCCATACACAAAATTTCAATAATGATTTTAAATGTTATTTGTGATAATTTCTTCATTTTAGGCAATGCAGAAGGAGATGCCTAGTTCAATATGCAATCTCAATTCATATGCACGGATAGTAGGTGGAGCTGAAAGACCCAATAGGTTTGTATTTTTTATAGAGGTCTTTAATTGTGTATTTTAAGTTATAGACCATCATCAACATTTTAATGTTGACCTATTAAAAAAATGTAAACGTGATGGGTCTTCTCAGCTCCACCTGTTATCCATGCATATTCTTCTTGTGTTGCATGCGCATTCTCGATTCAAAGTGGGAAAATCTTATTTTTGATGTGAGGGAGAGAAGCCAAACACAAAGAACATGCAAACAAACATGATAGCTACAAAACATAAATGTAGGTATCACAATAGCTAAGAAACATTACAGGCATCATGGTCACAATTGTTTGGAGACACAACATAATTGAATGCTATACCCAGAGAATGCAACACAACCACTACTCCTGCAGTTCTAAGTTGACACTGTAGGATCCAAAAACCATATATAGATTATGTATCTTTGGTTTTTGGATCCCGTAGTGTCAACTTAAAACTACAGGAGTAGTGGTTGTGTTGCATCATCTGGGTATAGCATTCAAATATGTTGTGTCTCCAAACAATTGTCACCATGATGCCTACATTTATGTTTCTTAGTTGTTGTGTCCTAGAACCCCTTATGACCCTTTATGACCATTTACAATCTCTAAGAATACATCTTATATATCTTAAAATGTCATAAAGGGTCATAATAAGTTCCTAGGAGGGGTCAAATGAGCTTCCACCTTCACGTGGTTGGCCTTGTTAAGTAGAGAATGTTAAACTATTCTCAAAATAAAGAGAAGCTCAATAATTTAAGATCTCAATCCATGTACGACAAATATATATCGATCCATCTCAATGGCTACCAAATCAATAGATCTCTGTCAAGAACCCAGTCGCAAAGAAACACCATAGACCGCACCGTGAACCTGCACATCAAATTCAGACCAAAGAAGTCAAGAAGTCACTCGAATTAGGTCTGCATATATCCCATCAACACATCAGGAAGAATGCATCTCTGATCGCCACACTAGCTTCTTGTGCTAGAGTAGTCACTGTCACAAGTCTTGATTTGGTAGGATCCATTCCAAATCCAAGTCTCTAGACTCGACTCAATAATCCATGAGCTGCTACCGAATCTATTGCAAAGTTATCTCTGAATTGTGTTGGAGTAGTCACTGTCACAAGTCTTGATTTGGTAGGATCCATTCCAAATCCAAGTCTATATACTCAACTCAATAATCTATGAGTCACTACCAAATTTACTACAAATTTATCTCTGAATGATCCATAACCAAATCACGAGCAGGAACTAGATCTGCAAGAACACCATTCTGAATCGATACCAACTCAATCAAAATATATATATATATATATATTTTAAAAAATTGATTATCATCGTAACTACGATGGATTAAAAACAATGACAGTGGTCTATTGCAAACATCTGACATCCATCCATCGCAATAATAGCATCACTATCAGAAAACAACCATAAATGATGGATATGCATCATAATTGTCCAACGCATGTCTATCACATGTACAGCATAGTCATTGTTACAAACCATAAACGACGGATATGCGTCATAACCTTCTGACAAATATCCATTGCATTAAAAGAATTTTTTTTAGTGAACATGTTACAAATGATGGCTACCTGTCAAACTATTTTGACGGGTCACCGTCGTTTGTTATTTTTTGTGACATATAGGCATCTCAATTGCGATGGCCACAAAAAGGTCTGATGATAGGTTTGCTATGTTGGCACCCTCATTTTGCAATAGCCGAGGTTGTCGTAATTACGATGCCTAAAAAAATTTGTCAGTCTTTTTTACTACAAAACTGCGACGTCGAGTGGTGTTGGTTAATCGATAGTTTAATGTCTAAATTTGGATGTTTAACCATTGGAAAGAGGTCTCAAATGTACTAGTGGAAAATAGTTATAAATTTGAAACGGTCCATCCAATCCTTATGTGCTCATAGGAGAAGGTTCCCAAATAGTTCCTCAACATCATGTAAGATTTGCACAAAATGAAACCAATAAATTCAATGATTATAATGCAAACAACAGAAAACAAGAAATACTTTTGGTTGATGCAAGATTGCTAAAAGACCCAAGATGCTCCTACTTCAAAATATCAATTTGTACATGAAAGGAGGATCTGATGATATTATTTTGATTGCTGAAATATTTGTGGATGATATAATCTTTGGAGGATAAGATCATATTTGTAAATCATTTTTTGATGAGATGAGAAAGGAATTTGAAATGTTAATGTTTGGAGAGATTAAATTCTTTCTAGGCTTGTAGGTTATTCAGCAAAATGATGGAATTTTCATCACACAATCAAAGTAAATTAAGGAAGTATTCAGAACATTTGGCATGGAATATGCTAAACCAGTAGGAACACTGATGGTTACAGGCTGCAAATTAACAAAAGATGATCTACAGAGGTAAATTAGACATTGTACCGATCTATGATTGGTAAACTGATGTATGTAGTACATAGTAGGCTTGATATTGCACATGCAGTGGGGATTATGGTTATATTTTCTATCAATCCAAAGGATTCACATATGGTTGCAGTGAAAATAATCTTGAGATACCTAAATAAAATAGAGGATTATGGTTTATGGTATCCTAAGGAAGGCAAATTTGAACTAATAGTTTACACCGATGCAGATTGGGCTGGAAATATAGATGATAGAAAGAGCACAATCAGAGGATCATTTTTCTTTGGTGAAAGACTTTTAACTTGGACAAGTAAGAAACAACCTTGTATTTCTCAGTCTACTGTTAAAGTAGAGTATGTTTTTGGTGCTACAAATTGTTTAAACATTGCTTATATCAAACAAGTTTTGGAAGGAATGAATGAGGTAATCATTGAGCCGGTGATTATATACTGTGACAACACTAGTGCTATAAATATTTCTAAGAATCATGTGATGCATTCAAGACAAAGCATATATTAATTAAGTATCACTACTTAAGAGAAAAAGTACAGGATAAGTAAGTCAAACTGTAATATATTACATCAAAGGAGAAACTTGCTAATATTTTTACCAAGCCTCTATCGAAGAACACTTTTGAATACTTGAGGACTAGACTTGGGGTCTGTCCCCTGTCTATCGATCACTAATGTGATCTAGAGGTTGCATCAGCCTATTCTTATTAGAAGATCATTCATGTTGATGCAACATAGCTCACACTTTGGATTATGTCTAAGGTTGTGAAAGATTTGAGGAGCTAGAACAGAGAATTTGCATATCAATATATAGAGATACATTGTCTGCACCAAACAACAAAGAGTTACTTGGCTATTGCAGAGCTATACGTTTTATATTTTTCTTTGGCATTGTTGTCAAAGGGAGAGATAAAAAATATGAGAGATAAATAGAGAGATCAATGAAATATCTATCTAAGGGAGAGATAATCTGAGAAAGTCAGGTAGAGATTTGAAGATTTGTTGCTAAGAACAGAAGGAATCTAAGAGCTAAAAAGATCAAATCCACAAAGGAGAGTGTACACTTGTAATGTTGTTATGTAAAATAGTGATTAAACATATTAAATATAAAGCTAGGGATAGCTTATCAAGCTACAACATTTACTTACATAGTTGTAGAATACATGTTTGGTATGTGTATGGCATTTTTTCATATTGCTTGTGTTGCCATCAATGCCAAAGGGAGAGATTGATGAACTACAACTGATTGAATACCTGAATGACTTGAAGATTAGTAATTAGAGATCACCGAATTACTAAAATGATATGTAAGATAATTAAATCAATCATCATGTTGTCATTGATGTCAACTAGTTTTTATAGTACTTATCATGTAAGTTGCAAATATCTAAACATCTATAAAAAGAGAGAAAAGATGAAGAACGGAGATATCTACATGGAGAAAGATGGATATGACAGATGAGGATAAGGAATACTTTGGGTAACTTGTTGATGAGTCTATGATTTCATATTGTTGACTTGATTATGTTGCATTAATATATTATGAAGAAGGAAGAAAAATTGTACAAGACAATGTGGTCGGTAAATGAAGACTTTAGTATACACCGAGACAGTGTAGTGTATACCGAGCGATAGTATTAACCGAGCTTGTATTCATCGATGCATTTCTTTGTTAACCGACTATGGATGAAAGTATTAAATGCTTAGTTTAGCTGACAGAAAATGATGAGCTGGAAATTGTTATGATTTCAAGATTGAGGATAAAGTTTATTATGAGATCCACGGTTGACAAAATTTGAAGAAAAACTAAAGGATGGAATTGAAATGTGTTATTGACACAACTACCAAGGAAGGTTTAAGAGGCAAAATCAATGAAGGAAAATAAGTGGAAAAATCTAATCGTTGATATGAAAATGGTTTATCTGTCTATATAAGAGATATGATTTTCTTTATTGAAACATGTCAAAAGAAAGAAGACTACAGAGATTTCACATGAATATAGTTTCATGCATGCCTGATAAGACTGGTTGAAGGAGAACCGAACTGCAAAATAGTACCGAGCGTCAGAGAGCTATTACCGAGTGAAAGTAAGTTAAGGAAGTGAACTGAAATATTGATCAAAGGATTTGTATGGGCTTAGAATAGATCTGAACATCTGCAAATTGGGTTGTACTGTAATCAGATCAACTATTGTTTTAGTTTATCCATTGATATAGAAAATCTCCTAACTGAGTGGACTTAATTGTCTTATGTTATGCCCCTATGTCATTCAAGGAATGTACATTGTTATCTTATTGACCCCATAGTGAATGCTAGTTGAAAGTGAACTCTTAGTCTTAAATCATCTAACAAGGTCACACCTAACAGTGTGTTTGTAACCTTTAACAGGGTTGGCTCTTCACCGAGCTCACTTTAGAAGAGTGAAAATTATTTTGGGTTACCAGTCCCAGGTAGTTTTTCCCTTAGCATGGTTTCCATGTTAAATCATTATGTTATGTGTTTCTGTGATGATTGTTTTATTTTCATACTTTACATGCTACATATTTTATTTGGTCGGTAATCACAGTGAGTTAATTAATTAGTACTTGGTAAAAGGCACAGATAGTTTAATAGTTTATGTTACCGAGTAGAAAAATTTATTGAAATTGTTTTGAGTGTTACATCTTTGTATTTGGGACTGTAGGATAACTAATCTAACTAATTCACCCCCCCTCTCAGTTATTCTAACATATTGTAAATGTAATAATTAAATGTGATGATGATCTCTATGTAATTGTTAGATCTAGGTTATTTGTGTATACCATAGATCTTAGGTTATTTTCCTAAGATGATGTAAACCTAATTAGGTCATGAAGGTTAGGTGGTGATGAAAATCATAGCAGTATACTATATATTTTTAATTCATGACATTTTGACATAAGTTTTGACATATGAATATGAAGGATAAGAAGGAGATCTTGAAGTAAGTAGTCATATTCTAGACTTCAGTTTTCAAACAAGGTTGAGCAACATTTAGAGATATTCAATTTATTCAGAATCAGTCAAGGCTACCAAGCAGTACAGAGGAATGATATCTACACATTGAGGTGATATATATTGATATTTCATAGATCTATTTCAGACAAGCATAAGTTATCAATTACAGATACTTTCTGTTATTCTCTAATCATTGTAACAAAGTTAGCAAAATCTCTTAACAGAGTAGACCTAATAGTATTTTTGTGAATCTCTTAACCGAGTACACACTCAAGTAATGTTGTTGAAATCCTTTAACCAGGTAGATCTAGTTGATCTTATTGTTACTCCTAACAGGGTAAGATCATCAAAAGTGATCACAACTTGTAGCCTTAACTGGCATACTTTATTATCTATAGTAGTGTAGAATTTGTGGGTGCCATCCCAACCATAGTTTTTACCTTCTCAAAAGGGTTTCTGCATAACCAAAATACTTGTGTTATGTGATTGAATTGTTGTTTGTTTTCATGTAATTTACATTTACAAGTTAATTAAATGAATGATGCATACAATGGATTCAGTTGGATAGACTAGTTTACTACTGTTTGTTGATTAAGTTTGAAGTTAAAAAATTTTGAGGGCACTGATTTACCCCTCCCCTCTCAGTACCTTATCTCTCCATTCCAACAATGTTTTGTCCATGGAAAAAGTGCAAAAAACTATTTCTAGAAAATCCATTATTTCATGGACTTGAACATGATTTCATCTAGTATCTGATTATTTTCAAATGAACCCCTTTCCAGATTATTATATTTTCACCATTTATTTTAGTATAATTTATATAATGTTTTCCCCTCCCTAGTTATGGAAATTTATATTCAAACTCTAGTAAACTGATTTAAAATTTATCGAGCAAAATTATTGTCACTTGAATCTAGGTAGATTTTAGAAATTTGTATTTAAATTTATTTTTCTCATGTGTTCTTTTAAATATGTACATAAATATGCATTCAAATTAGTAAATATACGTGCATGAATTAGTTCTAGTACCATGATTGAAGACATGTGTAAATGCATGAATTTAAATTATGTTTAAATATTTAAAAATATTACATGTATATATGTAAATGCATGAATTTAAATGTTTAAAAATATTTAATTTATAAATGTAAATGTGTTTGAAAATTAGTTCATTTGTGTTTGAAGTTTTAAATGTTTTCATGTTTACTTTAAGTATGTACATGTAAATCAAGTTATCTTTTTAATTTATGTGTGTGTGTGAATTTATTTTCTAATGAATGTATGTATATGTGTATGTGTCTACTTGAAACAAGCATTTTTTATCTATCTAGATATATATATTACCTTTGTGTGCACATCATTCATGGGTTCTAGTGGTTCAGATCATAGTGTCCATAATAGTTAGGGATCACAAGCTCCCTCAGACTAGCATGGTACCTAGGCCCCACAGAGTAGAGATAGTCGTAGAGATGAGACTATCTCTAGGATGCAGGCCGCTCTGATTCTGTTAGAGTGAACACTGTAGAATAGTACTACCCTCCCTAATAGGGAGAAATTGACATCTATACACACTGATCTCATGAGTATGATTCAGAAGGCTGAATCAATACAATCCATATGATGATGTATCGATTGATACTTTTTATTATAGTCTCTCTAGCACTATCATAGGGATAGTGGGTCGGAGGACAGTTGATTCATATGTTTCAGTCACTCAGGTTAAGAACATGTTTGGCACCCATTACATAGATAAGAGGGTGGTTAGAGTATATAGGGTTACAAAATGTAAATATGACTTAGTGGCCCCTTTTATATATCTTAGATCGTTGGAAGCCCATCATACGTGGCCCCAAAAGGATGAGGTGCCACTATATTTCTGCAAACAATTATTTGCAAAGTTTCATTTGGGCTACGATGTTGACTACATAGATTTACCTCCACATGTTGGTCAAGGTCGAGGGAGATATTAGGATAAGTGTAGATGACCTGATATACCACAACCCCCTAGTAAGAGGGCATTGGTGGGTCAAAAACTTTTGGTTCTTCCAAAAGGTTTGGAGACCTACACTAGAGTTGGGAAGGTTACAACTGAGGACACATGTTTAGATATGTATTCTAGCATTTCCACCATCGTGACTCAGGTCAAGGAGTTTTCATCTGATCATGTGGGTAGGCACATGCTTTGATCATAGATGAGTGTCGATGTATCACCTTCTAGTCCATTTTATGACTCGTACATCAGATTTGATCTTCCTACTCCATATGAGATAGGATGACTACCTGAGGATTGTATGCACGAGATTAGATCTATGTTAGTGAGTGATCTCTTGGCTGCTTACTAGAGGATTTCTATGTTGCATGGGATTGAGCCACGTGATATCCCTACTTTCATTGGAGGAGGACAATGTCATAGTTCCTCCACAGGTAGCAGTTGAGGACAGGGCTCAGATATAGAGGTAGGTACCTATAGATAGAGTGTGGATGATCTTACACCACCTCCACAACATACACAGGCTTCCGTACAGTAGACAGGCTATGACCTCATGATTTCACAGTGGATTCTCATATTTTCTTATGGATGAGGCCATTGATCCTGATACGGTGTCCTTTCACTCTTCTGAGTTATCCGACCTTGGATGTGCATTACAACAAGTAAGAAACTAGATTTAATTTTAATTTATATAGATATATGTACATATAGTTCTATATTTAAATTTAAACTTAAATTTAAATTTATTTAAACCTGGAATAGGACATTGTGATGGGTGTTGCATATGGAGATTTAGAGGAGTCTGTTAATCCAATTCATCAGAAAAGATAGGTACAAAATAATTTAAAAATTAAATTTTATAATTTATTTGTTGAGTTCTTAAATCTGTACATTTTAATTTAAGCTCAAGACATTATATATATGTATAAATTTATTTATAAATTGTTATATGTATTTACATGTACAGACTCAGGTCCAGTGGGATGAGGATCCACACAGGCCTAGACATCTAGCACATGATGGCTATCATTGACATAGTTGATGTGCTCATAGGTTTAGATATGTGGCATTGATTTTGATCTAGAGTACACATGTACTAGAGAGTATTTATTTCTAGACATTTATGTTGATCTATATATATATAGACATTTACATTGATATATGTTACATTGATCTAGATATGTTTAACATTGATCTAGATATATGTTTTACATTGATATATATACATTTATACGTTGATATATATAGACATGTGTACATTGATCTATTTACATTGATACATGTTTGGATTTTGTGATATAGACATTTACATTGATAGATACATGTTTGGATTTTTTCATATAGACATTTACATTGATCTACATATTTTATTTTTGTGATATATAGACATTTACATTAATATGTATGTTCATGTTTTGTATGTTGATCTATTTGTACATTGATACATGTTTGGATTTTGTGATATAGATATTTACATTGATCTACATGTTTTATTTTTTATACATGTTGAAAATACGAACTGATCCATATCCATTTACATTGATGTGTACATGTTTTATCTTTGTGTATCTATGTATTGTTAGGAATAAGGTGTCTCAACCTTGGATAATTCCTATTCTTATTATTGGTTTTGTAAATGTATTTTTTGCAAATAATGAAATTAAGTGTGAGTGTACATGTCTAGTTGGCATGTTGATGTGTCACTCCACTTGATGTGTCAGCATCTTGTGCGTAAGGAGATCATGACTGAAATGGTCATGACAGATTCCTATGATGTGTAAGAACTATTTAAGGAATGTGCTATGACAGGTGTAAGAGCATCTAATGACTTGGGCCTATTTGGGTGCCCAAGAAGGAGTTGTTGGTGTGTGTAAGAGAATATGCCAAAAATAGGTTGGTATGACAGATTCTCTTACACTTCTCTTATGACCATTATTTTTAGTAGATTCTATGACAAGCTGTCATATTCTATTCTAGGGATGGATGCCTATTCTTGGGATTGCATGTAATAGTTGTGTACATGTGGCTTTGTGCATGGGTCTTGGTGGTTGGATGCCAAACTCATTTTTTGGGTATTTGTTGGGTGCTAAGGAGTATATATATATGATGATGCTTCTATGGGAGAGACATAAGTTTGATATTCCTGAAAGAACTTGCATTGCAAGTGTGTTGTAACTTTGTGTTGAAGATAATACCTTGTGTAGGTTTTGGAGGGGTGGGGTTGTTTTACCAAAAGGTTTTTCCCCACCGGCATATCTTTGTCTTTATGTGTTTCAATCTTCTCTGTCTATTTTCTGTATGCATGGTATATGGCTACAATATCTTTGTTAAAGTAGTTAACGAATCTGAAATTGTAAGGATTTTAAAATAATTTGCACAATACTTTCCTTTAGAGATTAGTGTAGGAAGTTGTTTCAGCACCTAAGTTTCCTTACATGTATATCTAATTGAAGCCTAAAATTAATTGATCTAACTGATGTTCAATCTAATCTTGAACTAAATTAATCTTGAGCTAAATTAAAATATGACCCCTTAAGCCCTATTATGCACCCTTAAGCCCTATCTAGATCAATTAATTGAAAACTAATTAATCAATCTAACTGAACAATCTTTAGTCAATTGAAAGTTAAAATTAATCAAGCTAGATAATCTATCATTAAAATTTTAACTAATCAATCTTTAAAACCTAACTTTAAAATTAATCTTTAATTGATGCTCAATCTAATCAATCTTATAAATTCAATCTATAGGTAGAATCAATATAATCAATTTATTTAATATAGATCAATTAATTGAAACCTAACTAATCAATCTTTAAAATATAACCCCTTAAGACCTAACATGACTAATAGGACCTAATAGGACCCCTTAAGACCTAACATGACCTAATAGGACCCCTTAATACCTAACATAACTAATATGACCTAATAGGACCCCTTAAGACCTAACATGACCTAATAGGACCCCTTAATACCTAACATGACTAATATGACCTAATAAGACCCCTTAAGACCTAACATGACTAACATGACCTAATAGGACCCCTTAAGACCTAGCATGACCTAATATGACGCTTTAAGACCTAACATGACTAATAAGACCTAATAGGACCCCTTAAGATGTAAAATGACCTAATAGGACCCCTTAAGACCCTTAAGACATAACATGACCTAATAGGACCCCTTAAGATGTAACATGACCTAATAGGACCCTTTAAGACCTAACATGACTAATAAGACCTAATAGAACCCCTTAAGACCTTTAAGACCTAACATGACCCCTTGAGACCTAAAATGACTTAATAGGACCCCTTAAGACGTAACATAACCTAATAGGACCCTTTAAGACCTAACATGACTAATATGACCTAATAGGACCCTTTAAGACCTAACATGACCTAATAGGACCCCTTGAGATGTAACATGACCTAATAGGACCCCTTAAGACCTAACATAACTAATAAGACCTAATAGGACCCCTTAAGATGTAACATGACTAATATGACCTAATAGGACCCCTTAAGACGTAACATGACCTAATAGGACTAATATGACCTAATAAGACCCCTTAAGACCTACCATGACCTAATAGGACCCCTTAAGACCCAACATGACTAATATGACCTAATAGGACCCCTTAACACCTGACATGACCTAATAGGACCCCTTAACACCTAACATGACCTAATAGGACCCTTTAAGACCTAACATAACTAATAAGACCTAATAGGACCCCTTAAGACCCTTAAGACCTAACATGGCCTAATAGGACCCTTTACGACCTAATAGGACCCCTTAAGATGTAACATGACCTAATAGGACCCCTTAAGACCTAACATAACTAATAAGACCTAATAGGACCCCTTAAGACCTAACATGACTAATATGACCTAATAAGACCCCTTAAGACCTAACATGACCTAATAGGACTAATATGACCTAATAGGACCCCTTAAGACCTAACATGACTAATATGACCTAATGGGACCCCTTAACACCTAACATCAACACTTTCTTTAGGCAACTTGTGTTTTTCATTGGTGTATCTTAGTAGATAATAATCTAAATCTTCTGCATTCTCAGGATCCGCAACCACAGCAAAAATATCACCTGTACAATTTATATTTATACATACAAGTTTTTTATAAAACTCAAGAATATTAAATATATATATATATATATATATATAGAAACATGCACATGTAATGTAACTAGAAATTAGAAACACGTTCATAGTCAGCTAAATATATAGGATCATGGATCTCTATGTCATTGTCATCTTCATAAGGAGGCATTTTGATTAACTCTTTTTTATCTCATTGTGAAACATATCCATTTGCAATATTAACACATGACTTGTTGTGTTGTTGTTAAGACAATCTTCACAAAATCTTGATTTATCTCTTAATTGAATCAGTGGAGGCTTGTGTTGTCATGTAGTCATCACTTGATGCAAACTTCTAATTTCAAAAAGTGATTGACAATTGTAAGGATTTGATCGATTGATATCTGGATTGGATGGATTGATATATCTTAGTTTGAAATTATGAAAAATGTGAAATGCAACATATATGTACATACATTGTACACATGAGCTATAATATATATATACAGATACAACAAGTTAAAACACATACATGATAGGCCTATAATATGTATAGTTTTTAGAATTTGAGTTTGAAAAATAACATTTTTAAATTTACCTATCACTTCCCAAAAGTGACGTTTGTTGTATTTTGTCTCGAGTAGCGAAATTTTTTTGACACCATTCAACAATTTTCTTTGAATTCTCTATCATGTTACCTAGAGATATATTTTTAACAATTTAGTATATATATACATATATAATTAGTTTATTTCTAGCAAATGAAGATTAAAGAACATGTGTACATGTAATGTAAATTTAAATAGGAGCAAGTAAACAAGTTGAATATCAATTGTATACATACCTTGAAGTTCATGTTGTCAGAGTGCACGCTTCACACATGCTCCTGCTCCATCATGCTCTCCTTTTCCATGTCCACTTTCAAAGAAGTTCCAAACAAACTTAACATTGTGTTTAGCATGTTGCATGGCTAACCAATTAAAGGCTTTTGTAGACTTAAATTGACCTACAATTTAAATTTACAAAAATGTACAATTTTAATATCTAGAATTGAAAAAATTTAAAAGAAAATTTATAATGCACTTACTTACCTGCACACCCATCAGACCAGATCCAATGTTGCGAAGCATTTATCCCATGACTCACAAGATTGTTGAAAAATATGTTGAAGCAATGAGCCATGTAGCTCCTATCATGAACCATGTCATCACTAATATAGAAATGAACCTCCTTGATGATAATGCATTCATTTTGATCTATACTCTCTATCTCATCCAAATCGAATTGTGCATGTCTATAGGTCAAATGCACAAATATTGCAACTTGATCAGAATGATAATATTGACTCTGGAGCTCTTTTTGAGGGGAAAATATATAGTTCTCCACAAAATCTACAATTGAAAGAATACAACCAGGTGGGAAACAATTTTTGGAATCATGAAACTGTTTAGCTTTCCATCGTGTACCATGACAATGTTGGATATGTGGATAAACCATAGATCAAAATATGTCCATGAACTGAAGGTACGATAATTCACTCTCCTTTAATGCAATTTTTTTTAATTCACCTCTTGTCTTCATTTGGTATATCTCATATTCAAATCTCTTCCACTGGACTGGTGTTGTAACATCAATATTATCAAATTGTAAAGGAAATTTTATAAATTTCCACAATTATTGCATTCATTTTTTATACATTGGACATTGAATTCATTTGAATCTTCTGATTTATTAGATAAAATGGAATTTACAAATTATGTTGTACTTCTAGTAACTATGTCTAGATTAAGTATTTCCATAACCTTTTTATATGATTGCAAGTGTAAGTGAAACTCAACATGATTTCGACAACAAAATATTTCACAAACCTTATTTATGTATACGAAGCAAGGGTGCAACATCTCAAACATTCTCTGACCTATTTTCACATCTGAAAATTCATGCTTGAATGCTTCACACAATTCACTTTGTGTTGTATCGAAAAAATGTTTTGTATGTGAAATATTTATACTGGTCTCTTCATCGTTCATTTGTATAGTGTCCCTTCTATTGGAAGAAACATGAGAGTGGTTGGTCCAAAAATCAATGACCCATCTTCTTACATCTTCAAAAATTTTGTCTTTAAGAGGAACTCTACAAATTTGTACCCAATTCTTTTCAATGTCCATATCCAACATATTTCTCTTCCTAATATATCTCTAAATAGTTCTTCGAGATACCTTGAGTAAATCAAAAAATTGCTTGAACTTGATTTATATGTGTCAATTTCTTACTGGCAATCATATTCATCAACACTTTTCTAGTCGTAGTTGAATCTAATCCTCTATGATCTGCCATGTTAACAACGTTCAATGCATCTTGTAAATTTTGAATTATTGTCTCTTTTACTTTACCTCCTACAATTTTCATATTATCAATACCCAACAACTCCAAAATCAGAGTCACTTCTTTTTTCTTAAATAAATTTGTAAATAATTGTGCTTTTCCTACCAAAGATTTACTCTCAAAATATTCCATCTACATGTTTTTGAGATGTAATTTAATAGTTCTTTCAAGTACTAGGTGTTTCGGTGCAATTTGACTAATAAGTGATTCCTCATTCATGTCCATCAAATTCTTCATTGTAGGATAAATATGTATACTTTGACTACTACCAATATCCTCCCCTAGTTGAGTTGTGCCTTCTACATCGATAGGTTCTTCTTCAACATCGACCAATTTCTCTTCGACAAGTTGCATATGACCTTTCATTTGGTCATCCCTTTTACGATCATATTTCCTTGTTCTAGTCCTTTTATTTCTCATTGCTCAAATATCTAACCAAGAAATTTTTTATTGTTTTACTCTTCCACCACTGAAAAAGTTTCCTTCACACTCCTTTGAAAATAAAATGTCTTTGAAACTTCCCGAAAAAATGCCTCCTAGCTTCAAAAAATCCTTATATCCTAAAATAAGAATTAAAATTCATAATTGATATATATATATATATATTTTAAATAAATTTTATATATAGCCTTCAAATTGAAAGGGTGGGTCACCCACGCGACCGCTCATGGGGGGCCGACCCCTTAGAGTACTCGGTTGAGTCATCCTAAGTGGGATGCCAAGTTGGTAACCAAACCTTCAAAAACACCAAAAATACATAATTTTGCACTTCTGGTGTTCTTTTCTCTTCTGCAAATAAAAAATTTTGTAAAACTAAAACTACCCTTTTCTAGATCTCAGAACTACGATTATGGACATATAAATTTTATATTGGTTCAATTAGAAAATGTTAAACAAATTTGCAAAAAAGTACATGTAGGTATATAAAGCTTTGAGAAGTTGTTGATTCAATAAATATAAAAAAATACTAAATCAATTCAAAAAAAAATTAAAATCATATACAGCACTAGAGAAGAGAATTTTTTTCAAGAATATATAATTTATTTGATTTTTGGTATATTTTTTATAGGGGAAAAGTGGCGGGAGACAAAAACTATTGATTTCGGGTAAGTTCGACCTTGAATACTTATAACAGGCAAATTATAGATCGAAAACACTTCTTTCTTTTTTCTTGCACTAGATATATATTTCATCTAAAATATATTTTGAAATTGGAGAAAAAAACAATGTTTTACTTATAATGATTTCACGGGAAGTAAACCCCCTGATTTCCAGTATTTTTTAGGAAATAAAAAATAGACCTAAAATTTTAAAAAAACATATTAATTTTTGTCCAAAATAATTTTTAAAAATTATAGGCATAAAATTTATCCTATTTCACACATTTCATCATTTTACATCATCTTCAAATTCTAAATAGAAATGTGACTTTTATTTCCTTTAAGTTTTTTAGTTTTGGTGTTGTTAGCCTTTTCCTTTGTAAAAGGGTGACAGCTTATTGTGCTTTTACCCAATAACCTTTTTAATGAGGTAAAAGAAGTTATAAAAATGCATTCAACCACCTCGCACAAAAGTAGAGAAAACTACTCAAAATCATAACATGAACCTCAAACTCTCAAGTGGGGTTCTCTACGTGATATAGAAAAATATATGAATTCCCCACGAGGTTCTTCCCATAGCTAGGATATGCACAACTTACGCTACAACACCGGAATAGGCCTATGCAATAAGACATCATTCAAAGGTGTGGTAGAAATCTCCACACTATACAATGAAAGATAAATTCCTCTACATAAAGGGCATCATAGAATGAGTGGAGGGGTAAAAGTTTGGTTCACCAAATCATAATGGTTCCACAAAAAGGAATAAATCAATAAGATATAGAACATCCACAACAACAATAAACCTTTCCTCAAAAGATCAAGACAACCATGAACAAGCCATTACCGAAGATCTTTCTTACTCTCTCGAGCCATGACCCCAAGGCCCTAATCACAACAAACTCAACACATTCTCATGGTACCATAATGATATAAACAAAAAAATGCACCACATCCTGCAAGCAAAAATTTAATAGGTTCCCATACCAAACATGGACACCAATCCTTTTGTCCTGACCGCACACAATCATGCTAGCAAGAGAACAGCTATAGGGCTACCAAAAGCAAGGAAGGACTAAAACAACATACACCAGCCACCATGTCATGCCTAGTGACATCTCTTCCACCATCGTCAAGACACTCACACTACAGACCACAATAGGGTTGCTAAGCACTCAATCTAAAGGCGGTCTCAAAATATCCTAGGAAGCGCTCCTTCCTAAACCACAAGTTACTTGGGTTAGTTTTCTCAAAAATCCCCAAGTTCCAACACAAGGGCACCCAAACTATAGGTCAACTACAAGCTTACAAAACTTTATGCATGAGAGCACACACCATTGAGATTGCAAAGCAAGTTCATGGGTTAGGTCAAGTACCTACCTCTGAGGTAGTTACTATATTCCATTTGGGTCGGGAGCTATTTTGAAAGGGGGAACCTTGATTTCCTTCCATTATCCTCAAACTCCCTATTCCACCTCCTCACATGTCAAGAAGCTTATCTAAGACCTTCCCGCGTCTACGTGCTTGTCACACTCAAAGAGGCATACTACAAATACAAATACAAATACAAAGGGGAAACGTAGTGGCTTAAGGTTCTAAGCATTGAAACTTGGCTCTGATACCAAAATGTCATGCTTAAAATTTAGGGCAAAACACACAATAATTTTTTTTAAAAGCATAAATGACAACAAAGCTAACACACTAAGGTTCATTTAACAAATATGATTGCATAACCCAATGCATGTTAACTCACAAGAGGTATCATGGCACGTGCTAGCTTGCCAACATCCCTTGATTGTTAATTGCATCAGTTAACTCAAAAACCCTAACTAGGTCTCTAGGAAACCCTAACTGGGTTTAAAAGGAGTTAATAAAATAGTTAAACCGAAGATAAATTAAAACATGGATAAAGATAAAAAGTCAAAGGTTGGATCAACACATCTGAAAAGGGTAAATTTAAAAATAATGATTAAATCAATTGCATTAGTAACCCTAGTGGCCCTATCGTGAACCAGGTTACTAACTAGATTAGAAATCACAAAAATAACCTCAATATATAAATAAATAAACCAAGATAATAACCCCATGTGGAAACTAGGGTCAAGAAATTATTACCCATTAATATAATAATGTTAAAATATTTTAAATCAAAATGTTATAGTTTTACTTAAGTCATAAAGCTCCGAAGTTTATTTATTTATTTTATGCATTAAAAAGGATTTAATAACCCTATATAAATATTAATAATAAATAAAATATTGTTGCTAAGGGAGAAACAATTTACCTAAGTCCCATCTTGGACATTAATTAATCTCCCCTAGAACAATCCATTTAAATATTGAAGATAATAAAATTAATTTAAATATTAAATATTAAATTTATCACCAACTTTGTATTAAAACTATAATAATATTCATTTTGAAACAAATATTAAATTTACAAATTTGAAAATAACAAATCTCTAGATTAATATTAAAATAATAAAGTCCATTAATTGACAATACAAAATTATTAAATTTAAAAATAAATTAAAATTAGTTATCCAATAATCAAATATTTAAAATCTCAAAATTAATAATAAAAGGGAATTGTTTAAAATCTCATGAATAAAATAATAATATTAAATCAGAATTCAAAAAGGTGATTGTGCAAAGTCAACCGTCATTCAAAAGAATTAAACAAAAATTAAAAGACTAAGCCAAAATTAAAAGAAAAGTCATAATTAAAAATAAAAAATAAAAAATGGCTCCAAAAGCCAAATATTAGAATGACACTAAATAATAAACGAATCTTTTCAGAATCCTAATGAAAATAATAAATAAATTAGAATCCAAATTAAAGTGACTGTCTAAAGTCAACAATCATTAAATTAAAATTAGAAAGGGATTAAAATCCAAACAGAATCTCACTAAATAAATAAAGAATCTCTTTCAAAATCCCAATGAAAATAAAAATAATAAATAAATTAGAATTCAAATTAAAATGACTGTCAAAAGTCAATAGTCATTAAATTAAAATAAGATAGGAATTTAAATCGAAATAGAATCCTACTAAATAATAAAAAATAATCTTTTTAAAATCTCAATGATTAATAAAATAATATTAAAATATAACTCAAGATAATGTGACTGTGAAAACTCAACAGTCATTAAATTATAATAAAATAGAGATTAAAATTTAGACAGAATTTAAGGATAACTTAATTAAAATTTAAAATTTAAAAAGGCTCTAAAAGTCAGCCCTAACCCTAAGTCGAAATTAGGGTTAGGCTAAGAATAAAATATCTACCAAAAGCCTAATCTCTCATTTGGTTATTGCAGGTTTGGCAAGGAGCAATAAGAAGATGAAGATTTTCAATTTTTGCATACACATAACTATACATGTGTTTATATACACACCAAGGGTGTATATATACAAACATATATACTTGTGTATATATATACTCTTCCAAAATCAACAAGACGAAAGATAGAGAATAATTAAGTCTATTTTTTTTAAACATCAACATAGCAATGTATTCCAATAGGGTATATACATCTATGTATATATACATAGGTGTGTATATAAGACTTTTTTTTTAACTAACATGATGTCAAAATGAAATCTATTCTTACATAGGTAATTAGGAAAGAAAATCTACTTTAACTTTTCTCTTTTCTTTCAAATAAATATTTGAAGTAAATTTTGTCTACATAGGGAACAGATCATCAAACATAAAGAAAATCTAATTTTTCTTGCATATGGGAAAACAAACCAGTAAGTTTTATTGTTGCATTCAAGTATAACGAATCATCTTTTTTACACTTTCTTTCTTTAGAAATGCATAGAAATTTATGGAGAGCATTACACATACCAATACAAACTTTTACAAGCATTTTTCATGCATTTAGGCATTTACATGGCTTTTAATATACTAACTTTTTTACACATGCCTTTATAGCCCTTTTACAACATACAAAAATTTGCAAGTAGAAATGACAAAATCTTCTTTTTCTTCCACAAAATCAGCAAGTTTTTCAAGTATAAATCTACAAAAAGAAAGCCACTTGACCATGGAGGCTCACCTCCTAACCTAGGCCATTACATGGCCACCCCCGAGCTTGGGGAAACAAAGATGGACATGGGTACAAACATGCTTCAAACACACATACAACTTAAAAACCAGAAAACACATAACCACATAAAATTCTCTTCCCAAGGATTTTACACAATGCGTCACCTTGGACCCATAAGAGGGGTGAAGGTGGAAAATACCCAAGTAAAAGAAGCCATAAAAAAATATGAAATCATGCCTTCAACAAGGCCCAAAACCATATATCAATGCCTTCACAATGTTATAACAAAATTATCATTCTTTCAATTTTTGTACACAAGTAACAACCCTTATGACCCTCAAATATGTAGATAACAAATAATGGCAACATTGAGCCCATACATCCATGACGCATCATGTTCCTCCATGAGGAAGGAATCTACACTAAATGAGCATTCCCAACTAAAATCGTTCACCCTCAAGGCTCTCTTACCTCCCAATGGTGAGTTTAGCCTTGCACACCCCAACAAAATAAGAACACAAAAACAAAACCACCAAATAAACTTAAACAAAAAGCCATGAAAGACAAGCATAAAGCTTCACAAAAACCATATACAACATAACCATATACAACATCACACAAAAATATACATATTCAAACAAGTAAATAAAATGAGTCTTCCATGAAAGGGCACCAACCATACTCCAAGCTATGGAAATGAGGGTTGAGAAGAGCTCCCTTCCTACAACTCTTCATTTGCTAAGTCCACCAAAAATTTTCTAAGTCCACTAGATGTCTCCAAAATTGGAGAATGGGCAATCAACCTACCAAATTCACCTTCATTCCACTAAAAGGAAAACCCTACCTAACATCTTACCTAATCTCAAAGATGATTGGACACACTATCCAAGGGTTCTCTCTCCAACAATAGAGAAATTCAAATTTGCAAGAGGGGGAGACATGGCACACTTCCTAATTTCGTCACATTCTAAAAAGACATTTTTAGAAGAGGCAAAAATAGGACAAAAAACATCCTATTGGTCAAAATTTGACCCCCAACCCAAAGTGCACCTATGCGGTTATCTTATTTTAACCTTAACTAGCCCCTTGAGCTACATTTAACCTCTCAAAAGTCCACTAAGAGTTCACCTATAAAAATTTGAAATAAGATTCCCTCCCAAGGCTCAACAACCAAGGTACCTAACCTTGGAAAACTACAAGGTGACTCAAAGGTGGAAGACAACCAATAAATAATTTACTTGGCCATGTCAACTCACATACACATGTATGAATTGACACCACATAAAGTCACAACACATCACTATACACATGGCATGCCAAGTAGACATAAATATAAAATAAAATAAACACAATTTAAATAATACATTCAAACATTATTTTACAACATTATTACATAACAATGAGGTTATTTCTCCCATTGGAGTTAACCTTGGCTTTACAAGATTTTCAAATGCATCGATCTTTAATTTCCCCTTATTTAATTCCATGGTCAATTTCTTGCACACTAGATGAAAATATAAGTAGAAGATCAATGACATATATATATATATATATATATATAGAAAAAATGGACCGTTAGTGGCCTGGACCTGCATCTAGACCAGGGGCGTCGTTTGGGCCCACATGCAGGTTTGAATGCACTAATCAAGCTCAGAGTGGGGTCAGGAATCAGAGAGGGCAGAATGGTAGGGCTCCTTTTTGCAGACATGAGGGTTTCGGTTACAGGAATGTCAAGGGGCCTTATCGCTCTTTCAAATAGTAGAGTTATGAGCACTTTTCATATGGAATTCCTCAAGGTCACTTTCAACGGGAAGGAGCAATGGAAAGGGTTTTGGTAATCACCCTATTAGGTGTTTCACCTCCATGGCCCTGGGTGGCAGCGTGGATTTTAATCAGGTGGCAATTAAGTTTTGGAGACCAAAGATCGCTACTGCTCAAGACCAAATAAAGGATGTGGAACTAGCAATTCAACAATGTAGAGTGGTGGATTTAAACCTCTCTAATCCTTCAATAATGGAAACAGTAAGCTTTCTAAAAGACCATGCTTTTTTCTTGAAATGGGGTGGGGTTTGGCCGGCGGTTGGCAAGATCAAAAGTTGGTCTGATAAACAATGGGGGTCTATTAAAAGTTTTCAAGTATTAGAAAATGGCTTCCTTATGGTAGTGGTGGATAGCGTCCATGATAGGGATTGGATTCTGGATAGTGGGCCTTATTTCTTAGAGGGAAAAGGGTATTACCTAAAGAAAAGGGTTTCAAACTTTGATCCTACAAAGGAAACCATTTTCACTTTCCCAATATGGGTGGGTCTTAGAAATCTTCCTCCGGAGTTTTGGAATGCTGAAACTTATCAATGCATAGGCGATAAGCTTGGAACTTATGTTAAGGTAGTAGAAATGGTGGATAAAGTCTCACTGTAGATTTTCCTTCAAATCTGCTTCTTCTGGAACAATTGTCATCCTTTACCAGAAATGGTTGAACTGGTAACCTCAGAGGTCTCTTGGAAATAGCCCTTGTCTTTTGAAGAAGAGTTGTTAGTCTATGAAGCTTGTCTTAGTCTTAGTGAAGACCATGAATCTGTGGATTGTTTAGGGTTGAAAGCAAAAGGCAAAGATCCTATGGAGGCCAGGTTATTAAAGAGGGCTCTATTTTTGTCAGAGGGGTAGGAGATGACTCAAAATCATTCTTGCAAGGAGTTATTAGCCTTAACAGTTGCTTGGGAATGCCAGACCATTCCTTTTTTTCTACAAGCTTCTTCCAATAACCTTGACCTATCTACTTTGGAGGGGTTAGAAGAGGATGTTCCCGTGGCTGCCCCTTTGGTAGCCGAGGATGATCAAACATAGGTTAAGATTTTTGTCCCTCCATCGTTGGATATTTGGAGGGAGGTAGAACTGGCAAAGCAAGTAAATGAAGTTGAGCCTACTCTCATAGAAGGGGTGACTATGGAACTATCACAGGTAGTGTGTGGAGCTAGGGTAGATGCTAGTGATGATGGTTAGTTGTTAAGTTTTGAAGCCCCTTATTCAGAGGCTATGGAGTCCCTGGGTCTAGAAGAACAGGTGTAAGGATATTCAAATATCTCCAATTCACAACTTGGAGTACACCTTTTCTGATAAAGATTTGAGTGATGGAGATTCAAATTCCAAAATGGAGTTAGGGGGGAGGAGGCATCAATGGATGATCTTCTGGTTTAGCAGGGGAACATGGTCTTTTTTGAAAAAATAACACTATCTCAATCAGAGGCCACAAACTCAAAAGTTAGAGTTGGGGAACACAAAAAGAAAGGGTACAAGTCTTTGATCCAAATAGCTAGAAGTGTTGTGGGTCAAAGCAAATTGAGATCGGGAAGAGAATATGTCTCTTCCCAGCAACAATGAGGCTACTTTCATGGAATGTCAGAGGCTGCAATGCCTCTGACAAGCTCCGCTTAATCAAGTAGGGTCTGGATCAAGCAAGGCCTAATTAGTGATGTTCCAAGAATCTAAGTTCAAGTAGGATTGTTTAGTGTGGGGTAGTAGATGTTTTAGTCACTGGAAATGCTCTTGGGTCCCAGCTATTGGTGCTTCCAGAGGGCTTGGCCTGTTATGGAAAGACAAGGTGGTGGATTTGGTTGTTATGCAAAATCATTCTCATTGGCAATGGTGTAAGGTTACCTCGAAACAACTTAGAACTTCTTTTAATCTCATAAATGTTTATGATCCAACTCAGGATAGAGAGAAGAGAACCTTGTGGCGAGAGCTCTCAGAGCTGTTGGGTTTATTGATAGATGAAATGGTGGTGCTAGGGGGGGTTTTAATGTAGTTTTATGCCCAAAGGAGAAGAAAGGAGGCCGAGGATGGCTGCTACCGAGTCAGATGAATTTTAATAGGTTTGTGGTTGATAATGGTTTATTTGATATTCCTTTCAAGAATGGTGAGTTCACATGGATGAATCAGAGAATAGGTTTTGTTCACATAGCTGAGAAGCTACATAGATTTTTGTTGTCGGGAGACTTGTAAAAGTGTAATTGGAATATGCAAGCGGTTATCTTGCCCATTCATGGGTCGGATCACTTTCCTATTGCTTTAAATTTGAAAGCGGATTCAAATCCTAAACGTTGCCCCTTTAAATTTGAAGCAATGTGGTTCAAAGATGACTGGTTTAAGGATTTCGTGAAACAATGGTGGCTGCAATCCCCGCAGGTTGAAGGTAATTTGGCTTTTTCTTTCTTCAAAAAATTGCAATTTCTTAAAGAACAGATCAAGATTTGGAATAGGACCCACTTTCAAAATCTTTTTGCACAAAATTTTTTTGTGGAGGAGGCTTTAAAGGTCTTAAATGAGAAAGTTATTAGTCAAGGTATGGGTGTTGTGGACTTCGAGGAGGAGAAGAAGCTTAGCACTGAGTATGCTGAGATCCTAGCAAAGGAGGAAATTTTTTGGTGGCAGAAATCAAGAGAGACTTGCCTGGCTGAAGGTGACCGGAACACAAAAAAATTTCATAACTCGGTTAAAGTGCGCAGGGCACGCAACAACATTTTTTCCATTACTGATAGGCTCGATGTTCTCAGGGAAGATTTTGTGGGGATTAATAAGGCTATAGTTGATTTCTTTACTTTTCAGGGATAGTAATGGCCTTGTCCACCTGGGATGGTGGAAGATCTTTTAAGTTGTATCCCTCAGGTGGTTATGGAGGATCAGAATAAAATGTTGACTGACCCAGTCTCTCTGACATAAGTAAAAATTGCTTTATGGGGTCTAGGTAGGGATAAAGCCCTTGGGCCTGATGGTTTTCCATCTCTCTTCTTTTAGATGTTCTAGGAGCTGTTGGCTGAAGATATTGTGGTTGTGGTAGAGGAATCCGAGAGGGCGGGTTTTGTTCTTAAGGATCTTAATAATACTTTTATTGCCCTTATCCCTAAGCGGGATAAGGTGACTTCTTTTGATGACCTGAGACCTATAGCCCTATGTAATACTATTTATAAGATTATCTCAAAGGTAATGGCTAATAGGCTAAAGAAAGTGTTGGAGGTGGTGATTTCAATTGAACAAAGTGGTTTCACTCCAGGATGCTCTATTTATGAAGGCGTGATTATTGCTCATGAAGTTTTGCATTCGATTAGGCTGAAAAAATTGGAGAAGATGATGGTTAAGTTGGATATTAAGAGAGCTTATGATGAAGTGGACAGAGATTTTTTGCTAAAAGTCTTATAGAAGTTTGGTTTTGATCAGCATTGGGTCTTGTGGGTAAAGAGTTGTATCAACACCCCACATTTCTCAATTTTGGTGAATGGTAGCCCTCAGGGTTTTTTTCTCTGAGGAAAGGACTAAGGCAAGGTGATCCTCTCTCACCTTTTCTCTTCATCATTCTAGTAGAAGTTTTAGGAAGGTTGATTAGCCGGAAGAGAAGTGATGGCTCTTGGATTGGTGTTAAAGTGGCCTTAGGGGTGGAGGCTATGACCCATTTACAATTTGTAGATGATACTTTTTTGGCCGGAGATGCTTTGGAACGTGAGGCTAGGATAATGAAAAAAACTCTTGATTGTTATGGATGGGTTTCTAGTCAAGTTATTAATTGGCTTAAATCGGAGGTTTTTTTCTTCAACACCCCACAAAGTTCTCAATGGGCTATTTGCAAAATTCTCAATATCAAAAAGGGTGCTCTGTCGGGGAAATACTTGGGTATTCCTATATTTTAAGGGAGGAACAAGGTTGCTTTATGGAAGGATTTGGTGTCTAAATGCCTCCAAATTTTGGAGGGATGGAAGGGCAGGTGGTTGTCAGCTGTTGGTCGCATTCTTATGCTTAAAATAGTTGTGTCTATAGTACCTATTTTCTCCATGTTATGTCTGAATATCACTAAAAAAGTGACAGGTGTTATTGAACAGAAATTGAGAAAAAAAATTTGGAGTGGCTCCTCTAAAACAAGGAAAGTGCCTCTATTAGCATGGAGAAATATTTGTCACCCAAAGGCTTTTGGAGGGGTAGGCTTAAGAGATTGGAATGTCTTGAATACAGGTCTAGGGGCTAAACTATGTTGGCAAATTTACAAGTGCCCTAATCAGCTGTGGGTGAGGATTCTTAAAGTCAAATACTTAGATGTGGGGTCTGATGAAAGGATTCTTATAGTTTGAAATCCCATTGGAGGTTTAGTTATTTAGAATTTTATTACTTCTTGCGAGTATGTCATTACGGACCACATATCTTGGAAGATTGGAAATGGTGGCAAGGCACATTTCTGGGCAGATTCAAGGAATGGCTACCCTGTTTTAGGGAATGAGGAAAGGTTCGGAGATTTAGCACAGCTACTATGTGAGAGATGGGGATGGAGAGTTAGAGACTATTTGAGATGGCAAATGACTCCCTCTGGAGGTTGCTGGCAATGGAAAGACACAAAGATTGATGGTCTATCGGAGGCCCAAAAGCTTTTACTAAAGGAAATCTTTAATAGTAGAGAGGTGTGTATGGTGGAGGATGATGATGTAGTTTTTTGGAGTGGTTCTTCAATGGGTGAGTATTCAGTCAAATTGGGTTTTAAAATCTTGTCATTGGAAGTGGAGGGAAAGTTTGAGGCAGCAGACTTATCCTGGAGTAAGGAATGCCTTCCAAAAGTGGGTGCCTTTTCATGGTTAGCTATTCAAAATAGAGTTCTAACAGTTGAACGGCGGAAGAAGTTGGGTTTATGTGGCCCAACTAAATGTGTTATGTGCAATAATCATGAGGAATCAGGGGATCCCCTCTTCTTAAGGTGCCCCCTTGCTGAGCAGTGCTGGTTGATGGTCCAATAGAAGCTTAATTGGATGGGCCCTTGGATGCCTAATTTGAAGGATTTTTTTGGTAGCTGGCCTAGAGTAAAGATGAAATCTTTACTCTCTAGTCTATGGTTGATATGCCCTTCTATTGTAGTTTGGGAGATATGGAAGGAAAGAAATCGGCAGATTTTTCATGACACAGTTGAACCTATGGATAGACTTTTATGGCAGGTTGAGCATACAATCTCGGAGGTGATGAGCTCGGTGTTAGTAAGTAAATCCTCAAAGAAACTTCTTTTCACTAAAGAAGATGGAAAATTGCTTGATAGATGGCCTAATATTAAGCTTAGATATAGTCATGTTTGCTCAAAGATTCGGGTTAAGTTTAAAGTGTAGGAGCAGGTTGTGTGGAAGGCTCCAGAGAGTGGTTGGTCAAAGGCAAATTTTGATGGAGCCTCTCAGGGGAATCTGGGACCTTCAGGGGCTGGGATAATTATCAGAGATGTGGTTGGATCGGTTATAGCCTTTGGGGCTAAGCGATTAACTGAAGGGACTAATAATCCAGCCGAAGTAAAGGTTTCTTTATGGGCGGTAGAATGCTCTAAGGAGGCTGGAGTGTCGAAATTACATTTGGAGGGGGATTCTTTGGTTATTATGGAAGCAATAAGGTAGAATAAGATTGGTGCGTGGCATCTAAGCAACTATGTCAAATGCATAAAGTCACTTTTCAAGGATTTTGAGGATTTCAAAATTAGCCATATCAAAAGAGAAGGAAATGGTGAAGCGGATTCTTTGTCAAAATATGCAGTAACTTTGGAACCGGTTGGCTATCAATATTTCAAATTATGTGACCGATGGGATTTTATTAAAGATTGGACCCCTTTAGAGGCTTGATTTGGCTCCGAATTATTTGTGCTCATTTATTTTTTGGGCCATAGAGGTGGATGTCGTGGGTGGGTTTTTGGGGTGATGACATGGATGGATGTGTTGCTGGTGACCCCATAGAGTACAGTTTAGCACAATTGGCAATTCCAATTTTCAGTTTGTTTGACACACTATTTTTTGGTGGGAAAACTAATGATTCATTTTGTTGCATTAAATGATTATTTCTTGGGTGGTGGATTGCGTCTGTAGATTCATTTATGATTCTTACATGTTCCAAGGATGATGGATGTTAGCATACGGAAGGTGAAATTTTTTTATTAAATTTATCTATGGAAAGTGTGTGGTGGCACCGGTTTTTAGATAAAGGATGAGCGGCTTTGCGATCGTGCTGAGAGATTTAGCATGTGTTTTGAGGTGGTGGTGATGTTTGCTTCAGGAAAGGACTTTGACTTTGATGATGCCATAGGAGGTGACAGCAGTTATTTATTATCATCAATGGCTTGTGCGAAGGCAGGGTTTATTGAAGTTTGGCTTCCAGTTCTGCACTATAATGGCAGGGTGAAAACAAAGTGTAGCAAGGAAGACGTTTGGGTTTTCAATAGTGAGGTGGTGTGTGTATACACCCAAAAATGGTCACCTAGACTATTAGCCCCTTTTGCTAAATCATAAATTTCTTATTCTTGATCAAATCCTAGCTCTATCATTTATTCGATTATTTTCTATGGGCTAACCATTTTATCCTAAGTCTTTATTTATTAAAAGGAATATTTCCTCCCCTTTTAATAAATAAAAAGCCCCTACTTTTCCTCTTATCCTAAGTTGCACAAATAAAGCATTATTCTTATTTTATAAAAAGGGAAAAAGCATTTTTTGTCTCATATGGACACAAAAGTCAACTCCTATTTTCTCATTGGAGGATACTTGTGCACATGGATTGCTCCTCTTTCAAGCTCCACCGTTGATTGAGACTTTTTCCTCTTAATCTCCATGGTCCATTCCTCCTCATTTCCTTTAAAAGGAGAGCTCTCTTCTTCATTCTAGATCCTCAACTTTTTATGCTAACTTTATGCTACAGGATTTCTAGGTCACTTTGGAGCTTTTGAAGATTTGGAGCATTCTTAGCATCTACATCTCATTCTTGCATTCTTATCTTAGCTTCATATTTATGCTTTCTTAGATTAGCTTCATTTCTATGCTCTAGATTAGCTCACATAGATTAATTAGCTTGGGTTGTAACACTTTCATCTTCCTTTCATAGCTTAGCTTGCATTTCCATTTCTAGCATAGCATTGCATTACATTTTCATTCTTGATTCTTGAGGATATTGGCATTCTTTCCCTTGTCTTCATTGAATCTCCCATTGCATGGTTTACTAGCAAGGTTATAGGCTAAATAGCTCTAGCTGAGAGCATTCTTAAAAGCCCTTGCACTCCATGCCTAGGGAGCTATGGATCGATTTGTGAGGGCTCATTCTTGAGTTTCCTTGCATGTAATGATCCATAGAAGTGTGACACATTTATAGCACACATTTTTGGCGCCCACTGTGGGGCAGAGCAGGCTAACTTTTTCCCTTCTTTTTTTGCATTTTCGTCATTTTTTGTCATTTTTTCGGCAAGTTTTTAGCTTAATTTTTAGTCTCTATTTTTTTGTCTCAAACTGTCGTGCAATACTTTCTAGAAGTATCGCGTGATATACCTCTGTATGCACGTGCGATACTTCACCTGTCAAAAGTATCACCTGGCTATAGTAGAGAATATCGCCTGGTTTCAGGCGAAGTATCGTCTGGTTTCAGGCGAAGTATCGCCTAGTGTCGAGTGAAATATCGCACAGCTAGAAAAGTATCGCCTAATATACTGTGAAGTATCGTGCGATACTGGTGTTTGTACTATTTCTGTACTTGACAGTGAGCTATTTTTGAGTTATTTAATCCATCTTGCAAGTTTTAGGTTCTTAGCTATCTTTTTGAAATTTTTTGAAAATTCCAGCGTTTTCAAATCCGTGCCACTATTTTCAAAAATTGGCACCTATTTTTTTTTTGAAATTTTGCAAATGGTATTGAAAATCAAAGTGTGATATATCATTGGAGAGGTCTTTCTGAGCCTAATCCAAACATGATGGTTTCATTTTCAGATTTTATCATTTGATTAGCTATTTTACATGAAGATTATCTGATTTTTGATGTGCTAACCATTGTGAAGCTAACAAGGTGTGCTTGTAGGTGCTCTCATTGCTTGAAATTTTCCAAAAGAATGCATGTCAAAGAGGGCTACTGATGGTTTTTGCAGGGCTACCCTAAGCATAAAAACCAAATCAAGTGTTTGTTTAATTGCCTTATTTATTGAGTGCGGCATATACTAGTTGTTTCATTTCATAGGCACTTAATACCTTGTTGTAGGAATTTTGAGGTGGTAGGAGAGTATGCTCTTCACCCTTGTGGTGAAATAGAAATCTTGACCCATCTTGGGATTTTGAAAGCAAGGGGGTAATTGAATATTTGCTTGGTGTGCTTGGGAGAGATTCTTGAGATAGGGGAGTATGCTCTTCACCCTTGTGGTCAACCAAAAACCTTGAACCTCAAGAGTTAATCCACTTTTTGTTTAGTATAAGGATCCTTTAGCGGGCCTACTCTTGAGCAATCAAGAGGAACGACCTAAGTGGGGACAACCTTGTCATCATTTTCCTTGGTGGCAAGTGATTCCAACTCACTATAATCTCAAGACTATCAAGGACACAAAACCTTGGTAGACATAACACTTGTCTTCACTTGATGTTAGTAGCTCATGGGATTGTGACCATGGGGAAATCATTGAGCAAGAATGCTTAAGGTACTTTTGAGGCCGCGAGGTCCTAGTCCTTTATGAGGAGCAAGAGGGGTGTTATGAACGGAAGCCCTTACTATGAACCATTAGTTAGAGGCCACCTTATTTTAGCCGCTTAGCTTCTTGGTGCAAGGATTGATCCAAGTGGACTTACCCGGATCACCCCAAGATACTCACCATATGTGTTCCTTTGGTTGTGTTTTTGACACTTCCATGACAACGCCAATATCTCTTGTGGGAAACCACTTGGTGTGAGGCAAGGGGACATCAAGTTGTGGGCCAAGTTGTTAAGTAATGAGCCTTGTCCTTCTAGGTAGTAATTGCTTGAATTATCTTTGATTGTGCTATACCAGTGTAAACGTTCTTAACATTCAAACAAACAGTAGCATTCATAAGGTTCTCTATTTTGATATCACAAGTGTTTGTCTTGGCAAGGTTGCTTTTGCCCTTGTTCCAAGTGTTTTATGACATGTTTGATCACCTACTATTTGCAAACTTGTCTTTTATTTGCTGTTACTGCTTGTCAAACAAAGAAATTGCACTATCCAACCTTTGAACTTGATCAAAATGCTTCAAAATTGAGATTTTTATGTTCACTGGTGAAAGAATCACCCAAATCTACAATAGTATCGCACGCCTTGCTGAGAAATATCGCACAATAGTTCGCATCTATTCTCTATCACTTGCTTTGCTTGAAGTCTATCGCTCTGGTATATTGAGGTCTATCACCTGGCTTAAGGTGAAGTATCACCCGACTGAGAAGTATCACCCTGTCTGCCTAGAAAGTATCACCCAGAACCTTTTTGTTGTCTTGTTGCTGTTGCAATCCAGAGTTGCTAAACTTGCACTTTAACCTATCATAGAGTATCTTTTTCTATTCTTACCTAAAACTGGTTTGTTACCTACATGCTTAGATTTGTTCTAGACTGAAACAAGTGAGCTAAAACTATTGGATTTGAGTTTAACGAATGCTACTCTTGATCACTTGTCGCATCACGGTTACCTCTCTAGCTACTTTCTTATTGAGATTCTTGCTCGCTACTCGGCTTTAGTCAATTTATTGCTATAAGTGCTTGAGAACTTTTGACAAGCCATCTCTCTCTATTGTTCTACTTTGACAAGTGATCTTTATTAGCTTTTCTTATCTCAAATTTGAGAAACTTTGTCTCATTCTATTGGTCAACCAACATCTCTTTTCATGCCGGTTACAACTCGGTCTCAATTTGAGCAGGAGAGTCATCCTCCGTTCAATTATACACAGTTACCTTCTCCAACTAGATGTTCCAAAGCACCCATTAGTAGCAACAGTTCTAGTTCTGACCAATCTGAGAATTCCAAGGCTACCCCGTGGTACAAAGGAGGTTTCCTCTTTTCCGCATTCAAGACCCCCAAAAACAAAGACAGTGTCTCACTCACTTTGACTGAATGAGAAAAATTTCAATGCTTGCAAGAACATTTTGAGCATAAAGATAACCAAGCGCGCTTAGACAAAGAACATAATCAACAAAGAATGGATGCTGCTAGGCGCATGGCTTATAGAGGGACATTTCATGAGCAACCTAAGACTAGTAACTATTAGCATAGACCTCTTTTTAATGGCAACAATGGCAACAACACGCCACCAAGATCTCCTCCAAGAACCACTTTTGGTATGCCTTCTTCACCTCCTAGACCTCCTCCCTCTCAACATGAGGTAGAGGCTGATGATGAGATTTCTAGTGAGGAGCTTATGAGATTTGAACAAGATGTGGTCTCCCAACGAATGATGCATAAGCTTTTAGAGCGTAATGGCGATCAATATTTTCAATATATGACTTCTAGAGGATACAATCTTCCTCCCGGCTATGATGTCAGACAAATTGTCCAACAAAGAGTACCAACTGAATTAGAAGTCCTTCAGGAAGAGCTGCGTCAGACAAATCAATGCCTTACCCAAATGGCATTAGAAAGAGAGCCTCCAAAGGTCTCTTTTGTAGAATCAATTTGTGCTCTTCCTTTTGATAAAAGTCTATACATGGTCCCGTTTCCTAGGGATATTGAGGTTCCCAAATATGACAAGTATGATGGAAATGGTGATCCCCATGACCATGTGTGTCACTTTTATGCTCTTAGCATGGACTTTCTTCATGAAGACACATTTCTTCTACGATTATTCCCTCAAAGTTTAAGAGGCCAAGCTTTGGAATGGTTTGCAAAATTGACACCACCTCTTATGACTTTTGATGAGTTGGCTCAGCGATTTACCCAGCATTATTCTTACAACATCCAACAACCTATCACCATGATAGATCTTGGTAATCTAAGACAACATCAAGGTGAGCCATTTGCAACTTACTTACAATGTTGGAGGTCATTGTATTCTAGGTATCCTCGTCAGTTACCTGAGAGAGAAAAGATTGACATTTACGTCAACACTCTTGTGCTTGAGCTATATTATGATTTAAGGAAACAATTGTTCTCTTCTTTCAATGACATGGTTGAAAGTGCATATCGAATTGAGGATGTAGCTATAAGAAAAGGGGATATTGTTATTAATAAAGATGCTAAAGGCAATGGCAAAGACAAGAACAAACCTTGGAATAAGAACAAGTATGTTGTTAATGATGGGGTTGTTGACGCTCCTAAAGCTAAAGAGCTTGCTTTCAATCTCTCCAATGCTATCTATGCAGCAAAACAACAAGAGGCTACCAACACTCACGGTGCTCCTAAACCTCGATATGCAGATAAGCCTAAGAAGTCATCTTGAAAGAGAATCTATACCAAGTTGGCAGAACCTTACAATGTGATCCTCAAGACTTTGGTTGACAATGGATATCTTACGCTTCTTGATAAACTTGCTAATTGGGATCTGATAAATAAGCCTAATTGGTGGAGAGAAGATCATTACTGCCATTATCACAGAAACAAGGGACATCCGACAGACAATTGTTTTAAGCTTAAGGATGATATTCAGGATCTTATTGAGAATGGCACAATCTCCACTGATGGCTTAACTAAAAATTTTGATAACACAGCTTTCAAAGATCCTCTACCTAAGCATGATAATGGGGAAACCTCTCAAACACATAAGAAGAATCATGATGCAAAGATCAATTACACGTATCATTCTAATACGCTTGTGATTAACATGGTAGAGCCCATTGAGAGTGTTCTAATGATGAGGTCTCAAGATGATAATAAAGCCAATTATGGTAAGCCATAGTTGGTCTTGCAAACACGTGATAGTTCATCTTCCCGAAGTGAGATATTGAATGCTGTTACTAGGGGGCAAGCCAAGATTGTCCTTAAAACTACGCAAGATCCCAAGCAAGCTTTGCCTTCCAAACAAGTGGCTCCTTCAGCCACCCTTAGCTATGATCTTGTCCAACATTTGCAAAAGACACCAACACAGATATCTATCCTTGAGTTGCTTCGGTTATCCCCTTCGCATAAAGAGATTCTTGATGAGGCTTTACGTACAACATGT
Source organism: Chamaecyparis obtusa (assembly GCA_027943335.1). Lineage (NCBI taxonomy): Eukaryota > Viridiplantae > Streptophyta > Pinopsida > Cupressales > Cupressaceae > Chamaecyparis > Chamaecyparis obtusa. Next base: position 324,001 of record BSBK01008123.1, read on the forward strand.
GTTCCCAATGACATTGATCCAGATCAATTTCAGGCTATGGTCAACCACATTTCATCTCCATTATCTCTCTCCTTTTCTGCAGAAGATGACATATCTATTGCTCACCCGCATAATCTAGCTTTACACATTGAAGTTCTAGTCTACAATACCCGAGTCCACCGAGTCCTGATAGACAATGGTGCAGGGTTAAATATTGTTTCTTTCAATGTCATACAACAATTGGGTTTGTCAAAATTTTCTATGGATTCTAAAAAGAAGATTACTATAAAAGCTTATGATGAAGTGGAACGATCTTCCAAAGGTCTTGTCATGCTGCCTATCCAAGTGGGCCCTGTCATGAAAGATATTAGCTTCCAAGTATTGGACATCCCACTCACATACAACATTATTTTGGGTCATCCTTGGATCCATGACATGCAGGCTGTTCCTTCCACTTATCATCAGTGCGTTAAATTTCCATATAATGGCACTGAAGTTGTGATTCTTGGAGACCATACTATTGCTATTAATGCTCTTGCTACTGCTGAAAAATTTGTTCCTCACAATGAACCTTCTGTTGATCCTAGTACGTCTCTAGTTGCTGCTGAGAAATCACTCAAGATGATGAGCCTTGGTATGGGTGAATATAAACTGGATTCTTTTGCTTCTATACCTGTTTCTCCTAGGTCATATGGGAAACCTTCTAATCTGATGAAGCCTTCCACTTCTGCTATGATAATCTTTGATACTTTTGTTCCTTCATCCATTTCTTTAGAGGCAGAAAATGAAGAACAAGTTGTTCAAGAGTGGATCTATAGAGAGGATTCTAGAAATACTCCCATGCTCAGTAACTCAAACATAGATACAGACGAGTCACCACTGCACACTATGGTTCAAATGGGAGATGATCTTCCTTCTACTTCACTTCTTTGGGGAGAATAATGTATATCTATTGATGATATAGCTGAGGCCTCTATGTCTAGAACCTATGTGCCTAAAGAATCATTGAACTATGATAGAAAATGTCGCAACATTGCACGGTTACTACAAAGAGGTGATCTATCACATAATGACATGAGTATTTCTACTTCTCGGCATCTTAAGCCTCTTCCAAAAGATCCTCCCATGACAGATATGGATGTTGATGTGGTTCATACCTCTTGTAACCCCCCTGACGTAGTTGATGAGTCTCGTGTTGGGTCTGATGAGTTTGTTCCACGTATTGCTTTAGTGGATCACACTGGTCCTTCTATGACAAGTCTAGATCTTAACACTTTTGGAGCTTACCCTATAGGCTTGACCTCTATTGTCACTAGAGATGATATCCTTCACATAAATTCTATTGAACCAGTCACTTCATTTCATCTCGCATCAACACCTGTTACTTCTTCCACTAGCGAACTAGCAACTAAAAAGATTGAATCAACAATCAAGTATCACAGTCATCAAGTCAAAAGAAAAGAGAAATGGTCAGATGGTGAAAACCACATTGTGGTGGTATCCAAACCTAAGAAAAGTAAAAATAAAAATCTGCTCAAAAATACTGATTATCAAATAAAAGATGACAAGTTGATTCTCTACAAAAAAATGGTGAAATTCTTCAAGCATGATCTCATATCTGTTACACTTCAGCCCATTCCTAGAGTTGAGAACAAAGTTGCTAATGCCTTGGTTACTTCAACATCCATCTTACAAATGAAAAAGCATAAATTTCACTTCAAGTTCCTGGTGGATGAATTACGCTATCCTGCTTACAAATCCTACAATCCTACCATCTTTTCATGTCTTCCACCTCATATTCTTCCTAAAAATCCACCACTCCATTCTTCCCACCATCCCTTACACTTTGCCTTTGTCTCTGGTGACTTGTATAGGAAGGGTCTAGACGGAACTCTCCTTAGGTGTCTAGAAATAGAGGAGTCAGAAAAAGTGCTAGCTAAAATCCACAATGGCATATGTGGATCACATTCTAACGATCCTCCACTAGCTCAGACATTGCTTAGGGCTGGTTATTATTGGTAGAACTGGTTGAGACCTCCTATCGTCACAGTTGCAGCATTTGGGCCTGGGGCCTATCAGTTCTCTACATCAGAGGAAGCAGATTCTTGATGTCCATTTATATCTGGGGCATCCTTTGTACATATTTATTGATCCTGAAAAAATTCCAAAAAAATTCATATATGATGCTGAAAAAATCCTAAAAAGCATAAAAAGTACTAAAAAAATGAGCATCCTAGTGAAAACCTAGCAATAGGTGCTTTGATGTCTCACCAAAAAAATCAAAAAAATTCAAAAAATTGAAAAAAAATTGAAAAAGTGCCTTGGTGAAAACCTAGAAACAGGCGCCTTGGTAGCAAAAATACAAAAAAAAATAATAAAAAGTTTGAAAAAATCGCAATAAATCTATCAAGTGGTGAAAACCTGGAAACAGGCGCTGCTTGAGACCCTCTGCACCTATGTCTATCAGTCTTGCGTGGTGCTCCTTTGCTCCACTTCTTGCTTTGCCTCTCCTAGCCTGGAATTCACTCTTGTCTTAGTCTAGGGGGCATCCGTTGTTCTAGCTTATCTTGGGTCTCTTCGTGCGTCTAGGTTTCTTGGGCACCTCGCAAACGGTGTTTTTCAACACCACCCCAACTGTGTTTTTCAACATTACCCTAGCATCGAGTGTTTCTTAACACTTATCAGATGTCCTACCCGCAGTCTAGATGATGCAATATTTCTTACTGGCAGATGCGATACTCAAAGTTTGACTCTATGACCTACACACACGCACTTGACTCGCTGAGATTTGTTTGACTTTATTTCTTTGCGTGCTATCTATGAGGATTTCTTTGATGAGTGTTCTCCCCCTATGATCATTTTCGATGATGCATAGCTAGAAGACTGAGGGAATGAGAACATGTTTTATTACTTTTTCTGCTTGTGAGTATATTTTGTTGGTCCTAACTGTCATGAGCATTTATGCTAGTCTTACTTGACACTTTGGACCTACAAGGTATTATCCTTGACTGTTTCGCAAGTGCATGCTTATAGTCATCTTGACTTTCTTGTGTCTCGATGTGAGCATAATCTTGCTATATCAAACTTAGGTAATCTCACTGCACTAGTCATCTTGACCTACATGTCTCTGATGCCTAGGTGGGATTCCCACATTTTTATCTAATATAGATCATATTCATATCCACATAGTTATGCTAGTGTGTATTGTCTGATCTTGCGACGCTACCAATAACGCTCAATGATGAATATTAGATGTCTATTGGCTTTGTAACCTTGCAAGTAAACCACTTTTCATGTAGCTTGCATTCTTAAGTTCATGTTAGTTAGTTTTGCATCTTGCATATGGAGAGAGCTTTCCTTTCATCTTTCATGGACTTGTTAATCAACTACGCTCGCCTTTCACTTCTTCTCGATCATGTCTTTCACTTCTTGTCTTTCATATCACATCATTTTCTATTCATTTCGAGATCGAAACTGAAATACGAGTTCACCTTGATCATCCAAATCATCTTTCTCCTTCTTCCATGTAGTTGGCTAACCTTTTTGAGGCCTGATCCTTCGATCTTCGCTGGGGCATTCTTCACCTCTTCATCCCCATCTCTTTCAAACTTCCAGTCTTTCATTCACTTTCAATCCCAAGTTCAAATTCTCCTCTCTCCATGGTGTTTATGGGTTGAGGGACCGATAGGTTCGTGCCCCGTGTCCCATGTGTGGGGCATATCTTCACTACTTGATGGTTATTCTATTCTCTTTCTTCGATTATGATTTCTAGTGATTTGATCATGTTGCTCTTGCTTCTGCTTTCCCTCTACCTGGATTTCACTTTCGATCTCCAGGGGGCAAACACATCATATATTATTGGCTATCTCTTTCCTAAGTGTTAAGTACTATCACTACCAGGCTGATCATGTAGGATTTTCTATCTCTCTGCACTTCATTCTTTGGAGTCAGATCGCTATTTGCTTTCCTTCTTGGCTATCTCTTTCTTTCTTGGCTGATCTAAGCTGCTTTGTGATCCCAAATCGATCTCACATTTCAACTTCATTCTTTGACTGCATGTGTTCCTAGATCGATCACACATTAGTCAAAGAGGGGCAAATGTATACACCCAAAAATGGTCACCTAGACTATTAGCCCCTTTTGCTAAATCATAAATTTCTTATTCTTGATCAAATCCTAGCTCTATCATTTATTCGATTATTTTCTATGGGCTAACCATTTTATCCTAAGTCTTTATTTATTAAAAGGAATATTTCCTCCCCTTTTAATAAATAAAATGCCCCCACTTTTCCTCTTATCCTAAGTTGCACAAATAAAGCATTATTCTTATTTTATAAAAAGGGAAAAAGCACTTTTTGTCTCATATGGACACAAAAGTCAACTCTTATTTTCTCATTGGAGGATACTTGTGCACATGGATTTCTCCTCTTTCAAGCTCCACCGTTGATTGAGACTTTTTCCTCTTAATCTCCATGGTCCATTCCTCCTCATTTCCTTTAAAAGGAGAGCTCTCTTCTTCATTCTAGATCCTCAACTTTTTATGCTAACTTTATGCTGCAGGATTTCTAGGTCACTTTGGAGCTTTTGAAGATTTGGAGCATTCTTAGCATCTACATCTCATTCTTGCATTCTTAGCTGAGCTTCATATTTATGCTTTCTTAGATTAGCTTCATTTCTATGCTCTAGATTAGCTCACATAGATTAATTAGCTTGGGTTGTAACACTTTCATCTTCCTTTCATAGCTTAGCTTGCGCTTCCATTTCTAGCATAGAATTGCATTGCATTTTCATTCTTGATTCTTGAGGATATTGGCATTCTTTCCCTTGTCTTCATTGAATCTCCCATTGCATGGTTTACTAGCAAGGTTATAGGCTAAATAGCTCTAGTTGAGAGCATTCTTAAAAGCCCTTGCACTCCATGCCTAGGGAGCTATGGATCGATTTGTGAGGGCTCATTCTTGAGTTTCCTTGCATGTAATGATCCATAGAAGTGTGACACATTTATAGCACACAGTGTGTTTCGCTATGGAGCGTAGTTTTACCTTTAAAACTAAGAAGCAGCAAAAGGGTTTGCTCGGGCCGATTGAAAATTTGAGGCTGCAAAAATGCTACTCCTTCCAACAAGGAAGGTTATTGAGGCAATGCAGGACACTTTGGGTCCTCTCTTCCACAACAATGATCATAGGTGGAAGCTTCAGGTCAATATCGCGGCCATGGTTATGGCGTGGGGGTTGGAATTGGGTGTGCACAAGGACAAAGTTCGTTGGGTGATGGAATCCTTGTTTGAGAAAGCCTTAATGGTGGGGCTGGAGCAGCTGTTAGAGTGGGCACACCCTAGATGGGCGTTCAATTACTCGAAGATGTTTGCAGATGAATTGGAAGGCGAGGAGGTTGGCATAGTTCCATTTTTAACCTGGCCAAAAGGTGCAAACAAGCCGGTGTAATTGGCAGAGTGTGGACAAGCTTGGAATCATCTGGAGGTGGCGATTATGGAAGCAGAGGCTGAACTGTGATGGCCCTCGATGCCTCTTCTAGTGCCAAGGTCAAAACGCACGGCTAGGCTGCACTGTGCAAGAAAGGTGTAGAATTTCATGGGGGATTTCTTTTTGTGGAAAGGTGGGATGCATAGGACCCTTCGGTTTTTTTGGATAGGGATGCGATTTTATTTTGGATGGGTCTGTTACCAGTTAGTGGTGGTGCTAGCGATAAAACTGGTGTTTCTTGGTGGTTGGGTGGTGTTGCTTGGGTTCACGTTGATGTTTGGTGGCCACCCTTTTACATCAATCCTACTGGTGCATTCATGGAAATGATGGCAGTTTTTGGAGTTCCGCAAAAATATTAGGTTTTGATGGATCGTTTGAAGTTAAGGACAAACAGTGATGTTTATGCTGTGTTTTTAGCAGTTTTAATGGAGCATTTCTGATAGCTCTCATTATCGTTATGTAAAGGGCCTGTTAAAGCTTTTTCTCTATTTTGTAACGTTGTTTTTATCAATAAAATAAACCTATTACAGATCAAATATATATATATATATATATATATATATATATATATATATATATATATATATATAATGTTAGAGTAATAAAGTGTTTATTTATTAACTAAATTATATTGATTTAATTATTAAGTCACTTATTCTTTTTTTATACTTAAGCTAAACTTTAGGCATATAATAATTAATTGCTTTATTAATTATTATTGTGCAACTTCGGTTTTCCCTTTTTAGGTTTTCAGATCTCCTTTTATAAGGATTGATCTCCTTTGTGTTCTTAACAGATTATTCATTATTGAATTACAACTTTTATTTTTGCACATCAAGAATGATTTCTCCTCTCTCGTGGATCAATGTGTTCAAGCCTCTGTAGCTTGTTGCTTCTTCTCTCTCTTTCTGTGACAAGTGTTTGCATGCAGGTGTTCTTGGGAGATGTGGGTTGTTTACTCATCAACTCCAATATGGTATCAGAGCTTCAAATCTATTTGCCCCTATCCTATTCCTAAGAGATTCAGCTGTGTTCGTCAAATCTATAGTTTCAGAGGATTTTCTTTTGGATCTAGGGGGACCTCTCTTTCTGGTCATCTTGGCCTAAAATAGACTTAACAGTTATGTTCAGAAACCAAGAACCCCTAGATCCATATAAAATTTGTCCAATTTAGACAAAGTTAGAATCTGTGGCAAATTGTTTTTGCAACCAGCCCCGACATAGATCTTGAGGTGGTCACTGGTTATTTCGTGCACTTTGGGCTCAAACGGACCTCATCATTGAGCTTATAGTGTCCAAAAACCCATATTTCCATATAAGGCACGTCCAATTTAGACGATGTTGCATTCTAAGGCAATTTTTTTGCATACTATGTTGTACGGCTTTGGCATGCAAATCGAGGAAAAATTATACTGCCCCAGCCCATAAATTGAGACAAAAAATTTACTACCTTGGTGCGCAAATTGATGCAAAAATTATGTCACACTGGGATGCAAATCGAGGCAAAAATCATATGGCCTAGTATGCATCCCGAGATGCACATGCAATTTTGAAAAAAATTGGCTCGCGATGGCCATTTGGCTGTCAAATTTAAGCCTATCATTTGATGACATCAGCATGCATCATCATCATTTGCACCATTTTTGGCCCTCAAGCGCAGCAGTTGGTATTTTGCTCATAACTTGAGCATACGGTGTTGAAATCGAGAAACAAGATATCGTCAGAAAGCTATTTATGAGATCTATCTAGATCTAGAGGTTTGAATTTCTAATTTTGTTTTTTTATGGTGTTTTTTACTGTCAAATCCAGATGTTCATTTTTGCACTCAAGAAGTTGTATCTTATGCATCTGAACTCCATTTTTGGGAAACGATATATCATTGGAAATCTTGTTCAGAGAGATTTTCCAATGCTATGATTCATTTTTCCAAATTCTACTATAGGTACATTTTATTCAAATTCTTGCATTTTTGCAATCTAGTGGATATCTTAGATGTTTCAGATCCTGGGATCTTTTCCTTTTGAGGGATGACTCATCTTAGGTTGTTCTTTTATTTTAGGAGCCTTCGCTCTTCTTTGAGCAGTGTATACTTCACTTTTGTAGCATTCTTTTATGCACACGCACTGAGATAAAGTGTCATTCTATTGCATGTATGGGATATTGCATATGTTCATGCTCTTTGTACTCGCACTCCATTATAAAGTGTTAGGGGGGTTTGATGTTTGCCTTTTTTTGCCATCTACTTTTGTCATGTAAGAATTCCTCCAATGACATTAGCCTTAGGTATCTTTATTTGTGTTTGTACTCTATCTGCACCTTCGATGTTTCAGATTCATCTTCATCATGCAGTTCATATTGGATGATCTTTTCAGTGTACGTGTCATTACTCCCTTGTCAGCATTATGGTGGGGTTTCTACTGTTAGTTCTACTACTTCCTTGGTTCGATAGTGTGAGCTATGTATTCATTATTGGATTCTATGTACTAGGAGGATGCAGTGGCTGGGTACCTATGCATTCTAGTGAGATAGATCATTTACCATATGGAAACTCTTTCTTTCCTATTTTTGGACGCACTCTTATAGCTTTGATTGATCAGCTCTTCAAACTTTTGGTGTTTTTATGCCATCTATATTTTCAAGTTCAAGTGTTTGCCTTTGTTTGCCTCCTAATTCGAGTAGTGTCATTTGAGGGCACTCGTGTAGATTACAATATTCTGTATCTTCGACTTCAGTTGTTTTCCTTTATTTGCCTCCTTATTCGAGTAGTGTCATTTGAGGGCACTCATGCATATTACAATCTTCTCTACCTGGTCATATTTCAGTGGAGGATCTTCAGATCATCAGTTACTTCTTGACAAAGTTTGTAGTTTCTTTCTTCAATGATGTTGTACATGTTCATCCTTTTTCCTATTTTCTGGAACATTCCTAGTTTTGGAGGCTTCTTCGGTACTTTAGACTAGTCTTTGTCTCTTTTTGGAGTAGAGTTTTTTCCATGTGGTTTTCTCTATTTCTCTGCTTTATAGAGACTCTCTTTTGTACTTGGATACCTGATTAGGCCTTTTGTTGCTGGGACCCATTTTCTTTCAGTAGTTCTTTCTAGGTTTTTAGCTTCTCTCAAAATTTATCTTAAGGGGGGTGTTAGAGTAATAAAGTGTTTTCTTATGAATTAAATTATATTGATTTAATTATTAAGTAACTTATTATCTTTTTTTACTTAAGCTAAACTTTAGGCATATAATAATTAATTATTTTATTAATTATTATTGTGCAACCTAGGTTTTCCCTTTTTAGGTTTTCAGATCTCCTTTTATAAAGATTGATCTCCTTTGTATTCTTAACAGATTATTCATTATTGAATTGCAACTTTTGTTTTTGCACATCAAGAATTATTTCTCCTCTCTTGTGGATCAATGTGTTCAGGCATCCATAGCTTCTTGCTTCTTCTCTCTCTTTATGTGACAGGTGTTTGCATGTAGGTGTTTTTGGGAGTTGTGGGTTGTTTACTCATCAACTCCAATAATTAATAATCACATAAAAATACATTATATAATCTAATTACATCTACACAACATCACATGCAATTCCCTTAATCTCAAGAATACATTTCTTAATTTCAAACAAGTTATTTCAAGAACACATATATATCAAATAACCTAATTCATTAACCATGATCATCTCATATAAACATTTCTTGCATCCACATGAAACTAAAGCATAATATTCTAAATTAAATAATTCATCAAATACCATAATCATCAAGACCTGAAAATCAAAGCATGGAAATATCTCCTAAATCATCATAAAATCTAACTACATTTCACAACATCATATGAAATTCACTTTTCACAAGAACGCATTTAGTCAAAATCTATTAAATTTCAATATCATGATATTCCAAGAAACACATCTATCACAAACAACCTAAATCATTTACATACAACATTTCAACTGATTCGCATTTATCACATCAATATAACATCAAAGTGTAATACTCAGAATTTCCTTCACCACGAAATCTCTAAAAATACAATATTCACAAGCATCCCAAAATATTTTTCATAATCAAGAAAATATTAACATTTCAATTGATTTCGTAATCACTTCCAATTACATTTCTTGAATCAATAATCAAAGCATAATACCCGCAAATCTCTTTCCTAACATCAAGACCTAAAATCAACTTCCTATTAATTCACATCTCAACCTAATTTAAATTCAAATGGTTATTTTTTGTAAGCATTCATATCCAATAGTAACATTTCAATATTCCTTAAGGGTACATTCTACCTATTCAATGTATGACTATACACACCTTTCCTGCTACTTTTTCTATTAGAAATTACATACACAAGGAAAACAACATTTACTTCATTAGAATATATTTCCCACCTTATTATTATTAAATTTACCTTGTTCCAATTCAATTCCCACAAAAAATGCACTCAATTGCACTATCATAAAAATCAGTTGAATTCAATTAACCCTATTGCAAACATAGAGCATCCTACAATTACTGACATGAGTACATAAGCAACATGAAAAAGAATACATCACCAATCAGTGGTCAAGCCTCTATCCATTAGAATACAAATCCATAATGCATCAACATAGCTTATCTAATTACTGAGTCTATAATGCAGAAAGAATAAATACAATGACAGGATCGGGGTAGGGTCCCTCAATACACCCGTCACGACCCCAAAGATAACCTCCTGATAAAAACAAGACAAAGATGAGCTAGGTGCATCTCACGATACCTCCATAAAACATAATATGGACAAAAGTTACAGTCACTCAAGATCGACTCATCCCTATCTCTAAGAATCACCAGAATACCATCCTCAACCACACCCAACATCTCCACGTTAACACAGGGCATTGAAAATATGCTCTAAAAACAATCCTCCTAGCATATTCACCCTCACTTGGGACCAACATGATCATACTCAACGAGTGTGAAAGGTCGAAACCACACCATCATGTTGTTTGTGCTAAGATGCAAATGAGGGAGGCACTATAGAAAATTTACTATTGCCTTCGGTTACCAAGAGTTTGACACGCAATTGCATGGCTGGGAAGGTATGCCTTAGTGATAATAGGTTTGGAATAGCTTCTCCTAGCCCAAGTGAAACTTCTTTATTTTGTTGGTTTCCTAGAGTAGATGTCTCACTTGGGATAATTTAATAAAGAGAGGCTTCCAAGGCATGTCTAGATGTGCCTTTTGTACGAAGAGTGAGGAAAGTGTCTCACATATATTCTTTACGTATTTTTATGCTAGGGAGATTTTGTACTTGTGGTGGGGAGCATGGAATCATGTGTGTTCATGCCACTTCCTTAGTGGAGTTTTGGGATAACCTAGGTCACCCTCTTGTCAAATCTTCTTTTCTACAAGTTACTTGTCTTCTTGGTCTGAATTTCGTCATCTGGAATTTATGGCTAGAAAGGAATAGAAGGATCTTTCAATATTCAGAAATGATAAGTGTTCTTTTGTGGAGAAAAATTGTTTGTAGACTTCAAGAAATTATTCTTACAAAATGTGATGCTACTGGACCTGTAGATCCTAGTGATCTATGTTAAGGAATCTGAATCTAGTTGGCAATGGAGTTAGCCCCTATGCTAGAAGGAGATTGTGGTGGGTCAAGCATAAAATTCATAGAGAAGGAATGTGGCATCCTCCTCTTGAGGGAATTTTAAAAGTCAATACTAACGGTGCTCTAGAAGGAATCTTGGACATGTGAAAATCAGTGGTGTTGATTGGGATGGTAGTGAAAATGTTGTGTTCTTCTCTACTTATAAGGATTGTCAATCCAATAGCCTTATGGGGGCTATAGCTATTCTTTGTGCTATAGAAAAAGGGTGCTCTCTTGGTTGGAAGAGGATTGTTTATGAATCTAACTCTAAGATTGTGATTGATATGTTGTGTGCTCAACATCTAGAGAAGGTTAATTGGCAATTAGTTGTGGTGATAAAATATCCTTAATATGTGTTCCTTTCTTGATCATATTTGTGTATGTCATATTCCACAGGAATGGAATAGGATGGTTGATTGGTTGGCAAAATGTGCTTCAAAGAATCCAAGTGGGTGGGATATGGATGATTGGGGCACCTTGAGGCCAAAGTATAAGGATATGTTGGATAGATTAATTGTGGAGGACAAAGTCATGTAGATGTACCCTCTATGGTTTGGTCTTCTTCTGAGTGGTTGAGTTTTTTTGTTCTAGCCTTGGGCCCTTGCTTTGTATTCTTTGTTTTGTTCTGAATAAATTTTTTTGCCAAGTGTATGCAAATGAGTGCAAATGTAGATGTGAGATGAACTAGGGAATGGGTCTAACATTGCACAAGTGTGTCATTTGTCAATATATAATTATATTAATACATACCTCAAAATGGGCCCTAAACTAATTTAGAATTGATGAGTATACAAATTTCACTATTATAATTTTGCTTTCAAATTAAGGCAAACTCTTTTTATTAGAGGATTTCAAATATTTCATAATGTTAACTTTACAATTATGGTATCAAGTTAATGAATTATTCTCTTTCAACTTAGAGTCAAGATTGTCTCCTTGAGAATAAAGCCAAAATTCAAGAGGCGTGATTCTTGTCTTATCATGCAACAGTGCAAAGCATTTACACTCTATAGGAATTGATTCATTGTGGACTCTTTATGAACTTTTCTACTTCACTAGCAAATCATAGACTATTGGACACAAATGTCTCTTTCAATTACCAATGCAATATGACTTCATATAATAAGACAATAAAAAGTAATGACAAGACATCCTTTTTTCAGTTGAACACTCCTATACTCTTACCTTAACCATAAATTAAACAATTAAATAAATTTAATCGGAACTTTTATAATTATAAAATAAATCCCCTCAACTTTTAAATACTTCATACTAGATGTCTCTAGATTTCCTATAAAATAAATTATAACCATACCACTAGAAGACCAAAGACTATTGGACACAAAAGTCTCTTTCAATTACCACTACAATATGGTTTCATAAAATAAGACAATAAAAAAGCAATGACAAGACATCCTTTTTCCAATCAAGCACTCCCATACTTTTGCCTTAACCATACATTTAACCAAGAACTTGATAATTATAAAATAGATCCCCTCAACTTTTAAATACTTTTAGTAAATGTCTCTAGATTCCCTATAAAATCAATTATAACCATACCATTTGTATTTGAAGGATGAGTCTACATTTTAACAAGTATCATTAAAACATATATATTTACGATATAGGTTCAAAATACTAGTAAGTGGAGGTAAAAGAATTTAAACTGCATCCACAAGACTAAATGATCTAAAAGACAAAATAATACTAGTATCATTCTCATTCACATAAAATTGCTACTAGAAGATGAAGGTGAAGGAATTTTAACAACGTTCATAAGACCAAATGATCTAAAAGACCAAGTGAAGACCAAGTGCTCCTAGTATCATTTTCATTCACATAAAAATGATAGTATAAGTTACACCTCACGTATACTAGAAGGTGAAGGTGAAAGGATTGTAACGACGTCCACAAGACCAAGCGATCTAAAAGACCAACAATGATTACTATCATTCCCATTCACATAAAACTGCTAGTAAACTATAATTTACACCTCACATCATATGAGTATAATTCTCCTTTTTTTGAAAATTGAAACAATACAAGCTTTGCTTCCCTCTTCAAATAATTCTCCATTTGACATTCCATCTATTGGAAAACTTGCATTGCTCAAATTTGGAAGCGCCTAGAAATTGGCTTCTAGATCAAGATCCACAACAGACAATAAAAAGAACTTTAAAACTGTTAATGATGTTGTTCTTGATCTCATAAACCAATAACCTCATAGACGTCATTAAAACTCATTAATTCATTCAATTTCGACGAAGAAGGGCATGAGCCACAGCCTGCAGCTCTCCCCCATCGTTGCCCATGAACTCCTGCGAACATGAGCTCCGATGGAGCTGCGAATCTTGAAAAACTTCGTAATCCATCCAATTGCCAAAACAAACGGGGCTCTCATCCTTCACACGGTGCACCGTACCATTGCTCGCCTGCAGTGTTGGCTGACATGGCGCGGGCAACACCGAAAACTGCTGATGACGTGGCAGTACAGGAGACGAAACAGAAGGCGCAGTTGCCGATTCAGCAGCCACGCGGCTCGCTAGCTGTGCCTGAACCGAAGCCAGCTCAGCCTGCAAGCTCGCAACCTGCAAAGAACCCGTGCAAAGGGGTCAGTTTGTAAAGCCTGGAGAAAAATTTGGGCAAAACAGAACAAATATCATATGTTTGCACAAATATCATATATTTGCACAAATATCATATATTTGCGCATTGCAAACCCTGAGTACCTGTTGCTGGAGAGCGAAAATGTGAGAAACGCAGCCATAGACGGGATCTTTAATTCGCGCCTGTGCTTCGTATGAAATTGTGATCACTGCCTCGCAGCGCTCGGGCGTAGGAATGTGCAGAAGAAGCTTTGAGACATTACTGGCGCCGAAGATTTTGTGCACAGCAGCGAAATGCGTAGCGCCCTGTTCTGAGCCGAAATAGGGCGCAAAGACGCAACCTTTGACGCATTTTCTTCTCAGGAATTTGCAGGCGCCACAAGGAGCTCCTCCTCCGCTCATCGCGAGGTTTTGAGTCTTTATACGAGCTTTAGGTCTGGTGTTGCTTAGAAAATTTGTCTGAAATCCTCGATTTCACCTCCAAGATCTGTGTTTTTTGTCTCCTCGCGGAGGACGCGGGGGCGAAATTGCGGTGCCCTGGGGTTCGAACTGTGGACCTAATAAAGGGCGATGGCTTGTGATCGTTCGGCTTGTGGGGGCTTTTGAGGGCGAGGCTTCGAATGTCAAAGCGGCCGGCGACGGCCAGCTCGGATTTTGATGTTCCCTTCTCTACCGACACTCTCGGTCATCTCGATGTCACAAGTGAGTATCAGACAAACACTCTCAACAAACAATGTATACCAAACCCATGGCCCGATTCTCAATCAAGAGCTTGGTCTAAAATATATGATGAAATCATGAATCAATAGAACCACAGGCCGGCCTGCTAACCTTGAAGAAATTTTCAATTGCACTTTGTTTTTATGGAGGGATCTTTATTTACAATGCTGTTTTAGTTTTCGGTTTTTGAGGTATGATTCGATCTCGTCTTTTATGATCTTGGGGTAGACCAAATTCGTTTGGGCATGATCCCAACCTTGTCCCCCATGATGTTGGGGTCTTCCACTTAGCAAGACTTGATCTCGATCAAGGGCTCATTGAATCAATTGGAATCTGGGATTACCCATAGATAAAAAGCAAAAAAAGAGGGTGTTCCAGTTTAGTGTCTTGTCCTTTATGATGTTGGGACCTTTCGCTCAACAACGATTGATCTCGACCAAGGGCTCATTGAATCAGTTGGAATTCAAAATTACCTGCAGATAAAAAGCAGAGAAAGAGGGCATTCTAATTTAGTATCTCGTCCTTTATAATGTTTGGGCCTTGCACTCAGTAAGGCTTGATCTCGACGAAAGGCTCATTGAATCAATTGAAAGTTGGAATTATATGTAGATTTAAAGTGAGAAAGGAGGATGTTGGGATTAGTTTATTTAGCATAAATATTTCATTTAACGTTTGCCCCAAGTAATGACATCCATAACACCTATATGTGCACATGCTTTTGTGTCAACTTTGTAGGTTGTTACAAGGTGTGACTTTTGGTCTTCAAATAGATGGCATTGGGTTATGGTTGTGGAGTGCACTTGACAAAATTGTTAGAATCAAGGGGAGTACCTAATCCTTGAGCTTGATTCATTAGGTGTAAGTGTATTGGGCTATTAAAGGGTTATGCATTTTATTTTTTCATTTTTTGTTCAAGGTTCAAAGAATCTCTCCGACTAAGAGCCAAGGACTGAGGGGTATCCATTATGCCAAAATTTGTTCAGGGCACAATCCCAACCTCATCCTTTATGATGTCAAAGCCTTTGCACTCAAGACTTGATCTTTGGTGGACTCATTTAGAACCAAACAACTTCACCGGCAAACCAAGGGCACATTAATGTATTTTAAAATTATAGTAATTATATATTGTGATTTTAAATTATAAGTGTATTGGGATGTTGAAGGGTCATATATATTAATATTATAGTATTCTATATTGTGATTTTAAATTGTAGAATGACGATTATTATTATAAATTAATATTGAGCAAGTTAAATAGTTGAGTGCATGGAAATTATAAAGATTATGTATTTTAATAGTATAGTACTATTATTTGTGATTTCAAAGCATCTAGTGTTGACTATGATTATTAATCATTAAATAAAATAAATTGATTAAAACAAGTCACATCTAAGTTACATTTTAAAAGTATTAAATTAAAATATGATGTTATGTGGGTGCACCAAAAATAAGACTTAATGTTAAAAAAGTTGTTAGTCAAACTTGTTTCTTTGTATTTTATAACACCTCAATTAAAATCATGCTAATATGGTAGTATATTAGATAATGTGGACCTAAAACTTTTGGTTTAAGCAATGAACTTATCTAGTTGATATATAATATTGAGTCATGTGATAACTCTATTGTTGGGTACATAAAAATTATATTAAAAGAGTTATTTCAACCTAAAATTTAAATTTGAAAACTAAAAGTTCAAGGGGCATTACCTAAGTCACTTCCGCAAGCAATAGATCTCAACTTGGTTAAAAAATAGATAAAATTAAAGAATCATATGTGAAAGAAAATGGAAGCAATTAACATCCGAGTTATGTGTTAACTTTTAGTAGAAATCACACCACGTGTACATTTGTTGTTGTGTGTGGAATAATTGGGCTAAGATGAGTCCAAAATAAAAAGGGTAAAGTGTAAATTTGGTATACAATTTTTAAGATCAAATATTCTACATCACTTTAACATACAATTAATTGTCATGAGAATGCATTTCAAAGTAAAAATCCAAAAAAATATCATGAATAAAAATTTATATTGACACTAACAAAAATTATACAAATTTGCAATAAAAAAAAAAAAATTATACAAATCTAACTTCTTTCTACATGCTCACTTGAAATGTGTGGTCCACCTTGGAAACTAGAAAAATAGAAAAACAATTCAATTGATAGTATCATATAAGCATCTATAAGAAGAATGTGATATCTATATTAAATCAATAGAAAAGAAAAAGAGAGAAGCAGCGAGAGTTTCTCAATTTCTAGCATTTAAAAGTGACATATATTTTGAATTTTATGCTTATATATTTTTTAAATTGTTTGATATAGTCTTTTAAAAAATTAAGAGAATATGTTGATTGTTGAAAAATTTGAGAAGAAATTGAGATCAATTGTGGGAGGTGAGTGAATGATCATTTTTAATTTCTACTTTCTAGAGCTTTTGCAATTCTTCAAGGATTTCAAATTAGTTCTCTTTGTTGGTCTTGGTTTCTCTTTGTCCATTGTGTTCCCACTTTGTAGAATTCAAATAGTTCTAAAGGTGATATATTTTCACTCTATGTACTTCTCCTTGATTTGGCTATTTGTAATTATCTTTTTCATAAATTATAAAACGTTTTGAGAGAGTTATTATGGTTAGATGGGAAAGGAAATAGAAAGAGACATGCAACTAGTTGGTCTTGGTTCTGTGTGCCTAAGGAATGTGGTGGCATGGGGTATTAAGGACCTTCATTTTTTAGGTATTTCTTTGGCTTCTAAATAGATCATCAAAGAATGTGATGGATCTGAGCCTTGGAAGGTTCTAATTAGGAACAATCTTTCCCTCTTAAGACCAAGGAAGGGCAAAGCTTGGAGGTTATTCCATATGTATAATTATCTTTGTGTGGAATTTACAGTACTTAAGGTTTGTGGCTCCTGTATTTTTAGTAGCATTTGGAAGGCTTGGAGGGAGACCAATGTTAGAGTGGGTACCTTAGACAGGTGTTTCCATTCATAGAATTAGAAATATTTTGATTTCCCTAGTGACTTCTAGAAAGTTCTTAATTAGAATTTTCTAGAAAGATGTTAATTATAAATTTCTAGGAAGTTGTTAATTAGAGACTTCTGGAAACTTCTTAATTAAATCTCATATAATCTTATCCATTGTGGCCATTGGTTGCACAATGAGAAGGTTATAAAAGGGGATCAAAAGAAATTTGGAAAACACAATTTTGTAAACATATTTGTAGTGATAGAAAATATATTTGCAGTGATAGCAAAGGCATAGAGAGAGCATAGGGTAGAACAGTAGAGGAGAGGAATTGTAGCAGTAGAAATTGAGGGAAGAATTTATGGAAATGAAAATATTACTGTAGCTCTACCAGTAAGAGGCAAGCAGTTAGTATTTCTCTTGATTTGTTGAGTTTAGTAATATTTCTCTCATGTTGAACTAGTTTTCCCTTCAAGATTTTTCCAAGGACAATTTGTCCAAAAATATTGTCTCTTGTTTTAGATATTTTATTTTCTATTCCTGTGATTTTAGTAGTGAAATGGTGGTCGTGTTATTTTTTGGTATTTGCTCTAAATTAATTTTTCCAACAATGAAGTAATCTATTTAGATCTAGGAGATTAATAATTAGTAGTTGCAATAGATTTTTCATAGTCAAAACCTCTAAAATAAGGAAGCCTTATATGAGAAGTCTAAACCTTTCTTTAGTTATAGGTAAATTTGGTGGAACCTAAGGGAGGGAAAGCCACTAAATCTGACTCAAGGTTGTTATGCTAAAGTTTGCGCATTGAAAGGCATCATTAGTTTCAAGAGTAGTGTTGTCAATACTTTCTTCAATTATTGGGACCATCTCAATTATAAATACAATATCCTTGATCCTCAAAATAGAATCTATCTCATGTTGAAGGATACTTTATTAATGTTAGCTTCCCATTTTTTGTCAAGGAGAGCCCTAATATTCTCTCGGAGATCAATTGGAATGATGGTACTATTTTTATTAGGTTACAGTTTTAAAAGATCTATCTTATGTTATCTGATTTGAGAGAGCTTTTTCTTTGGCTTAATAGGAGTTGGCATGCAGAATGGTGTATTTCTAATTGGTCTAAATATTTTAGTTTGATTTGGTCTAAACCTAATAAGTCTAGAAAAAGCATGATTTAGGTGGATCTTTACTTTGAACAAAGTTGTTGATTTTGAGCTTCATTTGGTTTAAAATTTTGTATGTTTATGTACATGATTTTAACTCTAAACTTAGTTTTTTGTGGACAGCTTTTACTAATCATTTTTCGTAGTTCATATCGAAAAAGAGGAATGAAGATGTTTTCCAATGCAAAAGAATGAACCTTACTATTTTTTGTACAATGAACTCAACTTTTTCTATATTGCACTTTAGGTCTCTACTATTATTGAGAGTCCTAGAGATTGTTTCAAGATCTTGCTTAAAGGGGCCCTCATGATCATTTACACAAAAAGATAAAAATTCCCATTTATTCTAGCATGGGAGAAACAACCTCATTAAGGAGGACCTATATATTCTAAAGAAATATATTAAGAAGAAGAACTTATAGTTGATTACTATGAGACTAGTGGTAATGTCAAAGCTTGCTAGGAGTAGGTGTAGCAAACTAGAGTCTACCTTTTTAGATTATTTTTTTATCAAGTATGGTGATATTGTGATTTGTACCATGGAGCTACAAAATATTTTGTAAGATTGTTTTGTGAGTAATATCTTATATAGAAAAGTGAAGTCGATCTAGAACATAGCAAACAATATAGTAAATTGTAAAAAAAAATTGCTTAAATAATCTGAAAATCTAATGCATGAAGAATTTAAATGATTAATTATTATCAATGTTTATTTTATAAATAAACTTTAAGTCAAATTTACTTAAGTTAATCATAGTTTCAATTGTACATAACTTTTTGCGTAAATTTTTATAATTAATTTTTTATGAAACTATAATCTTCGTAAATATATTTTAATATATTTGAATTTCCCAATCAACCACATATTTCTACTTTTAATTAATTTTGGTAATAAAAAAATAATTAAATTATTAAAAAAATATATACAAATTTAGATTTTAAGCTTTGCATGCTACTAAAGAGTATTTTAAAATTTTCATGAAAATATCTTTGATTGATCTAAATGGTTTAGGCTATCATATGAAATGTCATCTAAATATTTTTTTGCTTCTAATAGTTTTGATGAGAACTATTACTATTATAATCAATTTTTTACTTGCACTTTTGAACATTAATGCATTATTAAACGTTGATAGTAGATTTTTCTCTCATAAAAATTTCTAAACACATAATATGTATTATATGTTTCCTTATAATAGTTTGTTGATTTAAGCCTCCACATTTTATTTATAATAGATAATCTACTATTAAGAAATTAATTTCACCTTTTTTATTAATAATAATAATCTATCTTTTTACTTCCCTTTTCATCTTACCCATTCTTGCATATTAACTCCTATTCTCCAAATGATCTTTGTACACCTATCCTTATCTTCATTACTTTTTTCTCTTTAAATTTTTTGCATACTTATAATTTACATATAATTAATTTAAGGTGGGCATATACTCTCCTTCACATTAAGATCGGTGACTACCCACATTTAATCTATCATATGCAAGCTTATCTTAAGCCCAATAAGTATTTTAAGCACATAAACTTTATATTTGATTGTTTTATCAAAATCTTGTAAAAATTTAAATGTTTCTTTGAGATATCACAATAATAACTTAAACATTCTACTAAATTAGAATATTGAAATCAATATTTTTTTCCTAAATTTTCACTTTCTAACACCTATATAACAACTAAACACCATTAAGCATTAAAATGTTTTGTGATTTCTTATATTACTTTAGTATAATATAACTTTATTTGTAGAAAGGATAAAATAATAACTTTTTCAAACATACATTCATAATCCTAATATTAGTGTACACAAACTTTTTTTTTCATAAAATATTTTTTTTCTCAATCCTTTTAAATTGAGATTAAATATAATTCAAAAATAGATTACTTGGATAAAAAATTATTTTTTTATACATCTAAATTAGCTTCTTTTTTCAATACCTAAAATTCAAATATTCTTATTTTGAGTCTTTTTTACCATCTTTCCATGAGTATAGAATAAAGTATATTCAAAATTATACTTATGAAAAGCTTATTTGTATTTTACACTCCTACAAATATATTCTCATATGTATTCCATTTATTGGTCCAAAGTAAAGCTCAGAACATTTTTAAAGCAAAATCTCTTCTCTTGTCTTTCTTTAATAATTGCTTATAAAGTAAATAAATATAATAAATATGAATAATTTATTATAATATTATTTATTTATAATCAAATAATCAAATACTGATTTAATACTTTATTACTATTGATTTTATAAAAATAAAAAATAAAAAAAATTGGTAAATAGTGTTTATTTAAATCGTAGAATTTAATTTTTGTAATAGAAAAAATGAGTATCTTTAATGAAGTGTGGAGAAGGATGAGTGAGAGTCCTTCAAATTTTTTTTAAATTTTTTTAGACTACATTAGCATTGTAAATAAATAATACAACTCTTAAGTAATTAAGGTTTTCATACTAGTTCTTTCTCTAAGGAGTCCTTGAATCAGATTAATATATTAATAAAAAAATTAAAGTAGCTTGCCACTTTTAGTTTTTAAAAAAAATTAATATAATATTTTTTACTTGTTTAAAAATATAAAAAGTTATTATTAGTTACTATTTTAAGATGACATTTAAAGCTATTACGATTTGCTTATGATGTTTGGTATTTATTTCTTAGTAATATATTAGGTTCAGATAAAAGGAATAATTGCCTTTGATTTGAAATTCTATACGGTTATGTGCATGAATTCAATTATATACTTAATTAAAGAATGAGTCTTACTAGTTTTGTAGTGAACTCAACTTTTTCTATATTTCACTTTAGGTCTCTACTATTATTGAGAGATTGTTTCATGTGATCTTTCTTAGAGGGGACCATGATCATTAACACAAAAGAGATAAAAATTCCCATTTTTCTAGCATGGGAGAAACAACTTCATTAAGGAGAACCTATATATATTCTAAAGGAATATATTGAGAAGAACAAAATTCCTAAGCATGTTGGACTTGATAAGATTGAAACCAAAACTAAGAGAGTCAAATATGATCCAGTTATCAAAGATGTTGACCCTAAAGATGAGATTTACCTCCTATTGGAACTTATAGCTAATTATTGTGAGATTGGTAGTAATGTCAAAGCTTTCTAGGAATAAGTGTAGAAAACTAGAGTCTACCTTTTTATATGTAATAATTGGATATAATTAGTTATCTTTTGTTATCAAGTTACTGGAGATATTGGGTAAAAGTACAAACCTATGTCACACTTTTATGATGGAAAAGATTAACAACACCAAAACTGTTCTACTTCAACGACATAAAAGTGACATTTGTGTTTGAAATATGAAGATGATGTAAATTGATGAAATCTATAAAACTGGATGAAGTTTATGGCTATTATTTTTTTAAAATTATTTAAATAATAATAGATTTAATTTTTTAATTTTTAAAGTCCATTTTTCAATTGCTAAAAAATGTTGAAAATCAAGGGTCTACTTCCCACCAAAGAACTATATGTATATAATATTTTTTTCTTTGATTTCAAAATATATTTTAAATGACATGTATAGCCAGTGCATAAAAAAATAAAGATTGGTTTCTGATGTATATTTTCTCTGTTATAACTATTCAAAGTCAAACTTACCTAAAATCGACAATTTTCATCACCCACTTAATTTCTCCTATCAAATCTACACCATTCAGAAAAAAATTATATATTATTGAAGAGGACTCTCTCCTCTAGTGTTAAATCTGATTTTTAAATTTTTCTAATATGATTTACTATTTTTTCTTTTTTCAAAGCATCATCTTCTCAAATATTAAAATACCTTCTTGCATTATTTTAAAATTATAATATATTAGATCTAATGAAAACACTATAAAACTTATATGACAATAATCTTGACTCTAATCTCTATAAAAGAGTATTTTTATTTTTTAAATAAAGTTAAGTTTTGATGGAGAAATCAGCTGCAAAAGTAAGAAATTCTACAATTCTATGAATTTTACTTATTTGGCTACCACATGGGATGCTACATAAGTGGTTTCGGTCATATCAGGTTCGACCAAAATCCCCTACATATATACGCACCAATTTTTCATTGGTCTAACATATTTCACTTATATTTACTTAATTTGCTTGTTTGGTCAAACCTGTTTCAACTGAAACCTATTTGCCACGTTGATGCCACATGGTGCCGCGTATGTGCAAGGCGCGTTCGGTCGTACAATTTTTGGTTGAAGCATGTTCGACCAAAAGTACCTTCGGTCGAAACCCGTCGGTTGTCCTCTACTGTGACTGAACTTTGTACTTTTACCCTACTATGATTTGCACTATAGAACTACAACATCTTATATTGTAAGATTGTTTTGTGAGAAATATCTTATATAGAAAAGTGAGGTTGTGAGAAATTTACTTAAAAGTTGATAATAGTTTCAATGACACATAACTTTTGTTTAAATTTAAATTATAATTAATTTTAGATGAAACTATAATTTTCGTAAATATTTTTTAATTTCACAATCAACCTCTTGTTCCTTCTTTAGATTAATTTTGATAATAAAAATACATCTAAGTAATTTAAGGTGTGTATATATTGTCTTCACATTAAGATCAAGAGACTACCTACATTTAATCTATCATATGAGGACTTATATTAACCCCAATGAGTATTTTAAGCACATAAACTTTATATTTGATTATTTTATCAAAATCTTATAAAAATTCAAATGTTTCTTTGGGATACCATAACAATAGTACACATTCTACTAAATTGGAATATTGAAATCAACATTTTTCCTAAATTTTCACTTTCTAACACCTATATAACAACTAAACCATTAAGCATTAAAATATTTTGTGATTTCTTATGTTATTTTAGTATAGTATAACTGTATTCTATCTATGGCAAGATTCTATTTTGGAGGAAGTGGGTGAGGCCTTGGGGATTTCTTAATGTTGGATCATGACTTGTATAATATTTAGCATTCCACCGTGGCTCATCTTTTGGTTGATCTTGACATTTTGAAGGGTCTTCCAGCTAAAATCAGGATCGAATCTTCTGTGGGATCTTGGATCCAATAGCTTGACTATAAAGGTATTCCTTTTAGATGTCGCAAATGCTTTAATAGTGGTCATATTTATGCTCAATGTGGTTTGGACACCAAGAAGAAGAAATCTACTCCTTCTTGGTGGAAGGGAGCTTCTACCGAGCATTATACTGTCAGGAAGAACTCCTCTCAGCTAGGGAATGAGGATGATCTTGCTTTTGGTGACCCGATTTCTTCAGTGGTGGTGGACGGTTTGTGCCTTGATGCTTCTTTTGAGCCTCTTTTGGTGGCTGGACTTGTCCCTGCTCACCCTCCTGCTGGTTCTACTCCAACTTCTGTGCTAGACGAAGTTGATTGCCCTCGTGTTGGTTTTGTTCCAACTCCTTCTATGTTGGATGGAGTCGGCCCCCCTGCTGGCAGATCTGAGGGTGTTGATCTTGCCGTCCTTGTTGGTGTTTTGGCACTAGCTGGTTCTATTGTTGATGATCCTTTGTTAGTTAGTCCATTGGTCAAGACTAATGCTAGTCCTTTACTGGAGGCTTTGCTGGCAGTTTCAAAACCTCTTTTGGGTGTTGGTTCTACAATTTTGAACTCACTATGCTGGCAGGCTAATGCAACTAGAGTTGAAGAAGGGTGGATCACAGTTAAAGGTAAACATCCTAAGACATCCTCCTCCTCCTTTGACATGTCTCATTGATCCCGTAAGAAGGGTTCAAAAGTCTAATTCACTTTCTTTTGTTGTTGTTGTCCTCCGGTTTATCTTACATAGTGGATTCGAGTATTTTTGTTGGACTGCTTTCCTTAGCAGTATCTTTTGATGAGGTATTTGGGGTGTCTGGTCTTTCATTTTGACTAGACTATTGTTTCTAAAGGAACTCTTAATGTTTTATCCTAAGTTCCAGCTTTGTAAAGGGTTTCAGGGCCCCTTCAAAACCCGTTGTTACTTTAATCAAAAACTTTATTTGTAGAAAGTATAAAATTATAACTTTTTTAAACATACACTCATAATCTTAATATTAGTGCACATGTACTTTTTTCACAAGCTATTTTTTTTAAATTGAGATTAAGTATAATTCAAATTTAATAGATTATTTGAATATCAAATTATTTTTTTATACATCTAAATTAACTTTTTTTAAATATTTAAATACAAACATTTTTATTTTCATTCTTGTTTACCATCTTTCCACTAGTATAGAATAAATTATATTCAAAATTATATTTATGAAAAGTTTCTTTGTATGTTACACTCCTAAAATAAAGTATATTAAAAATTATAGCTATGAAAAGCTTCTTTGTATTTTACACTCCTATATAGCTACAACATTACATTTGATTATTTTATCAAAATCTTGTAAAAAATCAAATGTTTCTTTGGGATACCATAATGACAGTACACATTCTACTAAAGTGGAACATTGAAATCAATATTTTTTTCCTAAATTTTCACTTTGTAACACCTATATAATAACTAAACCATTAAGCATTAAAATATTTTGTGATTTCTTATGTTACTTTAATATAGTATTACTTTATTTGTCTAGAAAGGATAAAATTATAACTTTTTTAAACATACATTCATAATCTTAATATTAGTGCAAATGTATTTTTTCTATAAGCTATTTTTTTTTCAATTTTTTTAAAATTGAGATTAAATATAATTTAAATTTAATAGATTATTTGAATAGCAAATTATTTTTTTATACATCTAAATTAACTTTTTTTAAATATGTAAAATACAAATATTTGTATTTTCAATCTTGTTTACCATATTCCCACTAGTATAGAATAAAGTATACTCAAAATTGTAGTTATGAAAAGCTTCTTTGTATGTTACACTCCTACAAATATCTTCTCACATGTATTTCATTTATTAGTCCCTCAATTTTTTTATTTTTATTTTTAAACTACATATTGGCATTGTACCCCATATATATATATTCGCACAGTCCTAGCTCACGAGGTTTAGTGTCCCTCTAGCTCACATGGTAGTCTTTAAAAATATATATAACTTTTGAATGTGCATGCCTATAACAATTTGGATAAGCATACATCTAAACCAAATTCTCTTTCCACTAACAACTAAGGTATAGATATAGAAGAATTGTTCAAATTCACTAATAAAACTAGTGCCACCTAGAGGCCATTACTTGCTTTTTAATTTATAAATTAATTGTAATGATATTATATTTAATATAAAACTATATAATTATAATTATAATAAGAAAGAAATTTAAATAAATTTTGAGAAATAAAATTATTATAATATATTAAATAAAAGATTTAACATATTTTAACTATAACTCCTAATATTTTGTAAAGAAAAAATAATAAGTAAGAGTAAAATAAATTTACATGATTTTTTAACATAAATTAATGTATAATTAATATATTATAAATTTAAAATAAAAATTTCCAAAATAAATATATATTATGTTATATTATATAATGGGCTTTTAATTAAAATGTAAAAAATACAATATAATTAAAATCAATTTATATAATATAATATAAAATTTAAAATCGTATTGATATATAATTAGTATAAAAATAAAAAAATTAATCAGAATTATACTTCTAAAATTCAAATTCTTTTCAAAAAAAATATAAATATTAATTTTATAAAAATTATGATTATTTTGACAAAAAAAAACAAAGTGTTATCATTAGTAGAGATTAATTGACTAATTGAACACAAAATAAATAACAAAATAATATAATTCTTGAATAAATAAAATTAAAAAACTCTTAAAAAGTAAATAAACTAAAATAACATTTTTTACTTGTTTGAAAATATAAAAAGTAATAATTAGTTACTATTTTGAGATGACCAAAAAGCCATTACTATTTTTAGTATCACCAAATTTAGCAAGCAAACAAATGTACTCCATGATAAAAAATTAAAAAAGTGAAACAAACTATGGGTGTTTATTTTTAGTTAGTGGAATCCCATCATTTTACACCAACGTTTCTTCATTTCAGAGATCCCATCATGAAACCCTAAAGCGTTGTCTCATGAATCTGCCACTCCCATTATTTAATCAATAAATTCATCGGAGCAGCTACGGGGACCCTTCACACAGGAAATTCACGGTGGAGAAGTGCCGAAACGGGGTCCCACAACGCCGTTTGACCATGACAATATTTCACTTTGACAAAAATCCAAACGAAATGGACAAAAATAAACTTGAATGAAATGAATGAATGTGTTCACCTCCGCCGCTTATGAATAGTGAGTGGGCAGACACCTTGTCCCCACCTCCCTTTGACTCCCACTCCCTACCAAACAATATCATTTTATTTATGCTCTCGCTTTCATCACTCTAACCCCCATTATTTATGCACACACTCATCATCATCATCATGACCATCTTGAGAAGAAAGATCATTCATGAATTATTTACCTAGTCTTGTGTCCCTAGTCACCCCACTTTTCAACAAACACAAACACAAGCAACCTAAAAGAGACGCATTTCTTTTTCCAAAGCTAATTTCCATGCCTAATTTTCTCTCTTTGTCCTCTACTTCTTTTTGGGTTGTGTGGCCTCCCAAGAGAAAACAACACAACCTTGGGCCAGTCCTTTGTTCTTTGCTTTCATAGGGGAATTCATAATGGGCATTGTCATATAAAGGGAACAACTTAAATGGCCACTATATTTATAGTTAGTATGAGACTTTTGTATATTAAAATGGACCTTTGTAAATGGCCAACTGATTATAGTCAACATGATTATAGTCAACATGTTAGACTTTAATTTGAAACTAGTATTCAAACACATTTGGGTTCTTTACATTAAAATGGGTATTCAAACGTGTTGGCTCTTGTGGATACTTAAACGTATAACTTCTTTGTACTAAAATGGGTACTCGAATATGTGGAATCTTATAAATGATCAAACATGTTAGTTCTTAATATTAAAATGAGTACTTAAACATGTCAAATTTTTATATTAAAATGAATACTAAGAACTCATACGTCAATGATAATATATTGATATTGTTATAAGTCTTTTTCTTTTCTTTTCTTTTAGAACTCATAATGGGCACTGTCATACAAAAAGCCATCAAATTATTGAAAGAACTTAAATAACTAGCATATTATAATCATCATGTCAACTTTTTTATATTAAAATGTGTGCTAGAACATGTTGATTCTTTATATTAATTTGGATAATCAATCACATTTCTTTATATTAAAAAGAATGATCAACATTCAACAATATCGCTTTGACTTTTATATTTAAATGGGTACTAAAACATATTAGTTCTTTACATTAAAATGGGTACTCAACACTAACATGTTAAGCACAATATATTGACATTATTAAAGTCATTTTTTTCTTATCTTATCTTTTCTTTTAGAATGCATACGGACAATGCCATACAAAAGGAAGAACTTAAATGACCAACACATTACAGTCAATAAATTACATTATGGTCAATATATCGACTCTTTATATTAGAATTGGTACTCTAAATGGCTAATGATTTATAGTCAACATGTCAACTTTTTTATATTAAAATGGGTACTTAAATTTGCCTATTCTTTACATCAAAATGGGTACTCAACCATGTCAGTTTTCTGCATTAAAATGGGTACTCACCACTCACATGTAATGATATTATATTGACAGTGTTAGAAGTCATATTTCCTTTTCTTTTAGAACTCAATAATGGACATTGTCATACAAAAAGTCATCAAATTCATTTGGGGAACTTAAATGACTTGCATATTATAATCAAATGTTGACACTTCATATTAAAATTGTGTGCTCAAGCATGCCTAGCCTTTATATTAATTTGGGTATTGAAGCATGTAAATGAATGATCAACATTAACATATTAATGATAATATAATAATCAACACGTCGACTCTTTATATTAGAATGGGTACTCAAACTTGTTGGCTTTTTATATTAAAATGGGTATTCAAAATTATTCTCTCTTTACATTAGTACTCAAACATGTAGATCCTTTGCATTAAAATTGATGCTCAACATTCACTCACTAATGATAATATACTGACATTGTTAGAAGTCTTTTTTTCTATTATTTTTGTTTAGAAGTCATAATGGACATTTTCATACGAAAATCCATTAGATCATTAGAAGAACTTTAACAACTAGAATATTATAATTAATGTGTCAACACTCTATATTAAAATGTGTACTAAAATATGTCGACTCTCTATGTTAAACTGAGTACTTAAGCATGTCAATTATTTATATTAAAATGGGCACTCAACACTAACATGTTAACCACAATATATTAACATTGTCAAAAGTCCTTCCTTTTCTTTTGTTTTAGAAATCATAATGTACATTGTCATACAAAAAGAAGAACTTAGATTGCCACCACATTATAGTCAATATGTTGATTCTCTCTATTAAAAATGGTATTCTAAATGACTATGAATTTATAGTCAACTTTTCATGGATACTCAAACTTTTATGTTCTTTACATCAAAATGGGCACCCCAACATGTTGTCTCTTTGCATCAAAATGGGTACTCACCACTCACATGTTAATGATATATTGGCATTGTTATAAGCTCTTTTTTTTTCTTTTCTTTTAGAATTTATAATGGGCATTGTCATACAAAAAGCTATCAAATTCATTGAAAGAACTTAAATGATTAACATATTATGATTGAGTTGTTGACACTTTATATTAAAATGTGTACTCAAACATGTTGATTCTTTATATTAAAAGGGTACTCAAGCATGTCTCTTTAATATTAAAATGGGTACTCAAACATGTTGTTTCTCTATGTTAAAATGGTTACTCAAATATTTTGAAACTTTGTGTAATAAAATGGGTACCTAAAAATGCTGATTTTTTATATTAAAATGGTTACTCAAACATGTCGACTCTTTACATTAAAATGGGTACTCAAACATGTTGTTTCTTTATATTAGAATAGGTACTCAAACATGTCAATTCTTTATATTGAAATAGGTATTCGAACCTGTTAACTCTTTACATTAAAATGGGTAATCGAACATATTATCTTTGCAATAAAATAAGTGTTCAATATTTAACACCTTAACAACAATATATCGACATTGTTAAAAACCCCTTTTTCTTTTCTTTTAGAATTCATAATGAACATTGTTGTACAAAAGACCATCAAATTCATTAAAACTTAAATGACAAATACATTATAATCTCAATATATCATCTCTTTATAATCAACAATAATACATTAATAATAGTTTATAGGTTTAAGACTCTATTACTGGTTAGTTTAGTTGTTTACTATAGTAATCATATTACCGGTTATATGGTTTCTATGATGGTATTTTTCAACTAGCTTATGAACTCTTACCGTGATACTATTTATTTTTTATATCCTTAGTATGTTGTTAACATGCTCCTAGTTTAATCTGTAAGCTTTTTGACTTTTCTATATGAATCAACACCCTTGATTTTACTATATATATATATTTATCAAAAACTATATATTAAAAAAACATAAGTACTTTACTACTATAATTGACTAGGTAAACAACTTTATCTTTACATGTTCCCCTTACCCATGACATCAGTCTTCTTGTCTTCACCCACAAGAAACAAATGTGATCTTTTTAGTCCAAGGGGGTTGCACCTATGACAAGGGACAAAATAAATAAATAAGGATTTTGTAGCCGTTTCTAGATCTATATTATCTCATTTTCCCTCTTAGACATAAGTGATAATGAGAGCTAAACTTGATTGAAAAGGATTATGTGAGGTATAGACTTAGACCAAACTATCTATAATTTACAAGTGCATAGATTGTGTATTGAAATTGTCCAATCAACTATTATTCAAAGGACAAAGGTAACATCCTAAACTAGACAAGTAATTGATGTAAGTAGTAAAGTATTGCTTTGTCAAAAGTTGTGTCCCAAATTTGTCTCCCACTGCAAAGTAAAGTTGCATCATTGTCAATTTGATTTTTGTTTTGAACTCATGTGAATGAGTTGCTGCCAATTGGCTTTTAGAATTTACTCCATGTCCTTATTAATTCTTAAGGATTAGAAAAATGTTTTAAATTAAATGAACACATAAAACATTTCTTCTTAAATTACAAGTTTATTTTATTTTCTCATTAATTTAAGGCCTTAGATCACCTTATACCCCTTTGTTCAATGCAAGGATATTACAAGATTGGATTCTTTAATTTCAAAATAAACCTAGTCAATGAAGACTAGAATCTTCAAATTCAAAAGAAATTTGGTCAGCGTAAAACAAGATCTTCTATATATTTAGAAGCATTCTTTAATTGTACCATGAAAGTAATTGATTTGTTATATTTAAATTTTAAATTATAAATATACAAAGATACGGTCTTTCCTATTTTAAAGCTTTATTTAATTGCATGATGGAGAGTAGTTGATTTTTATATGTAATTATAAAATCTGTAAACATTGAAGAATCTTTGACCTCAAAATGAGACTTTTCAAGGAGCTTGATTTTGTTAGTATTATTATGCACATAAATAATTTATTCCAAGTTCTATTTTCCAATGTTTGGATAAGATCATAATCAAGTTTATTTAGT
The DNA here is from genome assembly GCA_027943335.1 of Chamaecyparis obtusa. Classification (NCBI taxonomy): domain Eukaryota; kingdom Viridiplantae; phylum Streptophyta; class Pinopsida; order Cupressales; family Cupressaceae; genus Chamaecyparis; species Chamaecyparis obtusa. The sequence continues at coordinate 355,126 of BSBK01008123.1, forward strand.
ATGGTTTTATTTTATTGGTATAATTTTGTTTTATAATGAATATTTGTATGGATAATATATGTGTTAAAAAAGTAGTTGATGTTAAGAATTATTTTTTAGGTCTATTATAATAGAGGGGAGGAAACATCCAATTCTTTGGTAGTAGTCACATTTTTAGATTGATTCAATAGTGATTAAACAAAGAAGTAGTAAAAGTGTTAAAATGTTCATGATTATGTGGTTTCATGGTATTCAATGTATTATAATGAGCTAGGTTGACACCTTGAAGTAGAAGCCCTAAACACCTAACTTAAACCTTTGGTTTGGTTATTAAATAACAACCATATTCTCAAAACATCTATGTGAGAAATAATTAGATTTGAATTTAAAAATAGAGAGAGATGAGGCTATTGCTAAGGTTTAGTTCAAGAGACATGGTTGTATACACAATATTGTTTAGGATGAGTGATATTCTAGGAATCTGGTCAAGGATGTTCTTACCTGTGTGACATGACATAATGGAGTGTTAGATTTAAGCTTCGGGTCAACATTTTTATCAATTACAACCAATAAGTGCCAAGATCATGCATAAAAATCCTCAATAAAAATTGGCTTTAAACAAGTAGCCAAGAGTATACAGATCCCTATCTATAATTATGTATCTTATATACATATACATATGCATAAACGCATATACAATGACAATGATTTTTTATGTCAACATATATTATATTAGTAATGAGCAAGAATATTGTTAGACTAGAAATTAAAATCTATAAATAAATCCTCAAAAGCAACCACAGAATCTCAGATTTATGCTAAAGATATGATCCACAATTAAGAACAAAATTAGTGTGAAACATTATGAAAATAAACACAAAATTATACTAGAATTGCATACTTCCAAATCGCCTCCATTGTTATGCTCTACGTCTTAGGATTATCTTATTGTTGCTCTCATATTTGTATTTGCACAAGATTCCATAAAAGGTTAAAAGATTATGAAAATTGGTTGAAGTTTCAAAGAGTGTGGTTGGATGAATTGAGAAGACGAATCAAATTTATAGAAAACGATTTTGACCAATAGAGGAGTTTATCAAGAGAATGATGGAGGAGATTTAAGGAGAGGCATTGTTAAGTGAACAGAAACTAATGTAAATAAACAAAAATAATAGAGAGTAGTATTTCCAACAAAAGATACCATTTCAAAAGTGGAGGAAAAAAGAGAAAGAAATAAGTTAAGTGGAGAAAGAAATGATGTAAATGAAAACAAATACAAGAAATAATTTATTTTCAACAATGTTTTTTTCAAAGTGGAGAGGGAAACATCTAATTGATAATAAATAAATAAATCTTATCAATTTTCAACCACATAAAACTATTAAATAGATGAATATAGGTATTTAATCATTAGAAATATTGAATTTGATGGTAGCTATAAAAATGGTGCACTTGCTTAGGTAGGGAAAATTTAACAATGACAAATGGGGGAACATGTCTTCAAAAATTCCATCCTTTTCCATAAGTGTGAGTGTAATTTTTCAAGGTGGAAGCTCTAGGACTGCAAACAAGGGAGAGTAGATGGAAAAATGACATTAGAAAATTTGGGAGAAGAGGAATTTTGATCATAGGAATAGGTGGATCCATAATAAGAAGGCGGGGAACAATATTGGGGAGGCAAATTATGGAGAAAATGCAATATGGAGAAGAAAGTCCTTTGTCATTTTGTCTAAAACCCTAGCTCCAACCTAGGATCACCTCTAGGATTGTGCTTTCTTTATAAGATGGTGCGGTTCTAAAAGCCCTAGCAAGAAAATTAGGGAATTGTCGATCAAAAGCTATGGAGGAAGGGTAAGTATATGTTTACTATCCAATGGTTTTTTTCGATTGGAATGCATATAAAATTTCTTAAAACAAGAAATTTTTATGGAAAACTCATACTTTTTAAGAGTTTTAACTTTATTTCTTGGGATGGATGCTGAATTTTGATTCTTGAAGACACCAAATGAGGAAATTCTTGTGTTGGATTAGATTAGGTGACTAACCCTTAAAATATTAGAACATGGAAGCCCTTATAAAGATAGGAAAAGTTCTGGCCACCTTTTCGGGAGTAGAGGAGAATATTTTTCTTTAATAAATTGGGTTTTGAGAGAACAAATATATGTGGAACTAGATCAAAACATGGAAATATTAGAAGATCTGGAGATCATCACATAAAAAAGAAAATGGTTTCAAAAAGTGAAAATTGATTTTAGCCAAATGGGAGGTCATTCCATTCTAGGGAAAGGTTTTGAAACTAGTTTCTCCTCTAAGGTGTTAGGGAGCTCAGAGCACCTTGGGGAAAATTTGAATGCTTCTTAACCTTTAGTGATCCCTGATTGTATGGTGAGCCCTAAATGGGTTGTAGAGGAAATAATTAACAAATGGGTAGATTCATGTGCTCAAGGGAATGACAACGACAAGGATCTTATGGTTATGGAAAACATGAGAGAGGTTTCTAAAAAATACAAGCCTTTCCTAACCTCTTCCCTCAGAGAAAGGCCTTGGTAGTCTAATTAAGGCTATACATATCCCGTCTCGGTCCATTACTACTCCAACTCAAGAAATCTCCCTAGTTTCATAATATTATATCCAAGAGATAAAGAAGATAAACTTGGTCAATTATTAGTCTTTGAGTAGGGATCAAACAAGGGAAAAAGAACAACAAACATGAGATAGTTCCCCAAGTGAGTATATTGGGAAAACGATTGGGGCTCCTTACATCCAAATGGGAGATTTTTGAACTCAACCATGGAAATTAACTCATAAATTATGGAGATAGCTTGTGATGGTGTAGACTTACCTCTAAACCTATGAGAAAAGAGATAGAAGGATATTATGGTAATTTTTCCTACAAATGATTAAAAAAAAGAACTTTTAGACACTGATAGAAGTGGGGGGTTTCTTGGATGAAGAAAATAAAATATTATTTGAAGATATAGTAGGCACAAACTTTGATAAAGATCTATTTGAGAACATCAAAAAATTGGAAGTCTCTCAAAGACCTACAAAAAGAAGAAACCAAACAATGGAAAACAAAAATGGTTAGGGAGAAAATCTTGGTTAGGGAGAAAATCTCTCCAAGAGTTGACATTTTAGATGGGGATGCAAAAATCCAAACTAAGATTACCATGATGTTGTTGAGATCTCAGAAGGGGATCCCCTTCTTGAGGAGCCATGAGACTCTTATCTTGGAATGTTAGGGACTTAAACACCCCTAATAAGTAGTTCTTGGAAAACTGAAGGATGGAAATATCATAAGTTTATATCCTTTTAATCCAAGAAACTAAGCTAGCCAATGATGATTTAGAACTCTTTGGGAGGAAAGTGAAAAATTGTCTCAAGTCCATAAAGTGAAACTTGTGAGTGCTTCAAGCGACATACCTACATTTTGGAAGCCTCAATTAGTAAGTATAAAGAAAATTTCAAAGGATTAAAACTAGATGGGTGTCAAATTTAGAAGTGTTATCTCAAATCTACACTTCAGTGTAGTGAACATTTATAGCCCAATCCCTTGTGTTAATAAAAGATGAGCTTGGGTCGAATTAGTACATTTCTTCCTCAATCCTAACATGTGATACATTTTTGGTAAAGTTTATGGACAAATAATTCACCCTCGCCCCCTCTCAATCAAGTCTTGCATATTCAACATCTTTTTCCCCAAATATGCATAAGTAGAATAAAAGTCTTTTTGATTTTGTAGGCTTCTTGGTTATCCAAATTCTTTGGTATACTCTTATTTATTCTTTCATTTAACTTACTATATATCATAATAATTGATCCAATTGGTACTTTGTGGTTAATTACATTAGTATTATAGGATTATTTTTTAAGTTTATTGTAAGAAGAGGACATCTATTTTGAAAGAAGAGAATATGATAAGTGTCACACCCTACTATTAGCTTAGTAAAAATAAACTTAGTTAAGTGTTTAATTTTGATTGGTAGAAATAATAAGGGAGCCTCCCATTTCCAATAGGAGAGATTTTATCTCATAACATTATGGCAGGAATAACCATTTTGTAATTGGTTGAGTTAAGTTGATTAAAAAATATTCATCCAACACTCATAATGCTAGTTGAATGTTGTTACATTGTATAGCTATTCGATATATTCACTTATAGGATGTGATCTCCTAAGAGGAGATTTGGTGAGATCATGTGGTCATGTTTATGTTCTTGATTTTGCAATTGGAGATTTGACATTAATCTTGATTGCTTCTCTTTGTATGGAGTACATGATTAGTTTCTTGATACTTCATGATGGTTCTATGTTGCATTTAGAGTTTGGCATGGATTGACTGGTTATAATCACTCATGTATACATGGACGATTAGGTGATGCTAAATTTACCTTGTGTTTGGATATATGTGTTGAGATGGTTGATAATTTCAAGAAGAAGACCAAGGCACTTTCACCTAGTATGGGCTTCAGAGGAGATTATACTTAGAGTGATTCGTGATCACTTGGATATCTTATGAGAATTCTCACTCTCATTCTACTTGGTTGTTTAATACTTGAGAGGTATTGCACATTGTTTCTTTTAAGTACATTATGTTTGTGCTTTATCTTTCATAGATATGGGTCTTGAGATATGGAGATGGTTAGCTCACGAGGATTTTGTGTGAGATGTTTTGCATTGGTTATCTCCTTGTACATGTATGTCGTTATTATGATATCATTATGAGTATATTATGAGATGGTATATTGGGGTGATTTTCTTTATTAGGGATGGTTATTATGAGCTTGATCTTCTTGGTTATGAATGGATTACATCTATATTGGCATTACATGATATATATATGTTTGTTTTATCTAAGAGATTAAACAAGGATGTGGGTGTTATTATAGATTTTCATTTGAGGTGTTTTGAGGAGATCATACTTGAAATAGTGTTTCTTCTTTAACGTGTTGGTAGAAGGATATTTCATGGTTTACATGTTTTCTCTCTTTATTCTATGGTTTCTTCCATGTGATTCATGTTCATATGATCAGGAAGGATGGTGACATATTGTGAGAGAGTATGCAGCTACTTGGGGTTGCATGTGTGGATCATTGTGATTGTTCTTGGTACTTAATGTTTTGATTTACTTATCACACCTTGATATGAGCTTTTATTGCTAGAATTGATATACTTTTACTTTTATTTTAGATCTTGTGTTACCTATTTAGTGGGAGCTCCTATATATTGACATTTTTTTTTATATGTGTTAGTTTGTGGTGACTGATCAAGAAAGTACTATACACTCGCCATGTAACTCATCAAGCATTTGTATAGGTTAACTTTTCAAGCATTTTTTAGGGTTAATTTGTTAACCGACCTTTGAAAAAAGATATTAGTAAACTACCTAAAAGGCCTATAAATAAGTGGTGGTGTAATGTGAAATTATCAATTACAATTTTCTCTTCGTTGGATAATAAATTAAGTGGATGAATATTTCTTTGGTGGATGTAGCTGATATTGAGTGAACCATGTTAAATATCTATTTTTATTTGTTTTTATGTCTTCTCTTTTTGTGCATTATCTTAATATTATTTATTTCTCATATTTTCTTAAACCCTGATAATTGGTATTAAATAAATGTATTTCTTAGTGATTTCTTAGGAAATCTCATATTCAAGTGGGAGAAATGGTAGAGGAAGGTAGGATTAAGGTTGATAAGTTCAATAGCCAAAACTATTAGCTATAGAAGATCCAAATGGTAGATTATCTATATCAGAAGGATGTTTATTTACCGTTGGGTGCAAAAAAAAGCATCTGATAACTATGAAGAATAAGGACTGAGAGGTTCTTGATAGGAAGGCACTAGGAGCAATATGGTTGTGTCTAGAAGCATTGGTGGCTTTCAATATATCAAAAGAAATAATAATGGAGGGTATAATGAAGGCATTAGACAAATTGTATGAGTACCCTCATCCTCAAATAAGGTATTTCTTATGAAACATTTATTTAATATGAAGATGCCATAAGGTGGGTCTATTAGTGATCATTTTAATGATTTTAACACGATTACTAGTCAACTAATTTGTATAAAAGTAGATTTTGATGATGAGGTTAGGGCTCTCTTGATTTTAAACTCGTTTCCTAAAATATGGAATGGCTTGGTCATGGTTGTAAGTAACTTTGTCTCTAGTTCAAACACTTTATAGTTTTATGATGTTGTTGGTGTTATCCTTAGCATGGAAATGTGATGAAAAAGCATAGGTGATACATTAGGTAATGCTTTGACTATTGAGAAAAGGGGATGATAGAGGAAAAGAGAAAAGAGCCCAAGTAATCGTGGGAAATCTAGAAAGGGAAGATCCAAATCTAGGTTAAATGTGGAGTGTTGACATTTTGGAAAGAAAGGACATCTGAAGAAAGACTTGGTCTCGGAAGGGAAAACAAGGGGATGGACAACAAGAAAATAACAAAGAAGAAAATGTAGTAGGTGATGCATTACAAGATTCTTGATTCTTTCTTTGGATAATATTACTGATTCTTGGGTGTTATATTCAAGGGCTTCTTTTCATATCACACCTCATAGAAAATATTTTTTAGACTATGTTCAAGGTGATTTTGGACAAGTTTATTTAGGTGATGATGAGCCATGCAAAAATTTTGGAAAGGAAAACATATAGATAAAATTACCAAATGGAAATCAATGGGCGCTGAAAGAGGTGAGACAACTTCCTAATTTGAGAAGAAATTTAATATCATTAGAAAACTAGGAAGTGATGGTTGCACAGTCATATTCAAAGACAATTCATGGAAGGTTACTAAAGATTCACTAGTAATAGAAAAAGGGAAAAAGGTAGTTACATTGTATTTATGTGCTAATAATACTGATTATTTTATTTCCCTATCTTGCACATGAACGAATACAACTCTATAGCACAATCAATTGATAAACAAATGGTAACACCATACAACCGAGGAGGGGTGAATCATTTATGTCCAAAACTCATAAACATAAAAAAATTTATCCTAATTTGAACCTTAAACACATACTTGACAATTAATCATTAAATAAATTATCCACAACAACACATAAACACATAACACCAATATTTTTGCATGGAAACTCAATTAGGGGAAAAAAAACACAATGGGGATAGAACCCACAAGAAGATGTACTCTGTTAAAATCAATATACCCTCTTAGGATTATTACAAGGGGAATGCACATGCATTCAGGAACACTTCCTAGAGCTCACTGCTCAAATACAACAATGGCTACAATCCAAAGAAACTCTCTCTACCTTACAACAATCTTATGAACAACAATCCACAAATCATGAACTATCTGATAGCATCTTCACTACGCATTTTCAATTCCAATGAAGTACATACACATCATATATCTTCCTCAATTGTAGATTCCACTTATACCTCTTTGTACACCTTCGCTCATACACCATATACATGATCCACAAAGGAATATAATTACATTTGTACAATTCATTACCTTATTTCCTCGAGATTTAGCTAAACCCATAAAACCCAAATACAAGATATTTAATCAATTAAACTACAACATTTAATGCAATCAAATGTATTAGATAAGACATAAAAGTGATCCAAATCTTCAACCTTGAGCATGCAACAACTCCAATAATTACGCCTAGATCCTTTGCAACATGCTACACCATCATGTCAACCAAGAACATGAAGAAATGAGATCACCAACTAAAAATCATTACATGCGATCAAACCAATCAATGTGATCCTAAAACATGAATGGAACATCATCTAGAAACATCAACAAGCACCATGCAATGTCATAGTAACATCCTCAATAACTCTAATCTCATAAATCATCAGCAATTCTAAAGTTAACCTAAAGACCACAACAAGAACCTCTATCAATTAATAAAAATAGCTTTTGGTCCACAAAATCACGAACCATATGAGTTGAGGACACACTTCCATGTCCTAAACATGCTACTACATCCACGGACTAAAATGTTGCAATACCAAATCTCACCAAACCAAAAACTATCACACTATCACCACTAAACATCTCAAAATACTTGTACCAACTCATAAACCAATATCTTACTAAAATCATCATGCAAACTTATGTAAATTTAAATTAATCAATTACAGACATCCCAAACACCAATCATACATCCACAACATATGATCTTCAATACAATGTCTGTATTGAACCAAACATCTCTATGAATATCATAGAAACACTATGTCAACAGTAGAAATATGTTGACATCAATGAAAAATATCAATGTCGGCACACATATGTATGATATCCCACTAATATTCCAAAAATCCCCCCTTTGGCATTGATGGAAACATATGATGTTAAAAATAATCAATTCACAAAGAAATCAAATCAATAATAATACCAATAATTTCACAATATTATCTTATCTCCCTCAAGTAGCAATCTCTCCCCCTTAGTTGAATAAGAACTATTTTTCACGTGACTATATCTCTCCCTTTAACATCAATGACAAAGGCACATATATGCACTAAGTCATAGAGGCCAAAAACATCTCTCAAGACAAACTGATAAACTTCAAGACTAACTACTCCCCTCAATCAATCCAGAAAATATATCTCTATAAGAACACTAGACTAATGCAAACCAATGCATCTTAGCTCTGATTAGGAGGGTCAAACACCCCTAGCTTACCTTGTAGATACTCAAAAGTATCCTTTGGAAAGGGCTTTGTGAAAATATTTGCAATCTTCTCCTTAGTAGACACATATTCCAATCCAACTTCCTTCTCACTGACCTTCTCTCTAAGGAAATGATACTTGATAGATATATGTTTTGTCTTTGAATGTAGCACTAGATTCTATGAGATATTAATTGTACTTGAATTATCACAATAGATAGAAATAGGCTCATCATATTCAATTTTGATATCCTTCAACATATGCTTCATCCATATTACTTGTGTGCAATTAGCAACAACAACATATTCTTCCTCAGCAGTAGATTGTGAAATGCAATTTTTCTTTTTGCTTGACTATGAAACTAACCTTTTTCCCAAGAAGACTGCACCACCACTTGTACCCTTTTTTTCATCAACATTACTTGTCCAATTAGCATCAATGAAAGCACTCAATATAAAATCATCATCTTTAGGGTACCATAATCCATAGTCAATTGTCTCTTTCAAATATCTGAATATCCTTTTGACACCCACAACATGAGATTCTTTAGGTTCCTCTTGAAATCTAGCAACATTGCAAATGACATTCATAATATCAAGCCTTGTTTGAGTCAAGTATAGCAATCTACCAATCATAGATTTATATCTAGTCTAATTTTCATTAGGGGACACATCATCATTAGTCAACTTGCAACTGGTCACCATAGGTGTACCAACTAGTTTAGAATCTTCCGTTCTAAACTTCTTCAACATTTATTTTACATACTTGGACTGAGACAAGAAAATTCTAATTTTTGATTGAGTAATTTGCAGTCCAAGAAATAATTTCATCTCACCAATCATAGACATCTCAAATTCATTTTTCATCTCATTACCAAATTCTTTACTCAACTTGTCATTTCCACCAAAAATGATATCACCAACAAAGACTTCAACAATCAAAATATTATCTTTATCAATCTTGAAATACAAGTTACTGTTAGTATTACCTTTGTTAAATCCAAGCTTCAGTAAGTACTTATCCAATCTTGTGTACCAGGCTCTAGGGACTTATTTCAATCCATACAAATCTTTCTTCAATTGGAAAACCATATTTCTTTGATCACTCAATGGAAATCCATCTAGTTTCTCAACATAAACTTTTTCAAGTCCAACTCTCCATTCAAGAATGTAGATTTGACATCCATTTGATAAACTGTGAAGTCCTTATAAGTAGCATTGGCAAGAAATAATCTCATTGCTTCAATTCTAGCAACATGAGAAAAAGTCTCCTCAAAATCAATTCCTTCCATCTACGAATAACTTTTGCAAACAAGTCACTTCACCATCTTCATTTAATTTGGTTTTGAAAATCCATTTAGTGTCAATCACATTCTTGTCCAGAGGTTTGGGAACAAGAATCCTCTGAGTTTTGTAATTTGTATTCAAGCCAAAAGAGAAGTATCTTGCACGCGTAAGACTTCTAGATTTTGTCAAGTAATAGTAGTAATTCTTAATTGTTATTACAGTTGTCTGTTGAGTTCAAAAGAAGAAATATTAAAGATCTAGTATTCTATATACTGTTGAAATTTTAAATATGTGTTAAAAAATGTAAAGTGTTTGATTCTTAATTTGAAGTTATATCTCAGTATTTTGTTTAGCTACTGGAACAGTAAGCTTAAAAATAAAAATCAGTCTTGAACCTTTCAATATGTGTGTCTGAAATTATATTCACGATTTAATAGGTTTTTTTATTCATTCAATGTGTTGTAAATATTAACTATGAAATTCTGTTAATATTGCATAAGACAGAAAGTTTTAATAAATTTTTTGATTCACTCAAGTGTGGTAAATATTTATTGTGAGCTCTGTTGATGTTGTGAAAGAAAAAAAAAAGGAGAATTGTATTCTATGAATCAAGTATAAAATGAAATGATAAATCTGACTTTACTTAGTAAAATCTGAACTAGTTATGTATGTTATAAAAGGGAAAAGAAAAGCTCTGTGTTTTTCATATTTAAAGAAGAATGAAATCACAAATAATTTAGCTATTCTAGAAATATATATTATGTCTTAAGGAAATGAGTTACTATTTTTTTAAAGTTGTTCTTTGTGTGCACCGAAATTATTCCTTGGCGATTTGTTGAAATCGATTAAGTCTTTTCTTATAAAGACTATTCATTTTGGGGTTTGTTTTCCCCTAAGCTTACTAAGCTTCGAACTTAAATCTTTGATGTTTTCCTTATCTTAGTTGGGCATCCCTTCGCTTGAGTCAGAATTTTGGGAGTGCACCAGCCTTGCGACATTCTCGATAATTTTGCACTCCACCATCCTCTTTTCCGAAAGGGAATTAGACTTAACCATTCATCATTTGCCTCTAACTTTTTCAGCCTTACTCTCGTTGGAGTCGAAAATCGGATGCGCACCTCCTTCGCTCCAATTTCGACTTCCTGCTCCCCATCTCTCTCTTTTCTGAAAGAGAAAAGAAGACTTAACTTTCCTTCAAAGGATTGGACCTTTTCCCTTTAAGTTTTGGTTTTCTTCCTCTTGCATCGGAAAATCAGAAATGCACTACCCTTGCTATGTTTCCAAAATTGCGCACTCCGAGCGCTTCCTTTCCGAAAGAGCAATTTCAATCAAAAGAGTTTAACTCTTTTAAGTGTCTTCTTTGGGATTTCGAAAAGAGCAGGACTTGATTTCTTTTTCTGAAACCCTATACCCCTGGAACTATTTTTTTTTTAAGTTGCCTTTACTTTTTCATTTGGGATTTTTGAATTTTGATGTCGGCCAGTGCGAAACCTGATAGCCTTCTTTCCTTCGCTCTTTTGGACTTCGCAGTCGGGGCATGAAATTTTTGAAATTATGCCTCGTGCCTTTTTGTTGTATATTCAAGTCTTGGTCGGTGTTGACAAAATTTCGACATGACTCGTTTAGCGAAGTGGTAAACCATTTTTCCCAATGGGTGCGAATTTCAGTAAGGGATTTTTTTTCTGAATTATTTAACTTGTGCAATATTTTATTCCCTAAAATATTTTGAAGTGAACTAAAATGAATTTTAATATTTTAATTATATGGTTGTGTAATGTTTGTAAATTCTAATGACTAAAAAAAAGTGTTGGTGAGTTTTTTGCTGTGTTTTGCCTTGTAAATTTTGGGCATGACACTTTCAATGGCCATATGAGAATATTGGGATCCAATCATGAATGGCAAGAACTGACATTCTAGAATATTCAAACTTGGGCCCCTTTTCTAATGACTATGGCACTAGGCACCATATTCCACCTCGAAAAAGGTAACCTAAAGGTGGTTGTAGAGTGCACAAGCCTAGGACATTGGATCAAGTCACCTCGTGAGTCTATGATGACAATTTGGATAAGATAAAGCCAAAATAGGCTCAAAATGATCTAAAAGGAGGCACACAAACTATAGCCCAAAATAGAATGTGAAATTCTAAAAAGTTACAATACAAGACATTACATAAAAAAGAATTATCTTCATATAAAATAATTACACAAAAATATTAATAATTTTGAAATTCTTATCTTTATCAAATGACATTGCTGCACTAAACTGAAAATCAACAATAATTAATGAAATAGGAAACTAAAAAAATTATTAAGTATAATGTTAAGCCATTCCTTCTTTTGCAACTTTAATATTTAAGTTTTAAACAAAAAGCTTAAGAGTGTCTTACTGCTTAAAGAAGGGTGAGCACATTTAGTAAGAGGGGCATTTTTGTCTTGGAAAGACATTAAATCTTGAAGCCAAGAGCACAAAAAGGCATGTTTAACGCTTATATGCCTTGAATGTAGAATATTCTACTTCTATTCATGGTCAAACCCATGAATTCTATGCAATTGAGCATCCATTAGATCTCGCCCACTCTTCTTCTGTATTAAACTCATTTGTATAAGCTCTCAAACAGCTGAAGAACATCAAGGGATAAGTATGTGGGTGTGCAATTTAGAGAAAAAAAAGAAATCAACAAATATCAAAAGTCTTATCATTGTTCTATAAACAATATGCTTAAACCAAACTATGCAATTGGAATGACTTTACATCTGCAAAACACAAATCTTAATCACACTAGTCGACAACAATAATAGACTTTTGTATAAGTGCAAATCATATCCCAAAAAAAAAATCAAAACCATAAGTTTTTATGGCAGTTCATAATGTAAGTAGGACTTTCAGAACAATAAACGAAATTGAAACAACATTAAATTTCTATTCTATGATATATACAAACTTCTTATTGGGTCTGTCTTCTTTCTGTTTGACTAGATGTCTTCAAATGATCATGTTATATCTTACAGCATATATCTCTGATTAATTTATGATTTGAATTGATTGAGTGATTTTTTATTTTGAAAGGAGGAAGGATTAAAGTTTTTTTTGAATGAAAGAAAGAATTGTTGGGATGACTCATTTGATTGGCAATTCTTTGCTTTTGTTTTCTAATTTAAAATTTGTTTTTTTAATTATTAATTAATTTGTCAATTGTAATATTAATTAGTTGGTATGATAATGTTATAGTGAGTTTATTAGAATAAATTAATTTATGAAAATAATGATAGAAATCAACAAAATTAAGGTGTCAACAAGAACATAAGAAGAAAATATTCTCACCAACATATATGCATAAAATGAATACGATTTTGGAAAATGAATACTTAATAGAAGTCAACTTCTTAGCACATTTACCTCACCATTTCTTGAATACTTTTAAGAGAGGTTATAAATAGAATTATGAAATATATGTAAAACTAAAAATGAAACATATTAAAATACACTTAAAGATCAGTGAACTTTATTAGATGTGACTTCCATGTTTTTGAATCTCCAAAACTTATAACTTATCTTCCTCTTGTTAAGCTCCTTTACAAAACCCTTGAATCCTATAGGTGTCCATAGAGGATTATAATGATTTTGGAGAAGAGGATGTGAATTATCTTCCTTTTTGTACAATATATAAGATTGTGCACATGAATTAACGCAGAGGATGTGGCCAACTCCAACATCCATGGTTAGAGTATTCAACTTTATCCATGGGCATAAACTATACTTCCCACTAAAACTAGAAAGTGGCATGGGCTTTGTCCACTCAAGGTGCTTTGAACAAGTGTGTAGTAGTAGCTAAATAAATCATCGAGAAAATTACATCCTGTGGTCTAATAGAGAGCATGTTGATGGTAAATATAAGATATAGTGAGTCAAATAAATGGTATCTTAAGTAACACAATTATTAGCAAAAATGCTCAAGCCAACCATACGAAAACCATTGAAAATATATAAAGAAACTTGGAGTGTGTATATTCTCTTAGATTCGACCACTGCAATGGAGAGCTTTTCGGTAAGAAGAAATTCATGATACTTATCCATTTTATCTTTGGACAACTTTGTTTACTTCTTTCATGCTGGCCGTGGGGGCAAACTGTTCAATGCATGTTGTCTTTGTAAGACTTATCTTAGATTGTAGCTTGTACCTGCTTTATATTCTTTGTAGTTTTCAAGTACTGTCTTCAATTGATGTAACTATTTCTGTCTACCCTTCCTCCTCTTAAGCATGTAAGGTTCAATTGACTTCTGTACATGATGTTCTAGCTTTTGGATTTAACTGCATTTACATTTTTAGCAGAAATGTTTCAGATCACACTCAGTGAGCATCGTCTTCATGGACTGGAATACTCGTGCCTACTAACTTCTCTACATTTCTAACTAAGCGCATGTTCAAATAAGTTGTATCTAGTGCCAATGCAGTCTCACCAAATTGTTTTAGTTTTTAAAAGGGCCATAACAAATAGGTTTCACACAGTAGTTAGCCTGCGTCATATTTTTGTACTGGACTAACCCTTTCAATACAAATTTTCTATACACTTCGATTGCTTAATAATTTTGTTTCGACATGGATACATTTATGATTGGCAAAGATAATAACTTCCAAAAGCCAAAAGAGATTAATGTAGACATTGGATCTCCATTAAGCCTTACGCAAAAAGCATTCCACCAAGAATTCCCTCATGGTATCTTTATGGTATGCATGATTCTGAAATTTCATTCAGCCAAAATTAAAAATAAACAGTCAATGCTCCCCACACCTTCAAGTGTCCTTAAAATAACTTTTGAGTTTCTGAATTGACACTTTCCTTCAGTATAATTTCAGACAAATGCTTACATCAAAGCAAACTATATATCTGTTTTCATGGTGCAAATTTGTGCACATCTGTTTGACGATATGTGGTTGGACTTAATTGACTTTTACTTTTAGTTCCACGGCCAAGGAAAAATATCTTTTTCAGGTTGCTTACTTGTAGTTAGACCCTAACTGCTCATATAATACCTGTAAACTTATGCAAAGTAAGAACATTTCTCAACTTTAGCATGAGAGAGATAAATATTGTAAGTTATGCTTCCAGATAATTCTCAGCTGACCAATGTAACACCTTACATACAGTTAGAATAAAATATTCTTATAAAATTCTATTTAAAATATAGTGGATGAATAAGAATTTTGATGTACAAACTATCTTATAATTGGTCTATTCTGTTTAAACTGTATTTATGGTAACATAATTTTGCCTAGATTCAGTGATTAATTGAGGAATTGAACATGAAACAACCTAAAAAATTTCATCTGGTAATTCCCAGCAGAAAGCAACAATTCGGAGGGAATTTTTCACTGAATAGCTTATTCCTTGGAGCTAAATTCATTTAGCTCATTCTCAGCATTATCAATGCTCTTAAAAACAGAAACAGAATATTAAAATCAAATAACTTGAACATGGATGCAATTTAGATAATGTTTCTGAACAGTAATTTTGCACCCAAAAATATATATTGGAATAGGGCAATCTACAAGTTACATAAACTGGAAATCTTTTATTAACAGATACAAAGAACGCAAGGTTGGTAAAACAAATTAATCATCATCCACATATATGGTTTCTTGCTTAAACAAGCCTCCCAGTATCTTGTTTACTTGTAGTGGTTGGGACACTGCCACAACTCCATCCTGCTCCACTGCTGCAGATTTTTCTCCCCCCTTCACCGTGACAGCCTGAACATCAAAACTTTCAGATTTTGCCATCTTTGCCTTGCCTTTCACAGTGGAAAGTAAAGTTTCAAAATTCTTTTGGGGCTGAGAATTGGAAGATTTTATGACTTGGGTTCCTGTTTTATTTCCAAACAAATCTATACCAAATTCTTTAGCTTTTCCTACAAATAAGTCAATTGGTGCAGTTCCAGCCACTGACTTGACTTGGTTAGCAAGTTGAGTGGCTTTAGCTTCTTGTTCTGCAAGCCTTTTTGCTTCTGCTTCCAGCTGGCTAACAAGCTCCTTTGCTTTGCGTTCATTTTCTGCAGCAATTCGAGCATCTTCTTCAGCTTTGGCCCTTGCTTGGGCCTCTAAATAAGCTTCTTTTCGTCCATCTGTTGGAATAGCACTGCCATAACATTACCAAGCATTAATGAATCATTATACCAAACAGTTACTTGGGAAAAAGAACTAGTAGTAGAGAGTGCACCAAAAAGAATAACACTGGTGTTCATGCGTTCCTAAAAGAGGTCAGGAGTCTCAAATGCAAAGTAGCATACCCCAAGGAGTGCTCAAGGCATCTCAAAGCTAAATGCAAATAAAGAAACATTCTAGAAATGAAAATCTGAAATCTCACACTGATGTACTCAGAATATTATGGACAACACAAAATATAACTCTACCTCAAAAGTTCGGCAATTGGCATTGATGGTGCAGATGGGCTTGCCGCAACTTCAACAGTCTGCCAAAATCAGGAGTTATTATAAGTAGAACAACTGTCTGCCCATAATCCTTATATATATCAGTTAACATAAAGGTAGAATTTCAGAAAAAGTAAAAATATGCTTCCCAATATTTACATAGATGAGGATTTTCATAAATGAGAGACGAACACCTTATTCTCTGAGATGGAAGTGTTTGAAAGAACTTCAGCAACAACACATGCCACTTGAGTCCTTGAAACCTGTCCATGTTAGAAAAAATGGAACAATCGTTAAACATACTAGTATACGTGCACATAAAAGAAAATTCATTGAAAATATAGATTAGCAGAAAATTTATGTGGTAATACATTGTCATTTCCTAGAGATTGTAAGGCCAACAGATACATGTTCCTAGAGGAAGATATAATGTTCTTGGGAGCCTTTTGTTAAGCTTTACTCATGTTTTAATTAAATATCAGTACACATTGGTATTACAGTATCAAACAAGAAACAGGGAATTGGAACAGAAGAGGTTTACAGATTAACAAATTGATATAGACTGCAGGGAAGAAAAGCATTGAGAAGATTGAGATTGACACTAGATTAGTCCTTCGAATATTTTGAAATTGGCAGACAGTTTGACCTTTAACCATGGAATTCAATGCTGAATTTGCATTGATTACTTTGTCTTTTATGTCTGCCTTTCCGTCTGTCTTCAGAACAAGGTTGTTATCATTGTTTGAAGCAAATTCATCTACAGAACTGGCCTTCAGAATCGTGTAACTCAAATTCATTTCCACAATTTTGTCTATGAGTCCTGGTAATGAAATTTCTGACTTCCCAAAAATATTAGAGAAAAATGAAGAGATTCCGTCAAGAACATTTGAAGATGTGCCTTGAGACTCATAAACAACAACCACATGCTTCACATTTGCTAAGTTGGCTGCTTCAATAATGTAGAAAGCATCATTTGTGGTAACTTGAGAACTAGGACCGTCCTCTGAGGGTCCTATGGATACCACTGCTTTGCTGGCATTTCCTATAGCTTTAGCGGTGGATTCTGCATCTTTGATATCAAACTCCACTGCATTCAGACGTCTGGCATCATCTGCACCAATTATCTGCACAGAAGAAATCAGGTCAGAAACCCATAAATATAAGCTCAAATCTGCAAAACAAATTACAGCATTTTAACTAATCAAGCAATCATTCTTTGTGCTTAAAAAAACAGTTGGTTTAATATGTTGACATTTAAAATTCTCTACTTACCATTACTTGAATCCTCTTTCCTTTTAATGGATCGTATCATTTCTTTCACACAAAAGATTTATAATTTTTCTTTAACACAAAAGAGTTATAGTAGGCCACAGCAATTAGGGATATTTTTCAAAAACATCGACCCTTTAAAAAGAGCCATGAATGATAGAATAGATGAAGAGACATTACTAATGCGCAGACTCCTATCCCTTAGTTGGCCCCACATATTGGAGATCACAAGGTCATGGATGCTTCAAGTTGGATCAAGAGACAAATTATGGACACAAATAGAGAGGGCTTCTTTACGAGTGATAAAATGAGTGAAAAACAGAGAAAGCTGAGAGGGGGAGGGGGTGAATCAGCGTTTCAAAATTTAAAACAAAAGAATTAAAGAAGAGACACACACATGCAAAAGGGAATGAGACACACAGAATTTTATCACGTGGAAAACCCAACAGGGTTAACAAACCACGGCTTCTCTAATCACTTGGGCAACAACCCTTTAACACTGAGAGCTACAACTCTTCACACATCAAATCTGAACTGGCTTCAACCAGTTTACAATAAGGCTACAACCTTATCAAGAAGATAAAGATTTTGACTTAATCATAACAACAATAAGCTCTGAGTCTTTACAGTTGACGTAAAGACGCTGTGATTCTGGATCAATGAACTGAAAAAGATTTCTTATGGCTAGGTTCAGTTCTGAAACTCTTTCAACTGAAGTGAGCAACAGCTTCTCCAAAAATCAATCTGTTCTCAAGAGTCCCCTCTAACACTGCAACAGACAGAGGCTCCTTTTAAAATTGTTTCACTCTTCACTGATACCTGCATACTCAATTTTTAAATTCATTCATATAGCTTGAACTTGATGAACTCCTCCCTGTTTTCGCATATCTCTGTTCACACACCACAATCCATGCGTATTTCGTTCTCAGCACCTGAAACTTCCTCCTTCCCAGTACCTGCAACTTCCTTTCACGCCTCCTTCACTGCATATTAGACGCGTCTTCTTATGATATTTTTTTTCTCCAACAGCCCGCACTCTTTCTTCAAAAACTCGCTTTCTACCAACTCGCGTTCTTGCTAACACCACTCATCACTTCAGGTGGTTCTAATATATGTATCCGCAGCTCAAAAAAAATTTCCAAAGCACCACCGCACTACTATTTTGAAGAGCACTGTTCTACCCGCATGCCTTCCTGTTCACGCACGTTATCACCAGTTCATCCGACCGGCTTCCAACCACACTTCAAAACGTTCTTGCTTACCGTCACTCTTACACTCGAATTTTCATCTCTAACGGCTCACCAGCATTTCTCAGGCACGTGTATATACGTTTTCTGAAGATGCCTTAGCACTTAACCAAACAGACACGGTATCTCAAGAAACTTTCGCACCCCTGTATTTTATTTCTTAACGCACACAATATATCCTTCAGGCACAGGCATGGTTACCCATCTCTTCATGTTGTTCGAATACGAACACTAACTATTACGTTGAATACGGGCACTGTTTTTTGAACGACTCCTGCAGACTGTTGAAATATAGTTTCAATCAGATTTAATGTCTGATGGAATCACAATTAAATATAATTACATCAGTTATGTAATGCTCTACATTAGCATTACAGTCAGATTATAATCTGGACTGTAATGTTAAAGCAGATCACTCTTAATAGTTAATTATGTTTATTGTTATTGAAACTCCTCTTATGCAGATTGATCTTGTCTAGAGATGATTAGTTAAGAGATGTTAAGTAAACTAATTATATTAGTTAGTAATTAATGGACATCATGAAGAGTCATGATCCTCCAAGTTGCTGACCCTTTGTATGATATATATGCTTGATTGGAATGAGGAATCAATCAATCACAAAGGCAATTGCATTCCTCAGTCCATCAACAAGAGCAGATCATTCACTTACCTATTCATCCTATATTTCCTTAACATGGTATCAGAGCCAAGTTAGGAGAAGTGAATAAGATAGCAAGCAAATAGACATCGACGATCTAGGAACCAGCGATCTGCAATATAAAAGGATCATCAGCACCCGAGCATCTACAATCTCTACGACTGTATCAAGGATAAATCAGGCAGAGACCCATTAAACTTGCAGACATTTAATCAACAACAGAAGCTCATTAATCTGCAGACATCTAAATTGACGATAGAGACTCAGATTATTCCAGTTATCAGAAATTATCGGCAGAGACACATAAAACTATTGCATCTTCAATAATAAGGAATCAGGAAGTTTAACACTTGAAGGTTATAAAATATGGCCCACACACTTAGGATGGAGGACAGACTTGAAGGTGCCTCTAACTTTGTCTCTTGGAAGATTCGAATCAATACATTGATGCAAGAACTAGAACTAGAATCCTACATAGAGGAAGAACCTAAAATACTTGAAGATGAGACAGAAAAAGCAATCTGGAAAGACGAAACAATAAAGCCAAGAAGCTAATCATTGACTCAGTTAAAGACTCAATATTACCAAGCATATCGAGGTTAACATCTGCTTATGAGGTTTATAAAACCATTCAAAATACATTTGAGATAAATACTGCAAGCAAGATATTAACTCTAAAACAACAAATGATGAATATCAAAATGAATAAGGGAGAAACAATAACATCTTACTTTCTAAGAATCACTGAAATAAGGGATCAACTATTCTCCATCGGTAATACAGTTGATGATGTTGATCTTTCCCTAATTGCTCTAAGGGGATTACCTTTATCATGGGAGTCATTTATTCAATGTATCAGTGGAAGGCCTCCTTTGCCTAAATTCGACCAACTCAAAAATGATTGCTTACAAGAGGAAACTCGGTTGATATCCAGAGGGATTGGACCAAATAAGGGAAGTGAGATTCAAGCACTACAAACAAATACTTTCAACAAGAAGAAGAAGTTCTTCAAGAGGAAAGGAAACAAAACTTTTTCTAATAATGCCAACTTCTCAAATAAATCTTATAAGAAAGACAAATCGAAGGTTCAGTGTTACAGATGCAACAAATATGGGCACACTCATAGAGAATGTCCTACCAGAAACAAAGGACAAGCAAATATAGCTAAAACCAAACAAGATAATTCACTATTCTTTCTAGCATTATCAAGTGAACTTAATACAAATAAGAACACCTGGATAATTGACAATGGAGCTTCTAGACACATAACTAGATTCATGAATCAGTTTGAAGATCTTGGGACATTCTTCTGAAGAAGTCACCATTGGTGATAACTCCACCTACCCCGTGAAAGGAATTGGGACCTGTTCAATCAAACTAGGAAGCGGGGTAACATTACATCTAAAAGATGTTTTGTTTGTACCAGGAATTAAAAGGAACCTAATATCCATTTCAAGGCTAGCTGATCAAGGATATAGAGTCACATTTAATGAAGATAAAGTTCTTCTTTGGCCTAAAAATTCAAATATAAAAAATGCTGTAACAATAGGATCTAGAGATGGTAGCTTATATAAACTACTCTGCGATCAAAAAGTTGCATTAAACCATGAAATTTCTCATAACAATGAATTATGGCATAAGAGGTTAGGTCATCTAGGTTATAGTGCTCTACCTATCATAAAGAAAATAACCTCAGGAATACCTAATATAGATTCAAAATACTCTGGCATTTGTAAAGGTTGTGCACTAGGAAAAAATATTAAAAGTTCATTCCCTTCTAGTGAACACAAGTCTAAAGACATTTTAGAACTTATTCATTCTGATCTATGTGGGCCCATGTCAACACCCTCCCTAACGGGATCTCTGTACTACATAATATTCATTGATGATTTCTCCCGGAAAACTTGGATATACTTTTTGAAGCTAAAAGAATCAATTGAAGTACTATCTAAGTTCAAAGAATTCAAAGCTTTAGTAGAAAATCAAACAGGGAAGAAAATCAAAATACTAAGATCAAATAATGGGGGTAAATATAGAGTTGAAATCTTTAAAGAATTCTGCAATTCTGCTGGGATTAAGAGGGAGTATACTGTGCCATATAATCCTTAACAGAATGGAGTAGCAGAAAGAAATAACAAAACGATAATAGAAGCAGCTAAAGCCATGATGCATGACCAAAACATCCATGTCTAATTTTGGGCAGAAGCTTCAAATACTGCAGTATATATACAAAACAGATGTCCACACTCTAGTCTAAAAGATATAACTCCTGAAGAAGCTTTCACTGGAAACAAACCAGACTTAAGTCATCTCGGAATATTTGGATGCCCAATTTATATTCATGTTCCAAAAGAAAAGAGGACCAAACTAGAACCATCTGGAAAAAGAGGTATTCTAGTGGGCTATAGTGAAAACTACAAAGGCAATTGCATTCCTCAGTCCATCAACAAGAGCAGATCATTCACTTACCTATTCATCCTATATTTCCTTAACACAGACATTTGCAACAGTCGGTCATTGCTCATGATGCACATCCGAAAGTTTGAAACACCACACACATGTTTTTAAGGGAACCACTGTCAAAGATATGCCACACGGACTTACGCAACAGTTCCTTCTAATCACTAATCTATCAGTTACGCGAACTAGTTTCTGTATCTCCATAGGTTCAAGGCTTACACAGCTTGATAATTATCTTCTTTGCAAAAACGGCTCAGACAGAACTGCGGGTTCCTTTCTGCAAATACTTGACACCTGCCAGCCGCATATAGAAGTCGGTTTCATATCCGAGTCATACTCCGGAGCTATTTGAAGAATATTACCACACGTTTTGAGTTGAAGGTATTTGACACATAAACACAAATGATGCAATCTGCAGAGAGGAATTTCCACAGCACACATGGGATAATGATGCAACCAACAGCAGTGACTTAAGCAATAGAAACACAGATACACCTGTGCGGGTTTAGGAGATCCTCGGTTGACTTACACTTGACACTTGCAAACAAAGCATCCGACAAGCAAAGCAGCGAGACAGAACATCAAGATGACAAAAAAACAACAATGAGAACAAGGTAGGCCAGTATGCGGTAACCAAGTTTGAGCCCTAAAGAAGATACACATTTCACATGGCTATAAATAGATGTGTTTGGGTATATGTCAATTTAGCAACTCCCCCCATTAATATGATTAAAGAAAATATTTGCTGGAATAGATAAAGCAACAAGATGGGAAAATTCTCAACATTTATGAGCTTTTTCAACATGACTCAAATGTACAGTCTCACAAATAATTGGCAAAACAACTAAATGGTTTTTGCTAATTTGAGGTGTTGGCAAACTTGTAGGAAGAACCTATCTATTTATAAATCCAAACTAAAGAGAAACCCAAACCAAATGGGTCATTGAAAAATACAGAAAGAAGGCATTTCAGTCATTATGGAAAAGCAATTTTTTGGCAAATGGGGCCCTAATTCAGGGTCTGGCTTAGAGGAATTCCAAATGGGCTGCCACAATTACATTTTAATTGACATCATATCCATCTGATATGATTTGAATAGTTAGGCAAATGTCTTGTGTAACTTTGGTAGAATAGATGCCTCTTAGACTTGGCATCTAAACCCAAAGGAAGTTACACTCGCTACACATGCCCTTGCAATGATACTCTCAATAGGAATATCAATTGATTACTGAATTTTAACTGAAATATTTCTACAAATCCTTTCTGATACTTTCCCCTGTTGAAAATACAGCAGTGCATACAAAAGGATGCTCTTGCAATAGAAAGAACACTTCCACTAATTTTTGGCTATTGCTTATTTTTGGGCATTACCAATTGCAACTTCACATTAAACCATGTTCCATGGTGTCTTGGAATGGTGGAACGCATTTACAGTGAAGCTAGGATATCTTAATTTGTTACCTTTTGTGACTGATTTAGGTGTGGGTGCAGTCCATAAACCATTAGGGTTAGGTTTAATGGCCTGAATATTTACAAAATTACTTAAATTCTCTCTTATAAAAACATTTTTAAAGCTATTTGATGCAGGGGACCACTGGGAGTTTCTGCTGCATTTCAAAGATGATGGCAAGTCTCCTAGGGGTTCTTCAGATGTCCCTATATTTCCCTAAAGTCTCCAAAGCAGTGGGTTGTCCAGAAAACATACCCTATTTGAGGAGGATGTCCCCATTTATAGGTGGTGGTAGCACTGGCAGCATGGTGGGGGGAATTTATTTGGAGTCTTCATGTTCTAGAGACATCCCCATCCAAAAAATGGTGGGTATTTGGGGGTATGTGTCCTTGTGGCATTATCACAATGCCATAAAGATAGAACACTAAAGGATTTAACCATTTTTATAAATAGGATATAGAGAATGAAAAATGTTTGGAAATCGGGAGAATTGGTGCCTTGAGGGATACGTTATTCTATATAACCCATGGAAAGGTTCTTTGTATGTTACCATTGATTTCCTTACTGCTCTTATGTTTAATACCATTACCATTTTTTTGTGGCCATGGGCAAGATTCTTATCTTAATAGCATTGCCGATTTCCTTTCATTGTCCTCTTATGTTTTATGTTGAGTTATTATGGTGTTTTCTACTATACCCTTAATCCTATAGTGTTAATTAAGTTATAAGTAGTTGGGTTGAAGTTACCTTAACTTTCAATTAAGTCATATTATCATTATTATATTTTTATTTAGATAATTAAGTCATCCCAGGTGTCATAATTAGGCATCTAAGTCAGCCTAGGTGACATCGAAGGCATATGTAGGGTATATATAGGAGATTGTGGTTAGGTTTTTATCACAATATTGGCTATTATAATCATATTGAAGACTATTGATATCCCCCTTGAAGTGGATTAGGAGGTTATGCCCTTGAAGTGACATATTATTAACAAGTATTTGTGACATTTATGTTGTGACGTTTCACACATTGCCCTATAGCAAATGGGGACCCCAATTTTCTTTTAGGTTAGTGTTTAGAGGTCTTAGTGTTAATCTCCAGTCTCTTCCCTCTACAAATGGGTTGAGTCATGGGTTTTCAATCAGGTTAGGGATGTTGTAAAGACAATACTTCAATGTTTCAACTAAGAAGAGTGGACAAGGCACCCTCACACCGTTGTAGCCAAGTGTTGGTCTTCAACTTAGTGCTAACTTGGTTGAATGAATATTTTGATGCTACGAATGTGGTCAAACAAGTCAAGGGAGAAAGAACACAATTTTCCTAGACCAATTTTGACAACTTTCTATTTTTAGGAATTTGCTTTTTTTAAGTGCTTTTTTGCTTTTTCTGTCTTTAGAAAGTTTTGTTTTTAGCATTTCTAGGTCGATTTGAGAAATGTCTATTTTAAGAAAGTTGCGTTTTGCTTTTTACTTTTTTCTGGAAATTATTTTTTTCAAAGAAACCTCTAAGAAGAGGCTGGGCAAATGGACGAAATAGCTAAGAAGAGCTTCCTCAAAGGAATTTCGAATTGGTCAACTAGTCAAATCGACATGTTGAAAAATAATTATTTCCTCAACAAGTTTTCAAACAACCCAAGTGTTGAAAATCTATATGAGAAATTGAAGAGGTACCAAGAAGTGATTTCCTCAATAGATGCTTGAAACGTTAAGTGTTGAAAGTTAATATGAGAAAGATGGAAGGTAAATGGCACATGGGTTCAAACTTTCTAAGAGGTCAAGAAAAAAAACAAATAAAAGCAAAGTCAAATCACACCTTGTATTGCTTTGAAAAGTTTGGGCAAGTTTTAAGTTGTTTGCTTTAATGACACATCAACTTCTTGCTTTCACAAACACATCAATTATAAGGGAAATTGCTAACTAGATAAAAGCAAAGATGAGTTGCTTATTGGAAGAAAACAATTAAGCATTTTTTTAATTCATTTTTAAGAAAAGAAAAAAAATAAAGCAACAAGTCAACCCTTGCAAGGAAAGCTCTCATCATCTATAAAAGGATATTTAGAGAGTGAAACTCATTTCAACACAAGTCGCCTTGCAAGCTAGCAGAAGAGAAAAGAAGTTCTCAACTCAAAATCACAGCAAAGGAAGAAGTTCTCAGCCCAAAATCGCAGATGGGGAAAATAAAGAGCTTTTTAAGATCAAATCCATTAATTACTTACAGAATTTCAAATTTTAAACTCTCCTTCAAGCTTGCAGTGATAATAATCGGTTCTAAATCACAGATTTTCCTTTGATTTTTTTTGAGTTTTCATAGAACGGGCGTAATTCTTAAGTTTTTGAAAACCAGATTTTAGGAATGTTATCTACAGATTTCACAAAGTTTCCAGTCTTAACTCGTTTCTTTCTGATTTTTGAAGGTTAAAATGCTTAAAACTCATCAATAGAATCAAAATAGGAGCATATTCTTCTTTCCTTATATGTTTTTGCAGCCTTTAACTATCACTAATTACGAGTTTCATACAGGTACTATGTCTGGACCAAGAAATAATGGAGTTGCAATCAGGAAAGAACAAGTTAAGGAGGTACTTAAAGGGTTCTATCCTAAATCCCAAATGTTATCTAAATGGAAGGAGGTTGGAGACACCAATTTCAAACAATTCAACATTGATCAGTATAAGAAAAGACTGTTTGGCACACCTGGTAGAAGTGATGCAGATGATTTGAACTTGGAACAATTGAAGGAGAATATGAAAAAAGTGTATCTCAAAGAAATGGAAGCTATCCAGGAAGGCCAGCTAGATGACATGTTTTCCCTTATGATCTACATAAACAATTT
Organism: Chamaecyparis obtusa; assembly: GCA_027943335.1. NCBI lineage: Eukaryota > Viridiplantae > Streptophyta > Pinopsida > Cupressales > Cupressaceae > Chamaecyparis > Chamaecyparis obtusa. Next base: position 381,393 of record BSBK01008123.1, read on the forward strand.
TAACAGGCAAGAGAACAAGCGGGAAAATATTTTCAGCCAATACATTGATGCCTTGGACATGATGGAAGTGCAATTGGATACCTTACCTAGCATAGAAACGGATGAGCTTAATTCGCTCATGGTCAGATTCAGTGCATTTGTGGATAGAGAGAAAAGCAAAGGGAATTGCATCTTGGAGTCTGGTTCTATGGATTAGCTCACTAGGTGTCAAACCTTATCTATATTCCAAATGGCCCTTCCTCCTTGTGCCACATGTCAGCAATAAAGCAACAAATCATTCAATAGTTAGCTGTGCTTTTGTAATAAACCCTAATTAGGGTTCTATCTTGTTATCTTGGCCGTTGATCTTGGATCAATTTGGACTATTGGTTTGTTTTTGGGTGCCTATATAAACCCTTCTCATTTCATTTGTTAAGAAAGATTGATAAGATAGGCAGATAGTTAGCTCTGGCTCTTAAGAATAGAAGTAGAGTACGAGAAGGAGAAGACATTGTTGTAACACTTGGGGGAATAAAAAATTGATTTCATTGAAGATATGGTGGATTCATGTTTATTTCAACTTGCTGCTTGGTGTTCTTCAAATTTCTCAATTGTTAGATAAAGTGCTTTGATTTCAATGGAGAAATGTAATGGTGTTTGATGAATTTCCATGGCTCATACTTTTTGCATCTTTTTTATTATAAGTTGCAGTGTAAAGTTAGCCTGAGCCTTTGTCATATGGATGCTTAACTTCGATCATTAAATGTGCATTGTTCATTATGATATGAAAATTCTTTGCATAACCCTTAGAAGATTGCACTAGTTCTTGCAGAGTTGTAGTTGATATTGGCAAAGCAGAACTTCATTATTTTAGAATTTGTCCGCTGGAACACTATCCAATCATAGCATTGTCCTTATGAGTAGGTTTAGATCCTTCTAACCCTTTCCCTTTTAATTTAAGTTTTATTCAATTGTGTCTGTTCAAAGAAGCATCACAAGATTGCAATATTCAATGAAGAACTTCCAACCAGCATTTCAAAAGAAGTGAAGAACAATTCAAATGTAAGTCCCTTTGTGTTACCAACTGTTGTGAGGTTTCCACTCCGCCACCCTATTGCAAATGGAGACCCCCTCTTTTCGCTTGGCAGTGGGGCAGTTGTCCTAGGTAGTCTTAGTTCAGTGGCAATTTTCAAGTCTTTGAGTCTAAGAGTTGAGTTTGAACAATTTTGGCTCACTAGGGAGTCAAGTTAGTCTGGTGTTTGGCCAAAGTGTAAAAGGATGGAGCGAAAGATGCAAAGCAAGAAGAGATGAAGTTTTAACCTTAAAAGGAACACTGATGGAAGCATGTTGATTCCTGAAATTTGGCTGTCTGAAATGTTTTAGAATCTCCCAAAATCTAAAATCTCCATCATAACTCCCATGAATCTGAAACCACTCTCAAACATCCTGACAATATTTATATAAAATATAACTCAAAGTAAATAACGTAACTTATACTTAAATGTTATGTTTTGTATAACTATTCTACCCTGCCTTATTCATGCCAAGATTTTGACCTTGGTCATTGCTCGTGCGCCTTATTTTGTCTTGATTTCCGCCCTCTTTATTAAGCAAGTGCCTTATTGATGCTAAATTTTCGACCAACCTCCTAATTTGGTCTCAATTTCCACTTACAATATAACAAGTTCGCCTAAGTTGGTGTCAATTTCCACTTGCGATTTTATAAATTCGCCTAAGTTGGTGTCAATTTCCACTTGCAATTTTACGAGTTCACCTAAGTTGGTGTCAATTTTTGTTTGCAATTTTACAAGTTCGCCTAAGTTGATGTGGATTTCCAATTCACATTGGATGCACTTGCCTAAGTTGGATCTGATTTCCACAAAATGAGTTTTTAAATTTTGCCTAAGTCAAGGGTGATTTCCACTTCATGTATGATGATTCTTCCTAACTTGGTAGTAGTTAGGACGTGGTGATTTAATCAATTACATGGAATCAATGATGGAGAGGTTCGATTTTAATGGAAAGGGAGGCCTAAATTAAATGCACAGGAAATTTGATTTGAAATAAATGTGAATGGGCTGCGATTTAATGAGCAACAATTTTAATTAAATAACACATGGGTGTCGATTTTTTATTAACAATAAGGGGGTGATTTTAATTAATAAATTGATTAAAATTTAAATCTTGGCCAAGTGTCCTAGGTGGGTGGTTGTGCCTCTTGGGGTTTGACTGCCATATAAAAGAAAGCTAAATCACCTCATTTCAAACTCAAACCAATCAAAAAACAAAAACCACCAAGTGTGATTCAATGAGAAAGACAGTACAAGTCAAAATTACCCAAGTATTGGTCCAAATCCAAAATCGTAGCAAAAGCTGAAATTGTAGGAGTCTGAAATTGTAGGAACCCTAAATTGTAGGAGCCCAAGAGATATTTTTGCCATGCTAATTACAAGTCAAATTCTATCAAACAAATGGACTTCGCAAATCGAATTCATGGGAGATATTGCAAACATCTGAAATCAGACTTAGGCAACAAAGGGATCTGGGCGAATCCAAGGCATAACACTTAAAAATTATCAAGGCAAAATCTGCATTGAAGGGAGTGCAATTAAGAATTTGTGCTAAAAGTTGAAACCTGAAAGTGTAGAAAGCATCCTACGGGACTCGAAAATTCCCAGATCTGAGTTTCAAACACAAAATTTTATAACAAACAACAAGGTAAATTTGGTTTCTTGTGGCAATCCATGGATAGTGGAAGGTTGTGGAGGCATTTTGACAAAGATTTTGAATGAAGACTGTGGTTCTGACTGAATTATTTAAGTTTGAACTCTTCATTCATTTGGGAGTAATCAGATCTTAAAGATAAGAGTTTTGCATTTTGAATTCATGCACATTGAATATCTTTATCAAAACATTTGATTCCTTAAATGTTAATCCATGTGGTTTGAGATGTGAAATGCAAATATTTAACAATATAATGCCGTTTTGCAAGGTTAAAAGGAGGATGAGCATTAAAAGGCAAGGTTTGAATTAAAGATCAAGTCAAGATACAAATAAAAATCCAAGTCCAAGTTCGAGTGCAAGCTATCAAAGTAGAATTCGAAGGGCAAGTGCAATGTCATGATCAAGTCTACAAGGCAAAGATGGGGGAAATTATTACAAACTTGAATTACCTCCAGAAATCCAAGTTCAATGGATGGTCCAACTACATGCCGCACTTATGCCACTTCTACAAGTGTGAGGTCAAGTACAAGTTCGAAAGCATGTCAACGAGGAGATTTCAAAATCAGGACATCATGAAGACATCAAGATTTTAAGTACAAGTGCGAGCTCAAACAAATGCAATGAGAAGATTTCCAAGGGTAGAGAATATAGCATGAAGATGAAAGAATTTGAGAATAGGAACCATCACAATGGAAGGCTTGATAATGTTGAGATATTTTCTCATCATCAAGAAGTATTTATTCAGCTAAGCATGTTGAGGTGGCATCCATTTCTTCAACCAGTCAGATCATGTCAAGTGTCTCAATAGAAGAGCTCAATAATATTATGTCTAGATTCATTGAATTTGTCCAAACGGGAAAAGCCAAAGAAAATTATCTTCTAAAGGAAGATTTGTTGTAAGCCCATGTGGTATTTTATTATTGGCTCATTGATTGGTGGCTTCTTCTATCGGCTTAGACCTAACCAATTTTCTTATTGACCCTTTAATCAATGTAATTTTTCTATTGGCCCATTAGATGATGCTTAATTGTAATTGGGCAAACATTTAATGCTTGTAGTTGTTAGGTAGATTAGGGCTATGTTGGCTAAATCTTAGCCCTTGATTTCAAATTGATCAAAGCTACTCATTGTACTGGGAACAACTATAAAAGGCCAAGGCCTTCTAATTTGTAACTCATGAGATTAGAATTAGAATTAGTATTAGATTAGATTAGCTAAGGGAGAGGCTTGGAGAAATTGTTGACATAATGCTATCAAAGTGATTGTTAATTCATTGTTGGTCTTCATGGTGGATTACTTGTGTTGCTTTGGAGTATTGCACAGTTTCTACATTTCCTCACTTAAATTAGGATTTCATTTCATGTTGATTAGAAGTAGTGCTTAATTGAATGGAAGTTATTTTGGATACATCTTTGGCGAACTCGCTTAGACCAAACCACTAGTTGTTTGCTGATTGTAAGTCCGTCTTGCATGGTTGAATAGCATATTTATGAGCTTTGCTTCAATTATTGTTTTCACATTGATATGCATCGATGGATGGTGTTAGTGGAATGGTGATAGTTTGAACATCTTACATCTATCTTAGAAGATTGCACTAGATTGGTTGATGTCTCCAATTAAACTAAGTCTAGTAGAGTCACAAAGGCATTCATCATTTCTTGCATTGTAGGAGTAGAATAGCTTTCTAGACCCTTTACCCATTTGTAGTTTGTTGGTTGGAAGAAAGTTGAAGCGGTTGATATCCATTGATTGAGCAGTGTAAGTCCCTTTGTGATACCCAACATATCACATCATTAAAACTAAGTGACAATCTACAACAAGAAGGAACCTTGGGGTTGCCTCATTGGATCATACAATCCATATACATTGTTTAGCATATAAACATCCTTTTTCAAGAGAGAGTTGGAGATTTGGTGTTTCATTTGGAATACTAGGTATTCAATTCTGCATGTTGTAGTGGCATAAAACTCACATCAACACCAGCGTATCACAATGACCATTGAGCTTATCCACACGTCAAGACCTGACATAGAAGAACCATGATGTCACCTATATGTTTTTTCACAATCTTAGCATACACATGATTTTGCTCAAGAGAGTATAAGATACCTTGGTATTTTTATTCTGCATTGGTGTAGTCACAAAACACTCGCCAACAATTTCCTATTACATTCTTCTATTATGCAAGTTTTTTCACTACAAGTAATATCAAAGCATGACCAATGTATTATCCCCTTTTTGAAATAGGATTTAATAATGACTAATAATGATAAAATTAAAATATTTTTAAAAATATAATTACAAGTTAATTAAAATTAATGAAAGGTCAAGGAGCATGCCATGAAGAGTTGTGACTCCCTTAAACATAAGATATAAAAGGGAGAAGAGTTCATTTGATAGAGAAAAAGGGAAAAGGAGGCATAGGCATTAAAGAAGGGTTAATGGAAGAAGAAAGGAAGGGGAAGAATAAGAAAAAAAAAGGGGAAGAGAATAAGGAAGCATAGGAATTAAGGAAGGATTAATGGAAGAAGATAGGAAGGGGAAGGGAATAAGGAAGTGACTTCCAAAGGGGAAGCAATGATAAAGGGTTATGATTCTTTCGAAGGGTGGAAATGCTGAGAGTTCGTGACTCTTCCAAAGGGTAACAAGGATGAAGGATTTTGACTCTTCCAAAGGGTGGTAATTGTGAAAGGTTGTGATCATTGTAAAGGGCAGAGATGAAAAGGTGTGACTCAATTCTATGAAAGGTGGTGACCCTTTCATCAATAATGTATAAAGGAGAAATCATTCAAAGCAATCAAGGAGATCAAGTAATCATCCAAAATCAAACATATACATCAATCCAATCAGCATAAGCATTCATCCAAAGAGTAGCGATTAACATCCAAAGAGGGAATTAGCATAAAGTCAGATTTGCCTAAATTGCAACAGCAGACTGAAAGGCAAGATTAGGGTAATCCCATAAGGGGACATTACAAGTGGTATTGAAGCATCTTTCCTGCCAACCTGAGGGACAGACTGTGGTTGATGCAACTTAGTCAAAGAGCTTTAAGGGCTCTAGAAAGAGAAAAAAAGAAAATCACGGTACTTCAAAGGTGAGCTCTCAATTCCACAAACTCTATAAAATGGAGAGCCAAATGGAAAAGGATGTTTTTGAAATAAATTTTCTGAAAGAAAATTGGAGCGTATTTCCTGCAAACCTGAGGGACAGACTGTGGTTGATGCAACTTAGTCAAAGAGCTTTAAGGGCTCTAGAAAGAGAAAAGAAGAAAATCACGGTACTTCAAAGGCGAGCTCTCAATTCCACAAACTCTATAAAATGGAGAGCCAAATGGAAAAGGATGTTTTTGAAATAATTTTTCTGAAAGAAAATGGACTTGTCAACCATAAAAGGATTCAATTGGGTATTGAAGCACTTGGTTGAAAATTAGATTCTAAGGTCAAGGAACATGAAGTAAATTTACAAATCACAGAGATAGTCATATCCATAGACCAGTGTAAAAGTTTGTAGAAACAATTTATTTGATATGTTATGAAACAAAATTCCCTTAACATATAGCAATGATGTGTCTCTTTGCAATAACAAACAAGATTAAAGATAAAAAATATAACGCCTCTGAAAGAGGCAACGGTAAAGACAAATGCAGTCCACTATAAATCAGGAATGAACACAACAGCCTCTTTACAATCAAACAGATTTTTTGGAGGCCATGAATATTTTGATTTAAAACATGTGCATTTGGAGAAGAAAATGGAGTGTCGGTAACTGATGTAAAGACTCAAACCCAGATGTTCATATGAAGAGTGAAAGATATCATACAATTCTATAACAAAAGTATTTAAAAGAAATGGCAAAGGATCCATGAAGTAGGTCTGATGCAAATTTACCAAGTCAAAATTCTATGACTAAATCTCATAAGATTGCTAACTTGAGGGGCAAATTAAAAAAGTAATAGATGCTGAGCCTCCCTTAATACAAAATGATGCTGAGCCTCTTTTTGTCAGCAAAAGAAATAAGAAACATGGCCTAGCAACAAGAAAGGAACCTTCATCAGTGTGGGGAAAAGAAAGAGAGAAAATGGGATGTAGGAACATCTTATCCCATTTTCTTGAACAAATTAGAAACAGAAAAACATGTCATCCCAGGAAGCTAGGGCTTAACAGTAGTTTTCAGAACAAGGAAAGACACTAAGAATACTCCACTGGGCTCAAGAATGAGAGTGTAAATCCTTGTTCCAATGAGGTGAAAGAGAAAAAAAAATGCAGAATTACAGTATGTTTGCAAACCAGAAATAGTATTTGGAAGGTTTCCCTAATAAAGTATTATAGTTAATGCAGTTTGTCAAATTTAGTAAGAGAAATGTTTTAAAAATTGAAAAGTAGAAACAGCAGCAGCAGAAATAATAATAATCACAGCATACAAGACAATTATGAATGCTAAATTATATAAGGCTTAGCAGTTTGAGTGGAGGAAGACATTTTATTATTTTATGGGTTGGTACCAAGGAAATGACAAATTGAAAAAAATAAACTTCTAAATTTATGCTGCTTGTGGGGTAAGAAGCAAGATGGATTACCCCACGAGATGGATCTGGTTCTAATTGGACATTCCTGCCTCTTGTGGGCTAAGAGACAAATTGATTACTCCAAGAGATGGATTTGGTCCTTGTTGGACATTCCTATCTCTTGTGGGCTAAGTGATAAATTGATTACCCCAAGAATATATTTGGTCCTGGTTGGACGTTCCTGCCTCTTGTGAGCTAAGTGATGAATTGATTACCCCAAGAGATGGACCTGGTCCTAGTTGGATGCTCTTTACTCTTGTGGGCAAAGTGATGAATTGATTACCCAAGAGATGGACTTAGTCCTGGTTGGATGTTCCTACCTCTTGTGGGCTAAGTGATGAATTGATCACCCCAAGAGATGGATCTTGTACTAGTTGGACGTTTCTGCATCTTGTAGGCTAAGTGATTATTCGACTACCCCAAGAGATGGATCTGGTCCTAATTGAACTTTCTTGCCTCTTGTGGGCTAAATGATGAATTGATTACCCAAGAGATGGATCTGATCCTAGTTGGACATTCTTGCCTCTTGTGAGCTAAGTGATGAATTGATTACCCCAAGAGATGGATCTAGTCCTAGTTGGACGCTCCTACCTCTTGTGGGCTAAGTGATTAATTGATTACCGCAAGAGATGGATCTAGTCCTGGTTGGACGTTACTACCTCTTGTTGGCTATGTGGTGAATTGATTACACCATGAGATGGATACGGTCCTGGTTGAACGTTCCTGTCTCTTGTGGGCCAAATGATAAATTGATCACCCCAAGGAATTGAACGTCATTGTTGGACAATCATGCCTCTTGTGGGCCAAGTGAACCATGCCTACATATATTCATGCATATTTTTCATGTTTTCATATGTATGCTCTGTGTTTGGATTTATTCATGTGTATAATTAGTGATTTTATGTGTATGCTTTGTGTTTGCATATATTCATCTATATACTTCATGTTTTTATGTGTATGCTCTATGTCTGCAAATATTCATGTGTATACTTGGTGTTTTCATGTGTATGCTCCATTCAGGTTCATACCTGATGTGTTTCTACTCCATGTGTGTCTATGATTACTTTATGATTAAAACTGAGATTGCTTGAGAACAAGCAATCTTGGGTGGGGTGGACTGTAATATCCCCTTTTTGAAATAGGATTTAATAATAACTAATAATAATAACAAAATTAAAATTTTAAGAAAATATAATATAAAATAATTACAACTTAATTAAGTTTAATGAAAGGTCAAGGGGCATGTCATGAAGAGTTGTGACTCCTCAAACATAAGATATAAAAGGGAGAAGAATTCATTTGATAGGGAAAAGGAGAAAAAAAGGAGCATAGGAATTAAGGAGGGATTGATCAAAGAAGAAAGGAAGGGGAAGAGAATAAGGAAGTGACTTCCAAAGGGGCAGCGATGATGAAGGGTTGTGAATCTTTTGAAAGGTGGTAATTCTTAAAGTTTGTGACTCTTCTGAAGGGCAGACATGATGAAGAGGTGCGACTCTCCCCCACATTGGAAGATATAAAGGGGAAAAGGTTTCATTTGAGGACATCCAAGGGAGATCAATGTGGGGAATAATATATTATTCGCAAAGGAAACAATGAAAAGTGGTGACTCAATTCTATGAAAGGCGGTTTCCCTTTCACCAATAATGCACAAAAGAGTAGTCATTCAAAGAAATCAAGTGTTATGGTAAATCGATGTTATATTAAACAAAGGACATGAAAGCTCCTTAAATAGATTTACAAAGACGATGTTTCTAAAAGAAACAATCGTAAACTAAAGACAGAAATAGAAACTAACTAATAAACTAAACATTAACTAAGATGACCATTAAAGAAACATTACAATATTCTAATACCCTCCCTTAATGGTCATCGTCTAACTACCCTATAGAAGACTGTAAATGTCTTGTGGTCATGAATTCTTCAAAACATTTTGTTGTTGCTGAGACCCTCCCTAGATCTATAGAATGTCAATGACCAAGAGTAGCCAAAATCCGTCCAGAAAAGAACAGAGGGTGCCCCCTTCTTCAAAATGCTCTGCAACAAGAGACATAAGCCTATCACTGACTCTACCACTAAGATGAGTCTACCACTAACCCTCCCAGAATCTACAAACCTTTTGACCATAAATCATCACAAAATGTCCCAACTTGATGTTGGATAACAGAATTATCCTTCCCTGTAGACAAAGACACACACTGAGAACAACTATCACAATTTTGAGGAAAACTCGACAAACCCTCCAAACTATTGCAGATGAGCAGGATGCCCCAAAATAGATTGCAAGATACCATGATTTGAATGTAACAAAACATCATTTTTTTGGAAAAAAAATGGTAAAAACACTACAACAGGAATCCCTGATAGAAAATCCTACGCGAACTTCGCAAATTACAGAAACTAGAAACAATTTTTGAAGAGAAAAATCGAAATAAACCAGACACAATTTTTGAGGTGAAAAATCAATCAAAACCAAAAAACAGAATCTGAGACATGGATTAGAGAATACAAAACTTCGTTTTTGAGGAAAAATAGTAAAACACAACAAATAATTTTTGAGGAAAAAATTATTAAAACCCAGCAAATAATTTTTGAAGAAAAAATTATTAAAACCCACCAAAGTTTTTTTTAAAGGGAAAAAAATTATGAAAACCCATCAGAAATTTTTAAAGAGAAAAAATTATTAAAACCCCTCATAAATTTTTAAAGGGAAAAATTATGAAAACCATCAAGGAAACCTTCATACAGCAAAACACGAGACTTCATGTGGTAAACAACATATGCAAGCAACATGCAAGTACATGCAACCCTCGAAAATCAGAGATTTTGCTCAAACTAGGAAATTGAGTGATCAAAACCCTCTACCTGCGTCACAATTTTCAGCAAAATTCTTCAAAGACGAGCCACAAAATTTTCATAAAATACCTCCAACGATTTTTATTTTAAAAAATTAAAAAAAAAATTTGGAAAAAAATTCAGATCAAAAGAGACTTGAATTTTTTTTTAAAAATTCACCAAATTTTATGAAATCCCATCTACCCACTCTGATACCATGTTATGGTAAATTGATGTTGTATTAAACACAGGAGATGAAAGTTCCTTATATAGATTTACAAAGACGATGTTTCTAAAAGAAACAATCGTGAACTAAAGATGGAAGTAGATGCTACCTAATAAACTAAAGATTAACTAAGATGACCATTAAAGAAACATTACAAAATTCTACTATCAAGAGGATCAAGTAATCATTCCAAAATCAAGCATATCATTGATCCAATCAGAATAAGCATTCATCCAAAGAGCAGCGATTAGCATCCAAAAAGGGAATCGGCATAAATTCAGATCTGTCTAAATTGTAACAGCAGACTGAAAGGCAAGATTTAGGGCAATCCCAAAGGAGACATTACAACCAAGGCATCGTGAAGGCAAGAAACAAGGTGTTTTTGTTTTTCAATTTTGGAAACTGTTAAGTTTTAGGATCGGAGCAAATGTAATAGCACTGCCTGTAAAGTATGTGTTTTCCAATGCAGCAATCTGTTGCATTTATATTGAGAATGAGCCAATAAGAGACACATCCCTTCATGGGACATGTCTATTCATTATTATGTAATTAATATAATGACAATTATGATTGATTATATATATATATACATAATATCTCTTATATTAATTTCTCTAATATTTACATAATAATATATATATATATATATATATATATATCTTCACTAGTATTGACTCATAGTGTTTATCCGACTGAAGCTACAAAACATAAACACTCCCTCTTAGCTAGGGAGCATAAACACATGATTACCACATTCGCTCCTCCCTGCTGGAATTCGAGATTCGGTTTGCAGTAAATTCGGATGTGGTGCAAATTCGTTCTAAATTCGGCCGGAGAATGTGAAATTCGCCAAAAAGTCTCTCAAAGGGACCCGGGAGGACTTTTGAACGAATTTGGAAGACTTTTCAATTGGATGCAAGAACCCGGAACGGATTTTGGGCGAATTTGATTGTGGATTTTTAGATGATGTTTAACTCATGCATTTACTGCTCCTCAAATTGTGGCATCTAGTCCGCTCTTTCAAACTCCCAGCCAATTTTCCTAGAACACACAAAGTTCACCAGCCCGGAGATGTTTAACCCGCAACCAAGTTCTTTCATTATCATTACATGCCACATCATTGCATTTGACATTACCTGCTCTAGCGGCAATTAGTCCCCAATCCTTGCCTTGGTCAAAGGTGTAAACCATCATTTAGAACTGGTTATTTAATTTCATTACATGTATTACTCTTGATAAATAACGAGCAGTATAAGTCAGATTTACAATATGACTATCTTTTTGTGACTTAACGTTTATTTGCAGTGAAGCTAATGGGTGATATTTTATCTTCCAAGTTGTTGAAGGAGAGAAATATAGACAAGAAAATAAATTTCACAACATATAGTTTTCTGCTTCTACAGCAGCAACTTGGGTGCTGCGAATTCTTTTGTGAAGGCAGCAATATATATCATATCTTAATTAAAAACCTTGCTTAATTAAACAGTCATTGAGGATTTTGAAGCCCGTAAAAAGCTAGGAGGAAGGAAAAAGCCCATATGAATTTGCTTTTAACTAGCTTTTGCTTTTTTAAGTTTAGAAATAGCTTTTGTTTTAACTTAGATTGATTTAGAGTTAGTTTTTCTTTTTGTTTTTTATTTATATTAAGTTTTTAATCTAAATTAGTCTTGTTTAGAATTAATTTTTTTAATTTAGACTAGCTTTTTTTGTTTTCATTATTTTATTTAGTGATGTTGAGGCTGTTCCTGAGGCTGCCATTGCTAGTACCGATGCTAGCAGCACTTTTTGTGCTTTTAATTTGCAACAGCAGAATGATGATGATTTGTTTGATGGTTTTTGATGATATTTGACAGTGATGGCTGATTATTAATGTCAATATTATTGTTTTTAAACCAAAACATTGATATGGTGGTGTATTTTGGCATTTTGTTGAGTCATTTGGACTAAAACGTTAATATATGTGGTGGTGTATTTTGCTATGTTGCTTTAATATTAGCATAGTGGTGTATGAACTTATTTGTTGTTGCATATATATATATATATATATATATATATATATATATATATATATATATATATATATATATATATTCTTGTACGGACGAACCCAAAACGAATCTGAACACAACCCCAAAAAAATTTGGACGAATCTCGAACCCGCATCCGTACCAGAATCCAAATTGGCAACTTAGCCTCAATATAATATTAAGTTGGCATGATTAAGGATATCTTTGATCAGAAGCTACCCACCAATTAGATATCATCTCATGATATCAAGAGTAATGGCCTCAGAATATCAAGTCGCATGATATTCACCAAGTACTCCGAGTAATTTGGCCTCAAAATCAAGTCTCATGATATTCACCAAATACTCAAAATGTTCATAAGGTATGTGCACACGTATCCTCAATAATACTTGCCATAGGAACATTCATGGTCTGTTTAAGGAACTTAATCCACCACGCAAGTTATTATCTATCATGATCTACTTAGACATATAGAAGGCCACGGTCTATTTAAGGAACTTAATCAACCATGCAAGTTATCATCTATCATGGTCTGCTTAGACATCATAGGATGTCCATCATAATAGAAGATTAAATTATTGTAAGATCGTCACCTTTCAATAACTTCTGCAAATACAAGTGATAATCATTTTGGAAGTCGTCACTTCCTCGTGCAAATACATGACATCCACCATGCCTCAGCGCAGAGGGTGGAAACAAGGGATTTCACCTCTAACTTCTCTCACAAAGAAGAACTCATTGAGTAGATATCAATCGATTGATCTTTTCATCCAAGATTGCTTAAGATAAATTGTCAGACTCCCTCTGAATCTGATATCAATCCTCTGAGCTCCTCGTCCAAAGTTACCTCTGAAGTGTCAGACTCCCTCTGAATCTGATATCAATCTTCTTTTCCTGCAAGAGCATCCCTGAAAAGATCAAGGCAAATAGCTCTTATAGTACGTATAGAAATACAAATAAGATAGAGACTACAATGAGTAGATAAATGTAATACTTATTTGTACATCAACATCCTTAAACTATTATTTCCATGTAGTCATTGCAATTTCATTTTCAATGTTCATCGATGTCTGTAATCACTTCTTTCATGACTTCAAGCACTCGTAATGTTTTCTCAAATTTATTTGATAATACAATCATCATCTATATTAGGCTGAAAATTTATTTCTCTGTGCATGATTATTTTTACATAAACTAAATCTGATATAGCTTCCACATCAACTTTCATCAACTATTGATTAGCATCCCATATAGATGCAACTATCATTGTTACTCGCTGCTCTTCAAATGTTCAAGCACTTTTTTCTTCATATTAGCGTTGCATATATTCAGGTTCCCCATCGCTGAATATAAGTGCTGCCTTTGATCACTGAGTTTAATAATGAAGAAAGTCGACCACCATATTCTTATTGTGGCCTTTAATACTACCGATACAACTTCATATCTTCCACTCCCACTTTTCTCAATCTCTTAGTAATTGTCTTAGTTAGACATGGTTTTGTCTTCAACAAAATACAGTTGTAACCAACCGATGTCTCAAATTCTGAAGTCGATATTAATGAAGGAAAACTATGTATATGGAGTGATCAGAACTATCATCCATCTCTGTAAGCTTCAGCGGCCAACCACTCACAAGTCACCAAAGATGGTGTTCATTGTCCCCTCACAATATCCGCCTGATTATGAGTCTCAGCAGGGCAGCTCCTTGGCAGTCCGACAATATAATCTCCTACATAATGATGTTGATCGTCCTTGTATAATCCATTGATCAGACACTTGTATGAAACACTAGCTCTTAGACCATCTATATTATACAAGTCGTCGTCTCTTGTCCGGAAGTTCATACAATAATCACTCTCTCTCACTTATTCAAACATGATTATTGCTTGTGGCTTAGCTATCGATCTCTGTTTAGACTTCCTCAATATCGTTTATGTTCAGTCCTCCATGGAATGTTCTGTCATTTCCTCCTAAACTTTTCTCTTCAGATCTACCTTCTAGTTTGTAATACTAATTTGAAGGAACTTGGCTCTGATACCATGTTAAGTTTTAGGATCGCTGCAAATGTAACAGCACTGCCTGTAAAGTATGTGTTTTCCAAATGCAGCAATCTCTTGCATTTATATTGAGAATGAGCCAAGAAGAGACATGTCCCATGATGGGACCCATGATGGGACATGTCTATTCATCATTATGTAATTAATATAATGACAATTATGATTATATATATATATATATATATATATATATATATATATATATATATAATATTTCTTATATTAATTTCTCTAATATTTACATAATAATAATATTTATACATATATATATACATACATACATACATACATACATACATATATATATATATATCTTCACTAATATTGACTCAAAGTGCTTATCTGACTGAAGCTACAAAACATCAACAGAAACCATTTTGGGATGCAGAACTCTCTCTCATTTTGGTGAGTTTTGTCTTGACTTTTTCAAGGTTACTCAAAGATATATTGGAGCTTTTTCAGTCCTCATTTTACCTTAACTAGAGCCAAATTAAAGGATTTATTTTAAAACTAATGTTTCCACCAATTTCATTCCTACTATATCTACAATTTAGCGAAAGTTTTCCTAATTTTTGGAGGGTTGAAGGAAGAATTTAGCCATATAGAGTACTTACTGATTTTAAGGAATTTGGGGCATATCTGAGGAAGTTATGAAAAATTAAAATTTGATAATTTTTTCGGAATTTTTTTTGCAAAGTGAAGATGAGACATAGGCCCAAGTAAGTTATAGTAAAAATTTCAAATAAGTTGGATTAATTTTGTGTGATCTATTCCAAAATCATTTTTCTCCTTTATGGTGGAACTTGGAACAAGAGGCAAAAAGAATTTTGTCATACCTCAAAAACCACCAAATAGTGATGATACGGGAGGTGAGGAGATTGGTTCCATTGGTACAAATCTATAAGGGAATAAATAAGGGAAGAAACCAAAAATTTGGAGGAAACCAAGTTAGAGATGGTAGGGCAATGAAAAGATTTATGAAGAGTGATGAGCTCTAGCTAATATTTAAAAGATGTGATTCTCTTAAGAGTTTTATGAGCTCTAAGGTAAGAGATTCACATCAAAATATTTGTGAAGAAAATGATGATAATAAAGGAAATGAGTCTTCTGAGTTTGACTCAAATCTCAAGACTGAACATCACTCAAACAACTCTATGTCTTGGCACTTCACACCAAAGTTGGATATGTGAAGGTTTGATGGAAAACATTTGATTGATTGTCTTTGCCAACTAGAGAAATTCTTTGGTCTTCATCATGTTCCATGTCAAAAAAGTTGGCAAAGGCATCGTTGTACTTGCAACTAAACCAATTCATTTGGTACCATTGGTTGTCTGAAGAAAAGGAAAAGAAGGGTTGTTTGGTCTCATGGTTAATTTTTCAAGAGGAACTTATGGAGAAATTTTTATGGATAGCTGCTTCAGCCAACTCACCAAATTGAAGATAAAAGATGCATTAAAGGATTAAAGTCAACAATTCAAATTTTGTCTTTAAGGATACAGAATGTTGTAGATGAAAATATGAAGAAATCATTTCTAGGGGGTTTAAAAGACCGTGTCAAATATGATGTATATAGTTCCCATCCAAATTCTATGTCCCAAGAAATGATTATGACAAGACAGGAAGACCTAATAGATGGGAGGAATTCCCTAGCAAAGGAGATGAGACGGCCCCAACATCATCATTTCCTCAACCTATGAGATTGGCACCTCAACAAATTGAGGATAAAAGGGAAAAAGGGATTTGTTTCAATTGTGATGAAAAATAGAATTAAGGAGATAATGTACTGAGAATAAATTATTTTACAATGGGGATACCTATAGGGAAGAAATGGATGAAGTAGAGTGTGTCTACACCATGTCGTGTCATGCACTATAAGTCTATAAGGTAGTAGCAATGTACAAACTCTCAAGGTAAGCGGTTTCCTAAAATAATAGAAGGTAACAATATTGATTGACAGAGAGAGTACGGAACTCCATCAACTATAAATTGGCAAAACAATTGAATTGTTTTATCTACCCATCCATAGCATTCTAGGTTATGATTGCAAATGGTGGAGCTGTCAATTGCTTAGGGAAATACAAATGTATTAAGCTCACCATGGGAAATTAGTAATTGCATGATAGATTGTCCAATGTTTGCCATACACATCCTGGCTGGAGTAGTCATTGTTTTACGTGTCCAATGGCACACTACTTTGGGCGCAATAGAGATGAGTTTCTAGGAGCTATTTGTACATTTCCACTCATAGGGTAGAAATTTTGAGCTAGGAGGATTGCGTGTGAAAAGTCCACAGATGGTAAGCTCACACCATATGCAAAAGATGTCTAAACTAGATGTGGATAGAGACGCAACCAAAGTTTATTGCATCATCTAGTTTGCAAGCAATTACTATTTTGTGGGTTATGTCAAAAAGATGGCCTCCCAATAGTGATTATGGTCAAGCCCTCCAATTACTAGAGAACCTATCATCATCCATCATAACTCCCTTACAAAGACATGATAAGGTGATATTAGTGATGACCATACTCAACACTAGCAAAAAACATAAAAGTCATTCTTGAAACACCAAACATTGAATTTGGAGGGGAACCTGATTTTTATGGGCCTTAGAAGGGTTCACATAGGACTAATAATGTATCATATAAGTTGGAGCTACCTAAGTCAACAAAGTGATATCTAATTTTCCTTATATCTACTTCAACAAAGGCTAATGAACACAAAGTTTATCACAATGTTACCAGAGCTAGAGGAAGAATAAAGAGCCAATTTGTATCCACAGTTAGTACCTCAAACAACCACAAAATACCTCATGCCATAGGAAGAATTGGCCAGTCAAATATGCCACTTGGGAAAATGACGGTTTTGTGTAGAAGCATCTACAGTTAATTAGCATGAAAGACAAGGTTATGAGTAGCTGGCTTGGGGCTACCTTAACTCTTAATAAGTTATGTTATCATTGCTTTTTCAGATTTAATTGTTTAGGTTGTCCTAGTTGTTATAATTAGGTGTCAAGTTGTTGAAACCTAAGGCAGAAGTAGTGTATATATAGGAACTTGTAGTTAGTTTACTATCATCATATGGAGAATCGTGTTCTTATTGAAGATTATTGGAGATATCCCTTCTAAATGAATTAGGACGACCAAGTTGTTCCATTACACTTACTATCAACATTTAATGGGTATTTGCAGCTGTTGTGACTTTCTTGTTGAAAGGCATATCCCAGCCAAAGCTCTAATTTTGAATAGCCCAAATAGGGTATACGTTGTATTGAAAAAAGCAATTGGCCGTTTTCCCAAGAAACTTCAATTCTTCTAGCTTGCTTACTTTCCCAATTGCTAGAATTCAACGCTATAATGGCATAACTACAATCTGAGAAGTTTCTCCATATGCCCTTTAATAAGCTACCGAAGAAAAAGGGGGCAGAGTATTGAAAACTAACCTTATATTGAATTGCAAATTGTGCCAAGTCTTGAGCAAATGAGAGGTCTGTAACACCAGCTCGCACAGTAAAACCTTGACGCAGCAGCATTTGTGAGATCCTGGCACCAAACTGACCTGTCGCACCCGCTACAAACACTGTTCTGGCTTCTTGCTGCCTTGATTTACCCAGCCCGAAAGGATTTGATTTGTTACTCAACACTAATGATTTTGACTCGTTTACAAGGGGTTTTGGATCCTCGTCCTCACTCTTCTTTTTGAAACCCCAGCTGAAATTCTTCAAAAATGAGGATTGCTGCGCTGTAACTAGTAACAAGCGTTTTGATTTAGGCCTTCTGTGAGGTTTATGATTTGGAGGGACAAATACATTTTTGTTAGAGGCAATTTTGTGTGAGTTGCCTAGTCGGCATGAAAATGCCGATGAGAGAGTTGCCATGCGTGTGGGTATGAAAATGCCCAAGATAGAAATGAAACACAATTTTGATGGGTTTTGTTATGGGTGCGGGTATGAACGAGAACATCAGCCAATGGGATGCCAAAAAATAAATCAAGTGGGTAAGATTTTATCTCGAGGATGCCACGTGTTGCTAAGATTATGTTTCCTTGGATATCTTTTGGTGTTGCCTTCCATTGCTTATTTGAAATGTATGGTTGTATATTTATTGGGAATTCAATTATGTAGTAAAATAATAATATTATTATAAAATTAATGTTATTATGGTGAAATTGGTATATTTATGTTATATTTATTTAGTTTTATGTTTATTTTTATTAGTGTCTTGATGTAATAATACAACAAGTGCCATATTCTTTTATTAAGTGTGTCTGAGATCTATTTATATCTATTTGATAAAAGCTAATCTTCATATTATTCATACATATTCCCATCAAATGTCGATATATGGTCACCATACCTAAAAAATTCACTTCTAAATAGATGTGAGTCATTATATTTGGAAGCATTGTTGCGCTCGCAACATGGTTGATGCATGTACTAATAAAATGCAAGTCATAGATTCAAATTACTAAGTTATTGAATATAATTATGTGTTTTTCAGCACACTACAAAAATATTTGAAGTCTTTATCTATGTGATGAGGTAGGCATGCTTGTAAGGCATTAGAAATGGATGTCTTAAGTATCTCCATACATGCGAATAGTATGGAGGATTGTAGTAATGGATATTAATCATATAAAACAAATGTCTTAAGTAAGGTTATTGGTACAAATAGCATAGAGCTTAGCCCTCACCTCATTATTCTACCCATGTAAGTACTTATTTCAAGATATTTAGTTCCTACCTTGAATTGACCTTCTTATCCCTACAAATCATTTCCATGTGATGGGATCTTGAGGAACATGAGAATGATTTATGAATTCCAAGGTTCTAAATTCAAATTACTACCTTCTTGACCCCTACTGTTGGAAATCTATTATGGGAAAGTGATATACTAGGGGGGGGTGAATCAGATATCTACCAATTATTCCATTTTGACATAATCTTACTTGCATAAATCAAACATCAAATTCAATACTGAAATGGATCTAATATTCTAAATATCATCCATGAAAATAAAACATAACACAAAGATTTTGGTTACCTAGAAACCCTTGAAAGGTAAAACTGGGGTGGGGATGACACCCACAAATCTTCACTACTGCAGTGTTAAAGTTTGTCTGTTAGGGCTACAAGTTTGATCATAAAATGATGATCTACCATGTAAGGGGTCTGCCCTGTTAAGAGCTTTTAGACTTATACAATCTACCTTGCAAAAGGATTTAAACTTACAACAAAGTAAGCACTCGGTTAAGAGATTTACTTAGGTATGCTAAAACCACTATATTAAGGGATTCTTACTGATTCACCTGTTAGAATGTCTCATTACCTAATCTTTCAGCTTGCACTATGATTCTGATAACAGATCTTCTCTTTACAATAGATTTGATCTCCTCTATCAAATATATCTATGTTATGTCCTTCACTTCTCTACCCAGTCACTGAACTCTATTTCTGATAATCAAAACACTTCTATGTTCTGTATGTATGAGATCTCCTTCATACTCATACTCTTCTGCTACACTCCTTGATTCATTTTAGGGTTTGGATCTCATCTTATATAAATAATAGATCAACTTCATAAATTGAGATCTATGATCTAGATTGTCTACTTATGCCACTTAATCATTCCCTAATTTTGATTAGTTACATGAATTGCATAGGGATTAATGATTACAATTCTAAAGCATAATCACCTTTGTGATTTCCTCAACGAACAAAAAAAATCATGTAGATGTTGGCCAAAATGGTTTACCTAAGAGTTTGTACCATTACAAACACATATATCAATTCTGGCTTACTCTCTTCATACCCTCGTGCTCGGCACTAACATATCTACACAACTTGGCATAAACTAGCTCAGCTAATACTGAAGTACTCGGTGACCACTAACTTTCTCGGCAGTAACTACTACTCGGTAAATGTACAATATACAAGTCTATACTTGACTCGGCCTATACATGATGACTCGATCACAATGATGACCGACCAACATTGCCTAGAAAATGACCAAGTGTAAGACACTAATAAACAACAAAACATAGGGATCAACATTCTCCCCCTTTGACATTAGTGACAAAAACACTTTGTCATGACATTTTACATTACATTTACATGAGTACTTAGTAATATCAAAAAATTCTATATGAATACTCCCCCTAAGACTTTGACTTAGTCTTCAAAAATATTCCACTGTACATAAGACTCCTTTTTGACATACAACCAAATATATATACATTTACAAAAATAGTATGTCATACCATTGGTCCACTATGTCTGTATCTGCTTTCTCCTTTCTGCTCTGACATCTGATAATTCATATCATTTCCCCTTTCCAATATTCTATCATGTCATGTCATTTCCCCCTTGTTTTTGACATTTGAAGTTCCTGGGGTGTAGAATTTTTGAAATACTTTTCCAAAAATAGTTTATGAAGCTACATTACCATAGCTAATGTGTTGTCCCAACCGGACCTTGCAGACTCCAAAACCTGTAACTTTATTTCTAGCTTTGCAGCTAGCTCAACTAGGCTTTTGACAATAGAAAGATGAGGATATTTTTGTACTAATGCTTTTGCCATGACTAACTCCTTATGTATAACCTCGAGATGAGGTGTCAACATTGTTTGTATAGAAAGTAGTCTAGCCCTTATTTTACCATCATTAGTCACCAACTCGGCTAATCTAACTTGTGCATGTAATAACCTGGTAAAATGTATAGAGCTAGAAATTGCATCCATGCTCAGTGAGTGACCTGTAGACTTTAGATCTAGTTGTAGTTTGTCTATCAGATCCTGATTATCCTTTGTAAATTCTTCAACATTGCATAACTTTTTGTACAAAGAATGTGCATTCTGTAAAACTTCTTCTAAGTTTGTTATTAAGGTAGAGAGTTCTACTTGTTTCACTACAATGTCTGCAGAGACCTTATTAAGTACTTTGGTCTCAAACTTCCTTTCTGACCATTGTAGTAACTTATCATTAGCCTCATTGTCATCATTTGTTACCTTCTTGACAATATGTACAAGTTGCTCCAGAATAGGTGCAGATTCATTTACATCATCCATCTCAAAAGCATCAATGACAATACCTTTAATTTCATGTAATACTCACTTTTGTTGATGTTCCCTTCTCATCTCTTCCTGTTTACTCTTCTTCTTCAAGAGATCCTGCAAAATTTGCATCTATTCATAGGTCAAGTTATCAGTGTCCCACTTAGGAATCACAATAACTTCTTCGAGTGTCACCTATGTGGCAAGATATTTCTCCTTCTTCTTTTGTGTCTTCTTTCGAGGTGTGTTTCCACTCGGCATCTGTATGAGAGCTTTGATTGCCTCTTATTCCTTGGACTTTTGTGTTTCCTACTCTTTCTCTTTCTTGGTCTTTTCCTTTTTTGTGCCTTCCACATGAGGACTTATCACAACTAATGTAGATTGATCTACTTGCTCCTTATGAGTCTCTATGTCTTGCTCTTTTTGTTTCTCCTTGGCAAGTGTAGTATGTGGTGTGATTGCTGACTTATCTTGTTTCTCGACATTGACACTTGGTGAGGCTAGTAGATCAATTGTGACCATGTGTAGGCTTACTTGTGTGGTCTCAACAGTTGAAGTACTCTCAATCCATGGATAATCTTGTACTTGTATTAGTATCGAATTGATTCTTGGTAGTAATTTATCTGATACGGCCTCGACTTCTATTTGTTTCTGAATGTCTTCCTTGGTCAATACATTTTTCTTCATTGGAGTATCCTCAGTGATATCAACAATTGTGATCACATCCTGTGACTCACTTACTTCATCCTTCTTTTCTACTTCCTTCTCCTCATTCAGTGGCTCGGCAATGTCTTCCTTATTTTCTAGTTCTACTCCACTGGATGTTCCTGCACTCGATTGTGCACTCTTGTCAACAATAAAACCAAAAATGATTTTCCATAGTATGGTGCTTTGTTGCATAATCTCTTCAACTTTATGTTGTAATACGGAATATGCTTGGAGCTTAGGTACAAATATGCTTCTATACTTTTCCATATATTGCTTGATGTATTCAAGGGATAAGTCAGGCATGACTTGAGCAAGTGTAGTCTCCTTGGTCTGCTTCTCGGTCATCAAAGCATAATCCCATTTCTGAGCTATCCTTCCTTACAATTCATCAGGAATATGATTACCCAATTGTAATGGTGTTATCTTAAATATACAGATCATCTCAAACATAGCTTGTTCTACTCTCTCTTTGTCTTCAATGCTCAGTTTCTCAAATTTAATCTGCTTGAATCCTACTAAGCCAGCAGTGCTTGTAATATTGTGGCATATCTCATCCATAGTTAATTGTTTCCTCTGAGGTAATGCCTTCTTCTTGATATCCTCATCAGATTCAGTTTTCTCATCATCTTTTGCCAATATCAACTTTCTTCTTAGTTTCATCCTTACATTTCTTGGCACAGCCTTATCCTGAACTGGTTTTCTTTTCCCTGATGTAGGGGTCTTCTTTTGTGGCTCAACAGCTAAAATAGTAGGAGCTTCCCTAGTTTTAGGCCTAAGTACTGGGGAGGGAGTGGGCTTAGGTCTTTTTATTTGTTTCTTAATAGGCTTGACAACTAATGCCTTCTTGCCTTTCTTAACTACCACAGTCTCCTACTCTTCACTTGCTTCTGACTCACTTGTCTTGTCTTCTCCTAATCCTTGAGTCAATGCAAGAGGTGCATCTACCTCTTCTCCTTCTTCTAGCATATTTTCTAGGTTTTTTCACTATCTTCTATCTTTTCCTCTCTATGGTTGTAGATTTTAATCCCATGGTTATTTTAAATTTTGCCTCTTCATATGTTCCAAATGAGTTGCATTTCTATCCACCTCCTCTTCTAATAAGGTTGTTATTTTTGTTGTTGTTTCATCTATGTTGACTTCATAAGGTAATGGCCTTAGCCATGATACCAGTTCAAAAGCTTGTGCATATCTGAAATCAATATCAACTAGGGAACATATGTCTTTGTAATACTTTTCCACTAGTGATACTAGGATCCTACTTATTTTCCTCATTTTCTTCTTAAATTCCACAAAATAACTATCCATTACACTCTCAAAATTCTCACCCATTTGATCAATAAATTCACTAATCTGTAATGTGATAGATCGGTCCTTATCCCATGTAACATCCCCAATAGTAGGAAAACTATTATGCACATAGAAAAATAGATAAACGAGCAGAGAGCCAAACTTACACATTGAGTTCTTCGCTTTCCTGATGGATGTGAGGTTCTCAGCAAGTTGTGTCATTTGTAGCTCGGCAAGGTCATATGTATGATCCTTCTTTACTATCTTCTAAGCTTGGTCTACTGTTATGCACGAAACATTGTCTAGCCTATTGGATTGGTAAAATTTATGTGCTATAACTCTCACTACAAAATCAATCTCTAGATCCGTAATTGTTAAAATTGTCATTCCTTGTTTATTCCACACCGCCTGGGTGTTATCTTGAATCTCCTCCTTGTGTGCTATAAATGTGTCACACTTCTATGGATCATTACATGCAAGGAAACTCAAGAATGAGCCCTCACAAATTGATCCATAGCTCCCTAGGCATGGAGTGCAAGGGTTTTTAAGAATGCTCTCAGCTAGAGCTATTTAGCCTATAACCTTGCTAGTAAACCATGCAATGGGAGATTCAATGAAGACAAGGGCAAGAATGCCAATATCCTCAAGAATCAAGAATGAAAATGCAATGCAATGCTATGCTAAAAATGGAAATGCAAGCTAAGCTATGAAAGGAAATATGCAAGTGTTACAACCCAAGCTAATTAATCTATGTGAGCTAATCTAGAGCATAGAAATGAAGCTAATCTAAGAAAGCATAAATATGAAGCTAAGCTAAGAATGCAAGAATGAGATGTAGAATGCAAGAATGAGATGTAGATGCTAAGAATGAGATGTAGATGCTAAGAATGCTCCAAATCTTCAAAAGCTCCAAAGTGACCTAAACATCCTGTAGCATAAAGTTAGCATAAAAAGTTGGGGATCTAGAATGAAGAAGAGAGCTCTCCTTTTAAAGGAAATGAGAAGGAATGGACCATGGAGATTAAGAGGCAAAAGATTTAATCAAGGGTGGAGCTTGAAAGAGGAGCAATCCATGTGCACAAATATCCTCCAATGAGAAAATAGGAGTTGACTTTTGTGTCCATATGAGACAAAAGTGCTTTTCTCTTTTTATAAAATAAGAATAATGCTTTATTTGTGCAACTTAGGATAAGAGGAAAAGTGGGGGCTTTTTATTTATTAAAAGGGGAGGAAATATTCCTTTTAAATAAATAAAGACTTAGGATAAGATGGTTAGCCTATAGAAAATAATCAAATAAATGATAGGACTAGGATTTGATCAAGAACAAGCAATTGATGATTTAGCAAATGGGGGCTAATAGTCTAGGTGACCATTTTTAGGTGTATACATTTTGCCCCTCTTTGACAAATGTGAGATCGGTTTGGGATCACATGTAGTCAAAGAATAGATCAGCAAGAGATAGCCAAGTAGGCAAGAGATAGCAATTTTGACATATGTGAGATCGATTTGGGATCACATGCAGTCAAATAATAAAATAGCCAAGAAGGCAAGCAATAACATTCTGACTCCAAAGTCATGAAGTGCAGAAAAGATAGAAAATCCTGCATGGTCAGCCTTGTAGGGACAGTACTGAACACTTAGGAAAGAGATAACCAATAAGATATGATGTGTCTGCCCCCTCGGGATCGAAAGCGAAATCAGGTAGAGGGAATGCAGAAGCAAGAGCAACATGATCAAATCACTAGAAATCATAATCGAAGAGAGAGAATGGAATAACCATCAAGCAGTGAAGATATGCCCCACACATGGGACACAGGGCACAAACCAAGTGGTCCCTCAACCCGAAAACACCACGGAGGGAGAAGAATTTGGGATTTGAAAGTGAATGAAAGACTGGAAGTTTGAAAGAGATGGGGATGAAGAGGTGAAGAATGCCCCAGTCAAGATTGAAGGATCAAGCCTCAAAAGGTCAGCCAACTACGCGAAAGAGGGGGAAAAGGTGATTTGGATGATTAAGGTGAACTTGGATTTCGGTTTTGATCCCGAAATGAAGAGAAAATGACATGATATGAAAGACAAGAAAGTGAAAGACATGATCGGGAAGAAGCGAAAGGTGAGCGCAGTTGATTAACAAGTCCACAAAAGATAAAATGAGAGCTCTCTCCATATGCAAGATGCAAAAATAACATGAACCTAAGAATGCAAGCTACATGAAAAGTGGTTTAGTTGCAAGGTTACGAAGCCAATAGACATCTAATTATCATCATCGAGCGTTAGGTAGTGTCATAAGATCATACAATACACACTAGCATAACTATGTGGATTTGAATACGATCTATATCAAATAGAAATGTGGAAATCCCACCTAGGCATCAAAGACATGCAGGTCAAGATGACTAGTGTAGTGAGATTACCTAAGTTTGATATAGCAAGATTATGCTCGCATCGAGACACAAGAAAGTCAGGATGTCTATAAGCATGCACTTGCGAAATAGTCAAGGATAATACCTTGTAGATCCCAATGTCAAGTAAGACCAGCATAAATGCTCGTGACAGTTAGGTCCAACAAAATATACCCATAAGTAGAAAAAGCAATAAAACATGTTCTCATTCCCTCAGTCTTCTAGCTATGCATCATCGAAAATGATCATAGGGGGAGAACACTCAGCAAAGAAATCATCATAGACAGCACACAAAGAAATAAAGTCAAACAAATCTCAGCAAGTCAAGTGCGTGTGTGTAGGTCATAGAGTCAAACTTTGAGTATCGCATCTGCCAGTGAGAAATATTGCATCATCTAGACTGTGGGTAGGACATCTGATAAGTGTTGAGAAACACTTGACGCTAGGGTAGTGTTGAAAAACACAATTGGGGTGATGTTGAAAAACATCATTTGCGAGGTGCCTAAGAAACCCAGACGCACAAAGAGACCCAAGATAAGTTTAAACAATGTATGCCCCCTAGACTAAGACAAGAGTCGATTCCAGGCTAGGAGAGGCAAAGTGAGAAGTGGAGCGAATGAGCACCATGCAAGACTGATAGACATAGGTGTAGAGGGTCTCAAGTAGTGTCTGCTTCTAGGTTTTCACCACTTGATAGATTTTTTTACAATTTTTTAAGGACTTTTTATACTTTTTTTTGTATTTTTGCTACCAAGGCGCCTGTTTCCAAGTTTTCACCAAGGCACTTTTTCTATTTTTTGAATTTTTTGAATTTTTTGACTTTTTTGGTGAGACATCAAAGCACCTATTACTAGGTTTTCACTAGGATGCTCATTTTTTCAGTACTTTTTATGCTTTTTAGGATTTTTTCAGCATCATATATGAATTTTTTTGGGAATTTTTTCAAGATCAATAAAGTATGTACAAAGAATGCCCCAGACAGAAACGGGCATCAAGAATCTGCTTCCTCTGATGTAGAGAACTGATAGGCCCCAGGCCCAAATGCTGCAACTGTGATGATAGGAGGTCTCAACCAGTTCGACCAATAATAACCAGCCCTAAGCAATGTCTGAGCTAGCGGAGGATCATTAGAATGTGATCCACATATGCCATTGTGGATTTTAGCTAGCACTTTTTCTGACTCCCCTATTTCTAGACACTTAAGGAGAGTTCTGTATAGACCCTTCCTATACAAGTCACCAGAGACAAAGGCAAAGTGTATGGGATGGTGGAAGGAATGGCGTGGTGGATTTGCAAGAGGAATATGAGGTGGAAGATATGAAAAGATGGTAGGATTGTAAGATTTGTAAGCATGATAGCGTAATTCATCCACCAGGAACTTGAAGCAAAATTTATGCTTTTTCATTTGTAAGATGGATGTCGAAGCAACCAAGGCATTAGCAACTTTGTTCTTAGCTTTAGGAATAGGCTGAAATATAACAGATATGAGATCATGCTTGAAGTAGTGCACCATTTTTTTGTAGAGAATCAACTTGTCATCTTTTATTTGAGAATCATTATTTTTGAGCAGATTTTTATTTTTACTTTTCTTAGGTGTGGATACTGCCACAATGTGGTTTTCGCCATCCGACCATTGCTCTTTTCTTTTGATGTGATGACTGTGATACTTGATTGTTGATTCAATCTTTTTTGTTGCTAGTTCGCTGGTGGAAGAAGTAACAGGTGTTGATGCGAGATGAAATGAAGTGACTGGTTCAATAGCATTTATGCAAAGGGTGTCATCTCTGGTGACAAGAGAAGTTGAGCCTATAGGGTAAGCTCCAAAAGTAGCTAGATCTAGATTTGTCATAGAAGGTCCAACATAGTCCACTAAGGCAATGCGGGGAACCAACCCATCAGACCCTTCGCGAGACTCATCGACTACATCAGGATGGTCACTATAAGTGTGAACCATATCAACATCCATATCTGTCATGGAAGAATCTTCTAGAAGAGGCTTAAGATGCCGAGAAGTAGAGATACTCATGTCATTATGTGATAGATCACCTCTTTGTAATAGTCGTGCAATGTTGCGACGTTGTCTATCATAGTGCAATGATTCTTTAGGCACATAGGTTCTAGACATAGAGGCCTCAGCTATATCATCAGTAGATATACATTCTTCTCCCCAAAGAAGTGAAGTAGAAGGAAGATTATCTCCCATTTGAACCATAGTGTGCAGTGGTGACTCGTCTGTATCTATGTCTGAATTACTGAGCATGGGAGTATTTCTAGAATCCTCTCTATAGATCCACTCTTGAACAACTTGTTCTTCTCTTTCTGCTTCTAAA
This sequence comes from Chamaecyparis obtusa, assembly GCA_027943335.1. Classification (NCBI taxonomy): domain Eukaryota; kingdom Viridiplantae; phylum Streptophyta; class Pinopsida; order Cupressales; family Cupressaceae; genus Chamaecyparis; species Chamaecyparis obtusa. The sequence continues at coordinate 409,577 of BSBK01008123.1, forward strand.
GGAACGGATGAAGGAACAAAAGTATCAAAGATCATCATAGCAGAAGTGGAAGGCTTCATCTGATCAGAAGGTCTCCCATATGACCTAGGAGAAACAGGTATAGAAGCAAAGGAATCTAGCATATATTCACCCATACCAAGGCTCGTCATCTTAAGTGTTTTCTCAGCAGCAGCCATAGACATACTAGGATCAACAGAAGCTTCATTGTGAGGAACAAATTTTTTAGCAGCAGTAAGAGCATTAATAGCAATAGTATGGTCTCTAGGAATCACAACTTCAGTGCCATTGTACGGAAATTTGATGCACTGATGATAAGTGGAAGAAACAGCTTGCATGTCATGGATCCAAGGATGACCCAAAAGAATGTTATATGTGAGTGGGATGTCCAATACTTGGAAGCTAATATCTTTCATGACAGGGCCCACTCAGATAGGCAGCGTGACAAGACCTTTGGAAGATCTTTCCACTTCATCGTAAGCTTTTATAGTAATCTTCTTCTTAGAATCCACAGTGAATTCTGACAAACCCAATTATTGTATGACATTGAAAGAAACAATATTTAACCCTACACCATTGTCTATTAGGACTCGGTGGACTCGGGTATTGTAGACTAGAACTTCAATGTGTAAAGCTAGATTATGCGGGTGAGCAATAGATATGTCATCTTCTGTAGAAAAGGAGAGAGATAGCGGAGATGAAATGTGGTTGACCATAGCCTGAAATTGATCTAGATCAATGTCATTGGGAACACGTGTTGTACGTAGAGCCTCATCAAGAATCTCTCTATGCGAAGGGGATAATCGAAGCAACTCAAGGATAGATATCTGTGCTGGTGTCTTTTGCAAATGTTGGACAAGATCATAGCTAAGGGTGGCTGAAGGAGCCACTTGTTTGGAAGGCAAAGCTTGCTTGGGATCTTGCGCAGTTTTAAGGACAATCTTGGCTTGCCCCCTAGTAACAGCATTCAATATCTCACTTCGGGAAGATGAACTATCACGTGTTTGCAAGACCAACTTTGGCTTACCATAATTGGCTTTATTATCATCTTGAGACCTCATCATTAGAACACTCTCAACGGGCTCTACCATGTTAATCACAAGCGTATTAGAAGGATATGTGTAATTGATCTTTGCATCATGATTCTTCTTATGTGTTTGAGAGGTTTCCCCCTTATCATGCTTAGGTAGAGGATCTTTGAAAGTTGTGTGATCAGAATTTTTAGTTAAGCCATCAGTGGAGATTGTGTTGTTATCAATGAGGTCTTGAATATCATCCTTAAGCCTAAAACAATTATCTGTCGGGTGTCCCTTATTTCTGTGATAATGGCAGTAATGATCCTCTCTCCACCAATCCGGCTTATTTATTGGATCCCAGTTACTAGGTTTATCAGGAAGCGTAAGATATCCATTGTCAACCAAAGTCTTAAGGATCACATTGTAAGGTTCTGCCAACTTGGTATAGATTCACTTTCAAAATGACTTCTTAGGCTTATCTGCATATTGAGGTTTAGGAGCATTGTGAGCGTTGCCAGCTTCTTGTTGTTTTGCTGCATAGATAGCGTTGGAGAGATTGAAAGCGGGCTCTTTAACTTTAGGAGCATCAACAACCCCATCATTAACAACATACTTTTTCTTATTCCAAGGTTTGTTCTTGTCTTTGCCATTGCCTTTAGCATCTTTATTAATAACAATATCCCCTTTTCTTATAGCTACATCCTCAATTCGATATGCACTTTCAACCATGTCATTGAAAGAGGAGCACAGTTGCTTCCTTAGATCATAAAATAGCTCAGGCACAAGTGTGTTGACAAAAATGTCAATCTTTTCTCTTTCAGGTAGCGGACGAGGATATCTAGAATACAATGACCTCCAATGTTGTAAGTAAGTTGCAAATGGCTCACCTTGATGTTGTCTTAAATTACCGAGATCTATCATGGTGATAGGTTGTTGGATGTTGTAAGAATAATGTTGTGTGAAGCTTATAGCCAACTCATCAAAAGTCTTCAAAGGAGGTGTCAACTTTGCAAACCATTCTAAAGCTTGTCCTCTTAAGCTTCAAGGGAATAATCATAGCAGAAATGTGTCTTCATGAAGAAAGTCCATGCTAAGAACGTAAAAGTGATGCACATGGTCATGGGGGTCACCATTTCCATCATACTTATCATATTTGGGAACCTCAATATCCCTAGGAAATGGGGCCATGTATAGACTTTTATCAAAAGGAAGAGCACAAATTGATTCTACAAAAGAGACCTTTGGAGGCTCTCTTTCTAATGCCATTTGGGTAAGGCGTTGATTTGTACGACGTAGTTCTTCCTGAAGGACTTCCAATTTAGTTGGTACTCTTTGTTGGACAATTTGTCTGACATCATAGCCAGGAGGAAGCTTGTATCCTTGTGAAGTCATATATTGAAAATATTGATCACCATTACGCTCTAAAAGCTTATGCATCATGCGTTGGGAGACCACATCTTGTTCAAATCTCATAAGATCCTCACTAGAAATCTCATCATCAGCCTCTACCTCATGTTGAGAGGGAGGAGGTCTAGGAGGTGAAGAAGTCATACCAAAAGTGGTTCTTGGAGGAGATCTTGGTGGCGTGTTGTTGCCATTGTTGCCATTAAAAAGAGGTCTATGCTCATAGTTACTAGTCTCGGGTTGCTCATAAGACATTCCTCTATAAGTCATACGTCTAGCAGCATCCATCCTTTGTTGATTATGTTCTTTGTCTAAGCGTGCTTGATTATCTTTATGCTCAAAATGTTCTTGCAAGCGTTGAAATTTTTCTTGTTCAGTCAAAGTGAGTGAGACACTGTCTGTGTTGTTGGGGGTCTTGAATGCAAAAAAGAGGAAACCTCCTTTGTACCACGGGGTAGCTTGAGAATCCTCAGATTGGTCAGAACTAGAACTGTTGTTGCTAATGGGTGCTCGTGAGTGTCTAGTTGGAGAAGGTAACTGTGTATAATTGAACGGAGGATGACTCTCCTGCTCAAATTGAGACCGAGTTGTAACTGGCATGAAAAGAGATGTTGGTTGACTAATAGAATGAGACAAAGTTTCTCAGATATTGAGATAAGCAAAAGCTAATAAAGATCACTTGTCAAAGTAGAAAAATAGAGAGATGGCTCATCAAAAGTGCTCAAGCACTTACAACAATCAATTGACTAAAGCCGAGCAGCGAGCAAGAAGCTCAATAAGCAAGTAGCTAGAGAGGTAACCGTGATGCGACAAGTGATCAAGAGTAGCATTTGTTAAACTCAAATCCAATAGTTTTAGCTCATTTGTTTCAGTCTAGAACAAATCTAAGCATGTAGGTAACAAACCAGTTTCAGGTAAGAACAAAAAAAGACACTCTACGACAGGTTAAAGTGCAAGTTTAGCAACTCCAGATTGCAACAACAACAAGATAGCAAAAAGATTCTGGGCGACACTTTCCAGGCAGACAGGGCGATATTTCTAAGTTAGGTGATACTTCACCTTAAACTAGGTGATAGACCTCAATATACTAGAGCGACAGACTTTAGACAAAGCAAGCGATAGACAGTAGGCGCAAACTATCGCGCGATATTTCTCAGTAAGGCATGCGATACTATTGCAGATTTGTATGACTTTTTGACCAGTGAACATAAAAGTCTCAATTTTGAAGCGTTTTGATCAAGTTCAAAGGTTGGATAGTGCAATTTCTTAGTTTGACAAGCAGTAACAACAGATAAGAGACAGGTTTGCAAACAGTATAAGATCAAACATGTCATAGAACACTTGAAACAAGGGCAAAAGCAACCTTGCCAAGACAAGCACTTGTATATCAAAATAGAGATCCTTATGAATGCTACCGTTTGTTTGAATGTTGAGGACGTTTACACTGGTATAGCACAATTGAAGACAATTCAAGAAATTACTACCTAGAAGGACAAGGCTCATTACTTAGCAATGTGGCCCACAACTTGATGCTCCCTTGCCTCACACCAAGTGGTTGCCCACAAGAGATATTGGCATTGTCATGGAAGTGTCAAAAACACAACCAAAGGAACACATATGGTGAGTGTCTTGGGGTGATCAGGGTAAGTCCACTTGGATCAATCCTTGCACCAAGAAGCTAAGCGGCTAAAATAGGGTGGCCTCTATCTAAAAGTTCGTAGTAAGGCTTCCGTTCATAGCACCCCTCTTGCTCCTCATAAAGGACTAGGACCTGCGGCCTCAAGAGTACCTTAAGCATTCTTGCTTAATGCTTTCCTCATGGTCACAATCCCACAAGTTACTCACATCAAGCGAAGATAAGTACTATGTCTACCAAGGTTTTGTGTCCTCGATAGCCTTGAGATTATAGTGAGTTGGAATCACTCGCCACCAAGGAAAATGATGACAAGGTTGTCCCCAATTGGGTCGTTCCTCTTGATTGCTCAAGAGCAGGCCCGCTAAAGGATCCTTATACTAAACAAAAAGTGGATTAACTCTTGAGGTTCAAGGTTTTTGGTTCACCACAAGGGTGAAGAGCATACTCCCCTATCTCAAGAATCTCTCCCAAACACACCAAGCAAAGATTCAATTACCCCCTTGCTTTCAAAATCCCAAGATGGGTCAAGATTTCTGTTTCACCACAAGGGTGAAGAGCATACTCTCCTACCACCTCAAAATTTCTACAACAAGGTATTAAGTGCCTATGAAAGGAAACAACTAGTATATGCCGCACTTAATAAAGAAAGCAATTAAACAAGCACTTGATTTGGTTTTTATGCTTAGGGAAGCCCTGCAAAAACCATTAGTAGCCCTCTTTGACATGCGATTTTAGCAAATTTCAAGCAAGAAGCACCTACAACCACAACTTGTTAGACCAACAAGAGTTAGGAGAATCAAAATCCAAAATCTAACAATGATTAGTACATGAAAAATCAGATAATCTGCAAAAATAATTGATCAAATGATAAAATCTGAAAATGAAACCATCATGGTTGGATTAGGCTCGGAAAGACCTTTCCAATCACAGTTGTGGCAGGAGAAGTAGTGAGCAATATCAGAACACTCATTGCATTCAACGCAGAGAATAAAGTTCTATCTTTATTTCAGAATTTGCTCGCCAAACCAATAAGATGAAGCTTCAAAAGAGGCCAAATGGCAGGTCTGATATATGGGCTTTCTCAGCTGGGCCTGTATTGTTCCTATGCTCTGGCTCTTTGGTATGCCTCGAGGCTTGTGCAGAATGGAACGGTTAGTTTTTCTGACGTTATTGTGGCATATATGGTACTCATTATTGCTTCTTATACACTCTCCGAGATGATGACTTTGGCCCCAAATGTTATGAAAAGTAGGGGAGCTGTGAAATGGGTCTTCAAAATCCTTGACAGAAAGACAAAAATGGAGCCAGAAGATCCAGAAGGATTCAATGTACAAGACTTGAAGGGAGACATAGAGTTCAGGCACGTGAAGTTTTGTTATCCTAATAGACCCGAAGTAGTTGTTTTTGAAAACCTCGAGCTCAAATTGGAGGCAGGAAAGAGCTTAGCTCTTGTGGGATCAAGTGGGTGTGGTAAGAGCTCCATCATTGCATTGATCGAGAGATTTTATGACCCAACTGAAGGAACTATTTTCATTGATGAAATGGACATCAGGAGTTACAATCTGCGGTCTCTGAGATTGAAGATTTCACTGGTGCAGCAGGAGCCTGCTCTTTTTGCCACTTCCATTAGGGATAACATTTTGTATGGAAAGGAGAAGGCAACAGAGGAAGAGGTGATCAATGCTGCTAGAATTGCAAATGCCCATGAGTTTATAAGCAAGTTGCCTGATGGGTATGGAACTTTGGTGGGTGAGAGAGGAGTGGAAATGTCAGGAGGGCAGAAGCAGAGATTGGTAATAGCGAGGGCAATACTGAAGAATCCTGCAATTCTGCTTTTGGATGAGGTGACTAGTGGATTGGATGCAGAGTCGGAGAGGATTGTGCAGGAGGCATTGGAGAGAGTGATGGAAGGCAGAACATCGATTGTTGTTGCTCATCGCCTCTCCACTATAAAGAATGTGACCACCATTGCAGTGGTGAAGGATGGGAGGCTTGCAGAACAAGGGTCTCATGCAGAGCTTATGGCCAGACCTCCTGGAGAATACAGCAGATTGCTCAATCTCAAGGCCATCCATCAGTCGACATCCCTGGGGGATAAAGGAGAATAGTGTGACTGCTTGGTATCTTTCCTTCGAGTTAAACCCCCATTACTACTCTTTTGATTTCACAGTCTATTGGAGAAGATTAGAGAGTCTACATTTAGTCTCTATATCCTTAGGACTAAGGCCTATGTGTATATATGTCAACACATGTGGGCTAAGCCTAAGCGCATGTAGACTAAACTAATAAAGTGCTACAAATTATAACAATTTCATCTATACATATTATTATTTTGGGACAATAATCTTGAAAATCTAAATATAATGTATGTGCAAGTGTGTACTAGAAGACCAAAAAAAATAAAATAATAAAATGATAGATAATAAGAGGAAGGAATGGCAGGTGTTTTCAACCGTGTTAGAATACCAATGCTATGTGGGAGCCGTTTTAAGGAATGCTTTTTTATTTTGTGCATTTTTCTTCTAGAATCGTAAGATCAATAAAATAAATCGCACTAGAATGGCGACTGTTGCAAGCTTCGGCAAATACACTAACGGTTTCCATGAGGAGAAAAGATTTCAGAGATGGATGGGAAAATGGCCCTCAGAAAGGAAGAAGGAAACAGACCAGAGAAGTCGTTGGCTTCACATTCGGGAGAAGAATTGGAATGCAGACCGCGACAAGCAGGGAATCTCCCAGGTACGTCACTCTCATCATTACATCAGAACTCAACCGCTCCAACATAATAAAATAGAGTTCCATCTGCATAGGGGATCCCATAATAAAAATGGGTCTTTTTTTAAGTTTTCAAAAAATGGGTTCAACCCTACATCAGGGAGAGACAATACTCTGAATCCCAACATAATACCCATATTCCCAACATCCTCAAGGGGCATTCTGATCAATCCTCCTCTACCAAAAAAAGCTTGGACGGACACTTATTGGAAGATTCATAGAAGAAGACTTGCCCTATTAGGGAACCTGAACCAGAATCCCCAGAGTTGGGGAACTTCTAAAAAATGGTTTCAAATTTGGAGACCAATCCACAAGGATGATACCCAAAAGGGATTCAGAAAAGCTCCATTGGACCAGGATGGGGAAGGCAATAAGGTACTCTCTACATATTGCAATGGAGAAGCCAGTATCAACAAGGGACCAAAATCCTTCGATCACCTTTCCAAAGGAAATGCTAGCTGAGAGGAAGGCATTCCTCTTCAAATATGAAATCATTTGCAAATTCTGGGAAATCAACATAGAATATGATGTATTCCATAGTTGGGTATCTACAAACTGGTCAAATTCTGTCCAGATTTACTCTTTAGATAATGAACTGGGATATTTTCTGGTAATTTTTGAGGATAAATTGTCTCGAGACAAGATTTTTCGAAACAAAAAATGGTTCTACAAATCGCAGGGTCGACATATGCAATATTGGACACCCAACTTCAACAGCAAGGATAATGTCATCAGGTTCATACCCAAGTGGATCACACTACAAAACTTACCTATGGAATACAGAGGAAAAGAGATCATTCATATTCTGGCTAATAAAATAGGAATTTATCTCAACCATCACATAGACTGCTCTTCTGCTTCTGTGAAGATATGTTTGCTTGCAAGTCTAGAACGGGAATTCCCTGCTTCAATTAAAATTATTTCAAAACAAGGCAATTGGATTCAACTCATTACCCAAGGGATTGAGAATCTTCCCATATCTAAGGAAAGACACCAGGAGATGGAAGTGGATAAAATAATCAGGGAGCTCCATTCAGGTTTGGCAAGAGATCAAGAAACTTATACCAATCTCTCATTTTCTCATCAAGGAATGGAGATGGTTGGAGACTTACATTTAGAAGTTACAAATGTTTCAGAACTGTCACAGAACCACAATGTTCGAGGAGACCATTCAAGCTGGGAAGAGTCAACGGTCTTGGAGTCTTTTATCGGAGTGTTAGGTTGGGTCATGCACAGGTTTGCAATACAACCCCATCAACATGGTCTTACAATAACTTATCCAGACAAGGCTTCCAATAGTTGCTAGGATTCTCTCTCATCCAAGAGTCTTTAGGACTCAGCGCTGCTTCATATTTATTCCTTGATTCTAGGTTTTTGATGTTTTCCCGAAGCATCTTCACTTTTTCCCTTGCATAAGAACATCTTCTTGAAGCCTTTCAGGTTCAATCCTTTAACTCTATAGCAAATCATTCTTCAATGGGTATCAGAAGTCCAATTGGATTTGATAGAGGAAATAGCAGATCAAGTAATGAGTGAGGAGGAATCTTCAGATCGACCCCTGCTGCCATTGGAGATGCTGTTGGAGAAGCCGGCGTCCTCAAACGATTTGGAAAAGGAAAACTCAAATGTAGAAGAAGCAACAGAAGAAGATGACATCTTAAGATTAAATTATGTGACCTCAAAGCCTCAACCAAAACAAAAATTCCGGCCACAACATCTTCTTCTCCAACCTTTGAAGGGGTTAACCTTCAAACTCCTGATTCACGGTCTTCTTCTTACTTGGGACAGAGAACATCTTACATATTGAGACTCAAAGAACAAAAAGAGATGACTAAGTGGCTAGCCCCTCAAATGGAGAAAACCTCATCCACATTTAGAGTCAAAGGAGGGTTAATTAATCTCAAACCATTAGAAGCAAACATGGATCACCTCAGTATTAATAATCTATAATTAGACAGAGGTGTACTTTCTCAAGAGTATGAGGAAACACAAATCCCCCCAAAACTTCAGGCAGTTTATGATCTGTTTGGTGATACAACATTAGAACAACCAATCGGGGATTCTCATAAGTTAGCATATGTGGAAAGGCTTCTAGATGAGGATTTTATTGAGGATGAAGAAAGACTAATAGACATCTCAGTGCACACCCAAGAAGAATCAAAGGAAGATCACCGACAAGATTATTCACCAAAACGCAATAGCCTAGGACTAGCACAATCTATTCTAGATTGTCACATGGATTGTGGAAAGATCAAAAAGCAGGGGAGAGGAAGGAAATCTAATGCATCAATCAGGAAGGAGGTTGGTGAGGAATCAGATCAAACCAAAATAACATCATACATTAATGTAGGGAAGGGGAAGTTCCTTCCCAAGTTGCAATGAGAATCATCTCCTGGAATGTTAGGGGACTTAATGCCCCTAACAAACAGCGTTTGGTCAAACGCTGTATCATAACATCTAAAGCAGAATTAGCTCTATTACAAGAAACAAAGATGGATAAAGAGCAATTGGAAATCTTCGCCAAGAATTTAGGAGATTGGAAGGTTCATAGTGTTGATGCAATAGGATCCTCAAGTGGCTTATCAGTTCTATGGAATCCCAGTTTTTCTTCTTTCATTCCAATGGATCATGGACCAAATTGGATAGCTGGGAACCTAATTAGTACCAAATCCAATTTAAATATTCATACAGTAAATGTATATGGCCCCATCTCACACAAGAAGAAGGTAGAATTATGGACAGAAATCTCTAATTGCTTTGCTCAATGGCTAGAGGACAACTTTACAGTGGGGGGTGATTTCAATGCTATAGTTTATGCATCAGAAAAATTAGGGGGATCTCTCAGAACCTCTTAGTCACAGAATGATTTTAGGGATTGGTTACAAAAAGAGAGTCTTATGGAGGTGGAGCTACAAAATGGCTCCTTCACATGGTCAAACCGAAGAATGGGCATATGCAACATCTCAGAAAAATTGGATCGTTTTCTATTTAAAGGAGACCTTTCAGAATTCCCTTTTGACTTAAAAGCCTCTATCACTCCAATTTTAGGATCTGATCACTTCCCTATTCAGCTTAACATTCTCGATGCCAACAGACCCTTGGGATATCCTTTAAATTTGAAAACATGTGGCTTAAAGAGGAGAATTTCTTGGAGCTCATAGATGAATGGTGGAAGGATTTCAAAGTTGAAGGTTCTAAGTTATTCTGCTTTGTCTCCAAACTAAAATACATTAAGCAAAACCTTCTCATATGGAATAGAACTCATTTTAATGACATTTTTGCATCAAAATTGGAGATTGAACAAAAATTGGAGAATTTGAATCTAAAAATAATGCAATCAGGATTGGACCATGACAGTTACTTAGAAGAAAAATCTCTCTTAAGGGACTGGGAAGATATCCTAGCTAAAGAAGAAATATACTGGAAACAAAAATCTAGAGAGGCTTGGCTAGCTGAAGGAGACAAGAATACAAAATTTTTTCATTCAAGTACAAAATAGAGTAGAGGCATTAATAGGATTTCTCAACTCAAGGATGCTGCTGGCTCTATATTGGAGGATCAGAAGGAGATCATCAAAGAAATCATCAGAGATCACTCTCAGCTTCTCAATTGTTCTATCTCATCTCCCTTGAGGATTCAACAAGGGTTATTGGAAAACATCCCAAATATCATTACTGATGCAGATAATCAGATGCTATCCAGACCCTTTCAGGAAGAAGAAATCCGGCATACTATCTCCCAGATGGCTCCAGACAAAGCCCCAGGACTAGATGGCTTTCCTCCAAGCTTCTTCCTTCATTGCTGGAGCATTTTGGGCAAAGACCTCACTAATGCTTTGGAGGGCGCAAGAGCTTCAGGTAGATTTCTAACTGAAATCAACAATTCTTTCATAGTGTTAATACCTAAAAAAGAACAAGTCATTAATTTGGATGATTTCAGACCAATTGCTCTCTGTAACACAATTTACAAAATTCTCTCTAAAGCTCTAGCAAATAGACTAAAAAAGGTCTTAGTCAAACTAATTGGGGAGGAACAGACCGGTTTTGCCCTGGGTAGAGCAATTCTAGATGGGATAATCATAACCCAAGAAGCGATACATTCTATCCAGCATAATAAGCAATCCAGCATGATTATAAAATTGGATATCAGGAAAGCCTATGACAAGGTCAATTGGAGATTCTTGATTAAATGTATGGAGTGATTTGGGTTTTCTAAAGCATGGATCAATTTGATATTTTATTGTATTTCAACTCCTAAATTCTCTATCTTGGTGAATGGATCGCCACAAGGCTTCTTTGAAGGCTCTAACGGCATCAGATAAGGAGATCCATTATCACCATTCTTATACATAATTATGGCTGAGGCATTAGGGAGAAGTATGATCAGTTTGCAGGATCAAGACCTAATAAATGGCATCACAATATCCTCATCCATTCGGCCAGTTACTCATCAACAATTTGCAGATGACATTATTCTCATGGGTTAGGGGAGTATCCAGGAAGCTAAGCAGATTTCCAAGATACTAGATCAGTATGGACAAGCTTCAGGGCAACTAGTCAATAAAGAGAAATCAGTGGTCTTCTTTTTCCACACAAAAAAGAAAATCCAATAGAAAATTGTAAAAATTATGGAATGTAAATCAGGCTCTCTCCCATGTCCATACTTGGGCATCCCGATTGACAAATCACTCAGAACAGCATCAGTTTGGAAACCTCTCAATGAAAAGATGGACAGGAAGATGGATAATTGGAAAACCAGATGGCTATCTTGGGCTGGGAGATTAGTCATGATCAAAGCAACACTGTCAGCAATACCAATATACCTAATGTCTTTCCTTTCACTTACCACAGAGGGATATATGGATATGGTGAAGAAACTTAGGAAATTTTTTTGGAAAGGTACAGATACTAAGAGGAAATTTTCATTAATCTCATGGGATAAAATATGTAAACTGAAATCTTCAGGTGGCACTGGCATTAAAAATCAATTATGGCAGAACCAAGCTCTAGGTGCAAAGCTTTATTGGAAAATAGTGAATAATCAAGACCTCAAATGGACTAGAATTCTCAGAGCTAAATATTTAGGCAACTTTAATAAGGAAGATATAGTCAGAATTAAAGAGTTCCCAAAAGGCTCGAGAATATGGAACTTCATAGCTAAGTCAAGACATATTATTGACAATAACATATCTTGGAATATCAAAGATGGAAAGGAAGCAATATTCTGGGAAGACTCTTGGGATGGACATCCAAGCATCAATTCACAGTTAGGCCCCAATCAGATAAGTCATATTTTCACTTCATCCTGGGGACCATATCTCAGTGATTATATCATCCCTTCATCCTCTGCTGCTATAGATGGTTCTTGGGAATGGAAAGACTTCTCATCACTTCAATTAGATCTAAGAGAGGTAGATAAGCTCAAAACATTGATCAAAGATAGGCCCTTTCTTCTCAAACAAGGAAAAGATGAAATCATTTGGAATGGGGCAAAATCAGGATCCTACAGTGTCAAAGAGGGTTACAATCTAATAGCCAAATCACTCACATCCAAAATAGAAGAGATCCCAGCACAATTATGCTGGAACAAGGTTGGACTCCCAAAAGCTGGGTTATTTATGTGGGTGGCATCCCAAGGTAGAATTTTGACTGCAGATAAATTTATTAAGATGGGATATCAGGGCCCATCCAGATATAGTATGTGTCTCAAGAATGAAGAGGACGTAAATCATCTATTATTATCCTGTCCCTTTGCTAAAGATTGTTGGTACTAGCTTTATTCAAGATTAGGATGGTCATCAGCCCCCCAAATAATTTACTCCAACTTTTGATATCATGGCCACAAATCATGGGAGGAAGTTTATTCAGCAATCTATGGATGATCTCCCCATCAATTCTGATTTGGGAGATTTGGAAAGAAAGGAATAGAAGATTATTCTAGCATAAATTTTTGAAATTTGAAACTATAATTAACAAATTGGAGGCAGCCATAGTTGAGGTAATGAACTCTCGGATTCAAACTCAATCAGCACAACACAAAGTCTTTACCAGTTGGGATGATCAGATGACAAAAAATTGGTTTGGGTTAAAAACTCCAATCACCATAGGCAGAGGAAATAGAAGAAATCAAGAACTAAGGAAGGCATGTGTCTGGAAACCCCCCCCAATTGGATGGTACAAATTAAATTTTGATGGAGCTTCTAAAAGTAACCCAGGCCCCTCAGGAGCGGGATGCATCATACGCTCTACAACTGGGATTGTGATTGCCAAACAAGCCATACCATTACCCAAAGACACCAACAATATGGTAGAATTTAAAGCACTATTGTCTGGACTGATACTAGCTCGGGAAGTAGGGATCTCAAATCTTGAAATTGAGGGAGACTCGCTAATTACCATCAATGCAATCAAAGTCAAATCAACCCCAAATTGGCGTCTTATGGTAGTTTTAGAGGTAATCTTACAGTTAATGGATAATTTTGAATCGAAAACCATTAACCATACTTTCAGAGAAGGAAACATCGAAGCAGATGAGCTGGTTGACCTGGAAACTAGAGGAAACAATTTGAAAATTCTGTCTGACATCAGCGGAGTTTCTACGTAGCTCTTTGAATCCAACCACTAAATCAAAATGGTCAAATCAGGTCCTGATATATTTTTGCCTTAGAAGTTGTCAGAACGGTTCCTTGTGGTGATAAGATGGACGTCTTTTCTCATAGCGCATAGCGACTGTAGGAGTTTAGAACATTAAAAGAGGAGTTAGATTAGGACAAGAAGAGCATATACTTATTGCACATCAAAGAGTGCCGGAGTCCGGACACGAGTTATCTTCTAGCATCGAAAACCTTGGTTGTTTTCAGTCGTTCACCTCTACGCAGTTAAAACTTTGACACCGAAAAATCCTTTGTGTGCTGCAGCGATTGTGTGGGGCCCAATTTTTATCATGTTAGTCATCGCTAAGTCAGGGAATGAAGAAAGTCTATCCAGCGAATGGGAGTTTGCCTTTACTGCCAAAGCTCAAGGGTGGGGCCTAGTATCCGGATAAGTCAGACGGTCTTCACATGTCAGAACATCAACGATGGTCGCTAAAGCGCAAGGGATCTGTCAGAACTATGCGAAATCATGTCGGCCATGGATTCTTCTTTGTGGTGTAGGGTTTCAAACTATGGGCCCATGGTGACATGTATGCATAAATGGCACACCCCTATTGGCCGAAGGAAATAAAGAGGTGGAATGTTGTCAGCGGGGCTTGCGCTGGAGATTTTGATCGACGGCTGGTGTGTGATCACATGGAATATTAGCTCCCCATGCGATCATGTGCCCACCGCCCGATTAGATGCCATTGGAGTTATCTTCTAGCGTCGAAAACCTTGGTTGTTTTCGATTGTCCACCTCTGCATAGTTAAAGTTTTGACACCAACAATTCCTATGTGTGTTGTTGCGATTGTATGGGGCCCAATTTTATATCATGTTAGTCGTCGCTAGGTTAAGGAATGAAGAAAGTATATCCAGTGAATGGGAGTTTGCCTTTACTGACAAAGCTCAAGGGTGGGGCCTGATTTTCGGACAAGTCAGATGGTCTGCACATGTCAGAGCATCAACGGTGGTCGCTAAAGTGCAAGGGATTTGTCAGAGCTATGCACAATCACGACGGCCGTTGATTCTTCTTTGTGATGTAAGGTTTCAAACTGTGGGTCCATGGTGACATGTATGCATAAATGGCGCACCCCTATTGGCGGAAGGAAATAAAGAGGTGGAATGCTGTCAGCGGGGCTTGTGTTAGAGATGTTGATCGACGGCTGGCGTGTGATCACATGGAATATTCTCCCTCCATGTGATCATGCGCCCACCGTCCGATTAGATGCCGTTGGAGTTATCTTCTAGCGTCGAAAACCTTGGTTATTTTCGGTCATTTGCCTCTACACAGTTAAATCTTTGACACCAGCAATTCCTATGTGCGATGATGGGATTGTGTAGGGCCCAAATTTTATCATGTTAGTCTCCGCTAGGTCAGGGAATGAAGAAATTCTATCTAGCAAATGGGAGTTGCCTTTTTCTGCCAAAGCTCATGGGTGGGGCCTGGTTTTCAGACAAGTCAGACAAGCTTCACATGTCAGAGCATCAACGGTGGTCGCTAAAGCGCAAGGGATTTGTCAGAGCTATGCAAAATCATGCCGGCCGTTGATTCTTATTTGTGGTGTAGGGTTTCAAACTGTGGGTCCATGGTGACATGTATGCATAAATGGCGCATCCTTATTGGCCGAAGGAAATAAAGAGGTGGAGTGTTGTCAGTGGGGCTTGCGTTAGAGATTATGATCGACGGTTGGCGTGTGATCGCATGGAATATTCTCTTCCCATGCGATCATGCGCCCACCATCCGATTAGATGCCGTTGGAGTTTTCTTCTAAGCATCGAAAACCTCGGTTGCTTTCGGTCGTTCGCCTCTGCGCAGTTAAATCTCTGACATCAGCAATTCCTATGTGCGCTGCTGCGATTGTGTGGGACCCAATTTTTCTAGTCGCCGCTAGGCCAGGGAATGAAGAAAGTCTATCCAGCGAATGGGAGTTTGCCTTTACTGCTAAAGCTCAAGGGTGGGACCTGGTTTCCTGTTAAGTCATACGGTCTTCACATGTCAGAGCATCAATGGTGGTCGCAAAAGCGCAAGGGATCTGTCAGAGCTATGCGAAATCACACCGGCCGTTGATTCTTCTTTGCGGTGTAGGGTTTCAAACTGTGGGTCCATGGTGACAGGTATGCATAAATGGAGCACCCCCATTAGCCGAAGGAAATTAAGAGGTGGAGTGTTATCAGTGGGGCTTGTATTAGAGATTTTGATCGACGACTGGCGTGTGATCGCATGGAATATTCTCTCCACATGCTATCATGCGCCCCCCGTCTGATTAGATGCCATTGATTTGTCTGCAGTGTGACCACGTGATGATTCATCATCGAGGTGTCAGGTGGGGATTGGTTGAACTGGTATGGGATTGTTGTGCCCACCGTCCGTTAAGAAAATATGAGGTGGAGCATTGTCAGCGGGGTTGGGATTAGAGATTTGGATCAACGGCCGATGTGTGATCGCATGGAACTTTCTCTCCCCATGCGATCATGCGCCCTCCGTCTGATTAGATGCAACAGACCCATAGCCAAGGACAGGTAACGGTGGTGAAGGTTTATGGGGTGTCGCATGGTCGCATAAGCCATTTTCAATCTATGCGATCATGCGTCAACCATCAATGTCGTGTGTATGTTGAATCTCAATAGTTTGATAAATGCTTTGGTATATTTTAATATTTTAATATAATATTTGGCCTTGGCCCCTTATCGATCAAAAAAAAAAAAAAGAGGAAGGAATAAAGTTATATTCTATCTTAAAAAATACAAAATCCAACATTTCAAACCAGTAATATAGGCAATTGTAATATACAATTGATATTATCAATTTCAAATAAAGTAGTCTCCCTAAAGTATATATAATTAATTGACTGACAATTCTTATCTGAACAACAAAAAGGTCTTTTATCACAATTGTATTTTTCATCCAAGTTATCAGTAAATTATTATATTTTTCTTGCCGTTCAATTGCCTTGAGAAAATGGTTGAATATTGTTTTGTGGAGTTTATTTCAGTCCATATTTTATTATAACTTATCTATCCCATATGTTATAATTTATATGAAATCTTATTTAATCTACAACACCGGAATATTCTTTTGTCGAGCTATCATTAGAACGTGATTGATGTTTACAAGCAAAAATTGAAACAACAAACACACTCACTACTTTATTTATTAACAGATTTCACAAATTTGTATGTTAATTATGTGAATAGCTAGCTACAATAGGATGCTAATTATGCTGATAGTTACAATAAATTATCATCTTGTTTACTCTTCGGTGTAAGAAAGTCATCTGAATTGAAATGGCTTGCAAGCCCTGCAAGGCATCTCTTGAAGGATCTTGCAAATGACTATTTTAATGAAAATCAACAATGCAGGTCAAGGCAAAGAGATTCTTGCCAACCGTTTGGAGATGAGCTTTAGGTTGGGTTGTTTTGTTTAACTGACATGAATTCCAGTGGCTATGCAAACCCCCTTTCTGCATTAAAATATAATAGTTTTCTTTCCGTTTCAACTGTGCTACCATGGTGCGTGATCGGTCATGAAGTGCACAGGAGCGATCTCTGAAGGAGACTGGAAGGGATTAGGATTTGGTTGCAGGGATAGTAATTATTACTACCAAGAATAACAATAAACATATTATGAAGATTGGAGCATTGAAGCTCGCTTGGAGGAGAAGATTGTTTGATTTGCTGTCTTGCGAAGAAGAACGGTGAAGAGCTGTGTATATCGGCAAAGGTTTGAACAAAATCACTTCAATTTGTTCACTGTTTCAAGGGAAATGGAATAATTTTTATTCCATCCTAATCTGCCAACATGTTTCTACAGGTGCATGAGTTTTTGTAAAATCTTTTTATTGTTTCATGAGGAGTGGCTTTATAGGAATAGAAGGGGGAGTTTTGTTTTTCTTTTGGCAGTAGACCAATATTGAGTGGTTGAGCGAGAGTAATAAAAGAGTTTTATATACATGTACTGGTTGCCTATTCGTCCCACTATTCAAATATATGGAGAATTTCATGGAATTTGATGTTAATGATATGCACGAGAAGTGGCTTGCTTTATAGGAATAGAAGGGGAAGTTTTGTTTTTCTTTTGGTAGTAGACCAATATTGAGTAGTTGAGCGAGAGTAATAAAAGAGTTTATATACATGTACTGGTTGTTTATTCAAATATATGGAGAATTTTATGGAATTTGATGTTAATGATATGTATCCAAAGGCAAGAATGTTCTTGCAACTTCTATGTTTAAGGTAGATAGTTGAGGCATGAGCAAAGTGACAATAAAAACATGTTGTCTCAGGTCAAGTCATATATAGTCTTTGGATTATCTAGTTATAATGGGAAAGGTTTGGAATGTTATTTGGAGCCATCCATTTAACACTTAATAGAATCTTAGAAGACTTGAATGGATCTCCAATGAAAATTTGGTATGTTTTTAGGTCCATCTTTGTTCCACATGATACAACCTTCAAAATCTCTCTTGAAATATCAAATGTATAAAGTATAAAATGGTCATTTGGAAGTTGGCGGGAATAACGGATGGAGGAATTTCCATAATCTCAAGTTGGCTTCTCACTTTGAGATGGCATTTGCATGAGAAGCATTTTGACAGTTTTTGATTTATGCTTTCCATTTTCTTTACTTTTTTTATGTTGACAAATCTAGAGAGTGCACATATTCTAAAGGCTATGTTTTAGAGATAAGTTTAGGATTTGGTATTAAGATCAATATATATTGTTGTTCAGTGAGCTTTAGAGTATATGATCAAGGATTATTCCCTTTCGTGGTCACTAGACAATGATAGTGATCTGTCATATCTCTTAGGGATTGTTGTTGAATAATTCAAGACTTTGTGATTCGAAAGTTTGGGACTGAGAGCTTAAGACCACAGTGTTAGAGTATTACATAAATTTAGGTTTAGGTTGGTAGTTTAGATTAATAAATAATAAATTAGTTACATGTTAGTTATTCTTGTAGGAAGTTTCTATAAGGGAAATTAAGGCTTTAAAAAGGCATTGCATAGTAATGTTAATCCGTCCAATTGAATCATTAAATAGAAATGTCTCAATTTTTTGTTTGATCTACAATGATGGTTTAAATTTTAATTATTTCTCCTTCATGTTCAGTATTGAAGCACCAAATGATTTTGTGCCCATCCTATAATGAGATATATATTTTTGTTTCATTTTCAAATGAAAAAGCTTGAAGTGTTTTGTTGATGTGAATTTGTGCTTGATGGAGAAGTAAGAATTGTTCTCTTCTACATTCCTATCAATGGTGGAGGTGTTATTTAGGAAGGAGATGTGTTTCTTTTACTCTCTTGGATTCCAACCACACGGAATAGGAAGAAGTGTTGGCAAGTGAGTAGTGCATGAAGGTGTATCTATTGTCATTACTGGAAACACATACTTCTGTGATGGTCGCCTGAAGGGGAAATAAGTTTTTGATAATCAGTTAAGTGAAAAATGTCTTAGTACAGAGATAGTTTCTAGAATACAGTCATACTATTTGAAAAGCTTAACTCTTTATAATGAAGTTTAGCTTGGTCTATATGTGTCAATCTAGGGATGTAAACTTGTGAGAAGCGTCATAGCTATATGCTAATTGAAGGTATGAGAATCGTGAGCTAAGTGGGGATGAATGTAGATACAAAAAGAAACCTATTTCAAATTGGAATGGAACTAGCAACAGGAAATATTAATTTCTGGCGACAGGATCTGTTTTACTCTATTCAGGCGATAGGAACTATGTAGAAATTGTAGCAAACTTAGAAACAACAACTTTAACTCAGCCCCAAAGCAACATAAGGTATTGTTCAATGGATGTGCTGGTCTTGAGATTGAGCAATCTGCTGTATTCGCCATGAGGTGTGGCCATGAGCTCTGAATGAGAACCCTGTTCTGCAATCCTCCCATCCTTCACCACTGCAATGGTGGCCACATTCTTTATAGTGGAGAGGCAATGAGCAACAATAATCGATGTTCTGCCTTCCATCACTCTCTCCAAGGCCTCCTGCACAACCCTCTCTGACTCTGCATCCAATCCACTGGTGGCCTCATCCAAAATCAGAATTGCATGATTCTTCAGCACTGCCCTCGCTATTGCCAATCTCTGCTTCTGCCCTCCTGACATTTCCACTCCTCTGTCACCCACCAAAGTCCCATACCCATCAGGCAACTTGCTTATAAACTCATGGGCATTTGCAATTCTAGCAGCATCAAGAACCTCTTCTTCTGTTGCCTTCTCCTTTCCATACACAATGTTATCTCTAATGGAAGTAGCAAAAAGAGCAGGCTCCTGCTGCACCAGAGAAATTTTCAATCTCAAAGACCGCAGATTGTAACTCCTGATGTCCATTTCATCAATCAAAACAGTTCCTGCAATTGGATCATAAAATCTCTCGATCAGTGCAATGATGGAGCTCTTACCACACCCGCTGGATCCCACAAGGGCTAAGGTCTTTCCTGCCTCCAATTTCAGCTCCAGGTTTTCAAAAACTACAACTTCTGGTCGATTAGGATAACAAAATGTGACATTCCTGAACTCTATGTCTCCCTTCAAGTGTTTAATACTGAATCTTTCTGGATCTTCTGGCTCCATTTGTGTCTTTCTGTCAAGGATTCTGAACACAGACTTCACAGCTTCCCTGCTTTTCACAACATTTGGAGCCATGGTCATTGATTCCGCGAGTGTATAAGAAGCAAGATTCAGCACCATATATGCCACAATAATTTGAGAAAATGTTGTGGTCCCATTAAGGACAAGTCTTGAGGCAGTCCAGAGAGCCAAAGCACAGGAGCAAAACAGGCCCAGCTGAGAAAGCCCAAATATGAGACCTGCAATTTGGCCTCTTCTGAAGCTTCGTCTCAAAGGTTTGGAGAGCAAGTTCTGAAGTAAAAACAGAACTTTTTTGTCTGCGTTGAATGCAATGAGTGTTCGGACATTGCTCACTGCTTCTCCTGCTACAACTGTGGCTTCGTTGTGCGCCTTGGCTTGATCTCCTCCAAATCCCTTATCTGATAAACTCTGCATTCAAAGAAGTTTCTGTAAGATTATGATTCTTCACATACATTGTTTAAATGATTCTGTACAGACCTTAGCCATGTTTCCCGCAGCGAGAATGGGGTATGTGGCGAGGAGGACTAAGCTGAATTGCCACTGAGCTGTAAAGCATATTATGATGGAAGCAACGATATTGACCAAGTTCTGAGAAATGATAAACATTTCTTCGATTACGGTCTTTACTTGAGTCCCATCTGAAGAAATCCGCGAGGAGATATGAAGGCTACCGTTGTCATCTTTATCGAACCATGCTATCTCATTACGCAAAATATCTGCAAGATTCAGGCAAAATGAATTATACTATTTATATTTATCCATTTAAAATAAAATAAATTTTTTGTTAACTCACATTAATACACTCTTCTTATAGCTATTGTAGAATGAATGAAAAAAAAGCTCGAATAGATCATTTAAGTTCCATTAAAAACAACCAAATTAAGAAGTAAAACTTGTACCTGCAAGCATCTTCTGTCGAACTTGTTTGCTTAAATTGGCTCCAATTATGCCAAGGCAAAATTCCTGCACCACATTGCCCAGCAATGTAGCGAGAAAAATGCTTAGAAACACGAAGGTATTTATCTCAATCTTGCGCTCCATTTCAGAATGATTCTTTATGTAGAAATTGGCTATAGATTTAGCCATAAACAGAGAAAGTAGTGGAATAAGACAACCCAACATCATGGCCCCAACCATGCCCATAATTACATATGGCCAATCTGATGCACACATTTTCAACAATCTCCAGGTGGAACCCTTGGATGTCATAACTTCTGAACCTGTCTTTTCTCCATTCTCATTGCTTTCATATATTTGTGATGCTATACTTGGATCCCGTTTCTCAATACCGTCAACAAGAATGCTAGTTCAATGAATAAGAAGACCAACGTCAATTAGTGTTCAAATATGGGGAAATTGTTTTATTATTAATTTAAGAGATTATTAAAAATATTTAGTTCTTAATGACCTCATCAAAGATCAGATTAAAATTTATGATGCACAAAATACTATTGTCTCATTATATAAATATATCTAGAGACTTGTAGAAAAATATCATATAAAAATAAAATAAAATAATTTAAAATAAGAGACAGAGAAACATTAAGCATAGTATATATATATACCTTGGATTTTGCACCACTTGTAGTATATCCTTTGTGTCATTATTGGAATAATTTGTTGTCTGCAAATTTACCAGAGAAAAATATGAACCTCCATCTTGTTTGGCCATTAATTCATCGTGGCTTCCCATTTCTACAATACACCCATCTTTAATAACAACTATGGTATGCACATGCTTGATAGTAGATAACCGGTGTGCGATTACTACTGTTGTTCTATCAATCATAAGCTCATCGAGAGCAAGTTGGACAAGATGCTCTGAAGCATAATCAAGGGCACTAGAGGCCTCATCTAGGAGTAAGATCTTTGGATTCTTCACAATCGCTCTTGCCAGTGCAATTCTTTGTTTGTGTCCTCCAGAAAGTTATATTTCTTTTTCACCAACCTACATTATCCACACAACAAATTATCAATAACCATTTTGATGTAAATAAACGAGACTACTTGGCCACATTACATTAGTCAAACTAGGTATGTAGAATAGTATTTAAGCATGTGTATAAAAGAAAAACAATGATCTAATATGCAAGTGTTTTAAAAATGGCATCTGGTACGTTTATATGGCTCATATAGTGGACTTGTGGACTAAAGGTTGATGTTGTCATCTCCAAGTGACATGTTCAATCACAAAAAGGGTTTCCATCTCTAAGTGACATTTTCAATGGCAAAAAGGCTGAATAAAGGTTTATGTTGTCATCTCCAAGAGACATTTTCACTATGAAAAGGCTAGATGAATGTCTTGTCCTATTACCTAGGACATTTGATCCCTAGCCATTAATCTTCAATGATTAGCTCAAATCATTCAATCTATAATTATTAGGATCAGTCGTATAACATGAAGTCTTTCATTGCAAAAGGAATAAGTGCCCCTCTAGGATTGTTTATAACATGGTGATTAGGCATTAGATATTTGTAGAGGGAAATCTGATTTGTAGTTTTGTATTAGCATTTGAAAGAAAGTGGTTGGGAAGTAAATGAAAATCATTTTTTTGTATATTCTAATTATAAAACTTAAAGTGGAATTGATTCTTAGGGTGGGTGATTTTATGGATATTTATGAAGTAGCAAAAATTAATGAGTACACAGTCATAGATGGCATGCATGCACATCAAGGTAAATATTATCCCTTATATATCATTAAATCAAATATTGAGAAGTTATTTATTATGTAAAAGTAATAGATATTTCATGGGTGAGTGCATATTCCTTACATGTAGATTGAGTATATATTTTGGCCTTAGAGAATTAAATAATTACTTGAACAAGTACATGAAGAAATCTATTTAATAAAGGTTGTTAAAACATATACATTCAAGGCATTATGAAAAAGTGAGATGTGGTGTATAAGAGATTAGTATAGGTGTCAATTGTATATAGCAATTGACCTAACAATAATAAACTATATACAACTTCTAATGAAGTTAGGACTGATTGGACTTGTGTATACCAAAAACAATCTGATATATCTTCTACTATTATTTTCTCTACTATATAAATTTTATAATTTAAATTTAATTTTGTGCATCAATCATTATAAAATCAGAAAATATACTTACAAAACATCAAAATTATTCATTCAAAATTATCCTTCAAATAAAAATATGTCTAATAATTAAATTAAAAAACACCAAAACTATATAAACATTCTTTCCATATTTTAATTATATTAGACTCATTCAACATTTAATTTTAATTCAACATCTCATTTTATTTTAAGAATCTGACATGTCATATTTATTTAATAATTCTCGCAAAAACAAACTTACAGAAGAAATGTTCAAAGAGAAATAGAACCTAGTCAAATATTCACACCTTGGTCTCGTATCCTTGGGGAAAGTTGGTTATAAAATCATGTGCATTGGAAGCCTTTGCAGCCGCCATTACTTCTTCTTCGTTCGCATTCTCCTTTCCATACAATATGTTTTCGTTTATACTTGTTGAAAAGAGGACAGGCTCCTGACTTACCAGCCCTATCTGTTGTCTTAGCCACACTGTTTTAAAGCTTTTAATGTCTAGCCCATCTACCAGTATTTGTCTTACATTATGTTTCAGTCAATCAGACTATCAAAATTTTTGGTTAAGTGAAATGTTAGAAATTGGAAAGAGGGAAAAAAATAAAGTAAGAAATATATGTAAAAGGTCATATGAACAATTTATGTTAGTAGATTTTGATCGTTGAGGTGTACTGTATTGTTCATATTAATATATTTTCAATGTTAAGTTGTTTTGTTATTGTTCAATTAGAATACTATGGTTGAATGTTAAATAGAGTTGAGATCACCATATTTTATAGATTCATAGCATTGAATCAAAAACATTCACCCGTAGTCCTTTCAAAAACACCATGATCATGAACAAATTATACCTAAAGTAGGTTCATAAAACTTTTCCAAGAGAGAAATTATAGTGCTCTTCCCTGAGCCACTACCACCAACAAGAGCTAGTGTTCTTCTTGTAGGTATTAGAAAGTTAAGATTTTGTAAAACAATGGTGTCAGGGCGGGAAAGATAGCTGAAACCAACATTCTTAAATTCAATGATGCCTTCCAATTGATCTGTTTCAGGCCCATCAATCAAATTGTCATTTAAGATTGGTGTCTGATTAATGATCTTCATTATTTTGTTATAAGCAGCCCCTCCCTTTTTTTGAAGAACGTGAATGCTTGTGGACGTGGAAGCCAGCAAAGCAAAGTCTGTAATCTTCCCTGTCCCTACGGTCTCTTCTCCCATCTACCAACATTTACTACATACCTTGTCGCATGATCGCAAAGCTTCATTTTCACTCTTGCGATCATGCGACCGCCTTCTCTACCCTGACATTGTCCTTCCCCACCTACCGTAGGCCTTCTTTCACTACCTTGTCGCATGATCGCAAGGCTTGCTTTCAGCTCTTGCGATCATGCAACTTCCTCATATTTTTGCCCAGCACTTTATGCGACTGCCTATAGCTTTCCCAGTTTTACTTTTATATGTGCACCTGCAATATCTTCTTTTTGTGTGGGGCCCTCTCCCTTTACCTTTTCGCATGATCGCATAAATCTCATTTGGTTTATGCGATCATGCGACAACCTTAAACTTTTGCTTTCGTTTCCAAGCGCGTGGGTCCCCTCGAATATGCTCTTGTCGCATGATCGCATGAGCATTATTTTATTCATGCGATCATGCGACCACTCTCATGTGACAGCCATTTTTCATCCGCCAACTATTGTATTAATTGCAGTATATATTATATTGTTTTTTCTCTGACTTTTTGAATCGATCAGTTATTCTCTAGGCATTTCGAGAACTTTCTTCAAGAAGAATATTTTGAAAATAGAAGAGGAATATTTTTTCTTAGTTTTTGTGTCCAGAAGATACTCTGTCTTTGCAAGATATGCGATAGTGTGAGCATTGGCAGCTCTTAGAAAATCTCTATAAATTTATAATCAAGGCATCAATATAAATAATATTATTACAAATCTCTGAGTGTGTTTCTATTTTGTTTGGCTTTATATATCAAGCTCTATTGATTGCTCTATTCCTTCCTCCATTAAATTGGTATTAGAGCAGGAGATTGAAACACTTGTTATTGAAGGGAAAAGGTCTGCTAGAGATTGAAGCACAAAAAGGATCTGGGTATTATTTCTTGGATGAATTTCATTTTGGGTAAATAGCAAATCAAAAAAAGGGGTTTTATTAAAAAGGAGAAAGTGTTACTAGTAAACCATGGCAGGAACCAGTCGGAGTATTTCTCAGCCTCAGATTCCAATCTTTAATGGAAAAAATTATGACTATTGGAGCATAAAAATGAAGACTATTTTTCATTCACAAGATGTTTTGGATTTAGTGGAAAATGGGTTTCCTGAACCACCAGATCAATAGGCATATCAGGCCCTTTCACAAGTAGATAAGGATTTATTGAAGGAAAATAAGAAGAAGGATGCAAAGGCATTGTTTTTCATTCAACAAGCAATGGAAGAATCAATCTTTCCAAAGGTTGCAACTGCCACAAGATCAAAACAAGCATGGGATAGTTTGCAAACAGCATACCAAGGCACAGGCAAGGTAATAATGGCAAAATTGCAAATACTTAGAAGGGATTTTGAAAATCTGCAAATGAAAGACTCAGATTCAATAGATGCATTTTTCACTCATGCAATGTCTGTAGTAAATCAGTTAAGGACCTATGGAGACATTGTTGAAGATCAAAAGATTGTGAAAAAAATACTTAGAAGTCTGCCTGCTAAATTTGATGCTGTAGTAATAGCTATTCAAGAGGCCAAAGATCTTTCTATATTATCAGTAGATGAATTAATGGGGTCACTTTTAGTCCATGAGGAAAGACTAAACCGAACTGGGTCATCATCATTTGAAAATGCATTCAAGACTCAGCTCTCATTTGGCAAGTCAAGAGGGAGATCAAACAACAGCAGAGGCAGAGGACATTTTTCATCAAGAGGAGGAAGAGAAAATACACAATTTGAAAATAGAAGATCACCATCAAGCCCAAATGCCCATTGTACATCAACAAGAGGAAGGGGGAGTAGTCACTCTCAAAGCCATCATCAAGGAGAAAGGTATGACAAATCTAACATCCAATGTCACTACTATAGCAAATTTGGGCATTATGCATCAGAATGTAGGAAAAAGCAATATGATTTGAACAAGCAAAAGACACATTTCACAAATGAAAATCAGTCAAACACTAGTGAACAGGACACAATATTCATAGCATGCAATGTAGCACAAGAAAGTTCTAAAGAACTGTGGTTCTTAGATAGTGGGTGTAGTAACCATATGAGTTGTAAAAAGGAGATGTTTGCAACAATGGATGATTCAGTAAAATCAGAAGTTAAATTGGGAAATGATCAAAGAGTTTCAGTTATGGGCAAAGGGTCAATTAACATAAAAAAAAAAATAAGGCAAAGATAAACAAATTTCAAATGTTTGCTATGTTCCCGGATTACAACACAACCTTATAAGTATTGGGCAATTGGTACAAAAGGGTTATAGAGTACACTTTGAGAATGGTGAATGTGTGATCCTAGACAAGAAACCAAGCATTAGGCTGATTGCAAGAGTTGAAATGACTAAGGATAGGATGTTCTCACTAAGAATTCAAAGTGGATTAATGATAGAGCCACAAGGTTTACAAAAGGTTTCTGAAATAGCTTTTAAAGCCTCATACAAAAATGAATCTTGGCTACGGCATTTAAGGCTTGGACATTTAAACTTCAAAGGATTACAGCTGTTATACAAGAAGAAAATGATTTATGGGTTGCCACAAATAGAGTCACTTAAAACCACATGTGAGAGTTGCATATTGGCAAAGCAACATAGGAAATCATTTCTGGTTTGGGAATCATATAGAGCAAAACAACCATTAGAGATAGTGCATTCAAACATTTGTGGACCTATGCAAACACCTTCCATAAGTGGAAAATTTTATTTCATAACATTCATTGATGATTTCAGCAGAAAAGCATGGGTTTATTTCTTAAAATTCAAATCTAATACATTTTCTATTTCCAAGGAATTCAAGGCAAAAGTTGAAAAAGAAAGTGAATATCCTATCAAGACATTGAGAACCGATCAAGGTGGAGAGTATGTCTCAACTGAATTTTAGAATTTTTGCAAAGAAAATGGCATACATAAACAATTTACAGCAAGGTACACACCTCAACAAAATGGAGTAGCTGAGAGAAAGAATAGAACAATCATGGAAATGGCACGTAGCATGATAAAGGCAAAACATCTACCAAATGAATATTGGGCTGAAGCTGTTGCATGTTCGGTATATATTTTGAATAGGTGTCCAACAAAAGCAATGATAAATAAAACACTAGAAGAGGCTTGGACCAAAAGAAAACATAACATATCACATTTAAGAGTTTTTGGATGTGTTGCATACTCGTTGATACCTCAAGAGTTGAGAAGAAAATTAGATGACAAAGGAGAAAAATGCATATTTGTGGGATATAGTGAACACTCAAAGGCATATAAGCTGTACAATCCTATTACTAAGAAGCTAATAATAAGCCGTGATGTTGAACTTGTTGAAGAAGAGGCATGGGATGACAGCATAGACAAAATAAGTTCAAGCACACCTAGTGTCCTAGAAGAGAATGAAGAGGATGAAATTCAGGTTGCAAATCCACCTACACAAGCAAATGAACCTAGAACACCTTCAAGAGCTCCTAGCACTCCAAATCCCACTACAACAAATAATAACAGCAGCGAATCTTCTAATCCTACACTTGCATCTTTGAGGTCTAGGTCCATAAACACATCAAAGAAGACAAGAAGTCTTAGGGAGATTTATGATGAAACTCAAGAAGATGAAAATGCTGATTTTTGTTGTGATTTTGCATTGCTAACACAAGCTGATCCAATTTATTTTGAAGAAGCCATAAAAGAAGACAAATGGATTGTAGCTATGGATGAAGAAATTCAGTCAATAGAAAAGAATGAAACTTGGGATCTAGTAGAACTTCCCAAAAGAAAGGATGTGATCGGAGTTAAATGGATTTATAAGACAAAGTATGATGTTGATGGAAAAGTTGCAAAGCACAAGGCAAGACTAGTGGCAAAAGGTTTTACACAAAGGCTCGGTATAGATTTCAATGAAACATTTGCACCCATAGCAAGAATGGATACAATAAGAATGGTCCTATCTATTGCAGCCCAAAACAAATAGAAAGTTTATCAAATGGACGTCAAATCAGCCTTCTTAAATGGAATTTTGGAAGAAGAGGTGTATGTAAGTCAGCCACCTGGTTATGAAGTTTTGGGAGAAGAACATAAAGTATGCAGATTGAAAAAGACATTATATGGTTTGAAACAAGCTCCTAGAGCATGGTACAACAGGATAGATTCTTATTTTGTGAACAATGGCTTTAACAAGTGTGGCAATGAACCTAGTTTGTCTATCAAAGTGAATGATGGAGGAGAAATTTTAATAGTCTGTTTATATGTAGATGATTTGATATTCACAGGAGATATGGAAACTAATACATTCAAAGAAGCCATGAAAAAAGAATTTGATATGACTGATTTAGGCCTCATGAGGTACTTTCTTGGCATGGAGGTAAGTCAAAATGATCAAGGAATTTTCATATGTCAAAGCAAGTATGCTGGTGAATTGTTGAAAAGATTTAAGATGACAAAAGTGAATCCAGCCCCTACACCAGTTGCATTGGGTCTAAAGCTTAGTAAGGATGATCAAGGTCCATGCGTAGATCCAACTTTATTCAAAAGATTAGTGGGCAGCCTCATGTATTTAACCACCACAAGACCGGATATTATGTTTAGTGTTAGTCTTATTTCCAGATTCATGGAGAAACCAAAAGAGTCACATTTGAAAGCTGGAAAAAGAATTTTGAGATACATAGCTGGAACAAAGAATTTTGGAATTTTGTATACATTTTTAAATGATTACAAACTGATTGGTTATACAGACAGTGATTGGGGAGGTAGCATGGATGATAGAAAAAGCACTTACGGATACATTTTTCATCTGGGTTCCGGAGCTATCTCTTGGGCATCAAAGAAACAATCAATTGTTACTCTCTCATTAGTTGAAGCAGAGTATGTAGCAGCCATATCAGCATCTTGTCAAGTAGTTTGGTTGAGGAGAGTACTTTCAGATTTGGGGCATCATCAAGAAGAAGCTACGAAAATTTACTGTGATAACAATTCAGCAATTGCCCTATCTAAAAATCATGTATTCCATAAACGAAGCAAACATATTGATACCAGATATCATTTCATCAAAGAATTGGTAAACAATGGTGACATTCATCTTCAGTTTTGCAGGTCAAATGAACAATTGGTTGATATTTTCACAAAACCATTGGCAAAGAATATTTTTGAACATCTCCGGAAAGAAATCAGCATTGCGGACATAATTGAAAGTAAAGATTAAGGGGGAGTGTTGAAGAACGTGAATGCCTGTGGACGTGGAAGCCAGCAAAGCAGAGTCCGTAATCTTCCCTGTCCCTACGGTCTCTTCTCCCACCTACCAGCATTTACTACATACCTTGTCGCATGATCGCAAAGCTTCATTTTCACTCTTGCGATCATGCGACTGCCTTCTCTGCCCTGATGTTG
Source organism: Chamaecyparis obtusa (assembly GCA_027943335.1). Classification (NCBI taxonomy): domain Eukaryota; kingdom Viridiplantae; phylum Streptophyta; class Pinopsida; order Cupressales; family Cupressaceae; genus Chamaecyparis; species Chamaecyparis obtusa. The sequence continues at coordinate 439,291 of BSBK01008123.1, forward strand.
TCCTTCCCCACCTACCATAGGCCTTCTTTCACTGCCTTGTCGCATGATTGTAAGGCTTGCTTTCAGCTCTTGCGATCATGCGACTTCCTCATATTTTTGCCCAGCACTTTATGTGACTATCTATATCTTGCCCGATTTTACTTTTATATGCACACCTGCGATATCTTCTTTTTGTGTGGGGCCCTCTCCCTTTACCTTTTTGCATGATCACATAACTCTCATTTGGTTTATGCGATCATGCGACAACTTTAAACTTTTATTTTCGTTTCCAAGCGCGTGGGTCCCCTCAAATATGCTCTTGTCGCATGATCGCATGAGCATTATTTTATTCATGTGATCATGCGACCACTCTCATGCGGCAGCCATTTTTCATCTGCCAACTACTGTATTAATTGCAGTATATATTATATTGTTTTTTCTCTGACTTTTTGAATCGATCGGTTATTCTCCAGGCATTTTGAGAACTTTCTTCAAGAAGAATATTTTGAAAATAGAAGATGAAAACAGAAGAGGAATGTTTTGTCTTAGTTTTTATGTCCAGAAGATACTCTGTCTTTGTAAGATATGCGATAGTGTGAGCATTGACAGGTCTTAGAAAATCTCTGTAAATTTATAATCAAGGCATCAATATAAATAATATTATTACAAATCTCTGAGTGTGTTTCTATTCTGTTTGACTTTATATATCAAGCTCTATTGATTGCTCTGTTCCTTCCTCCATCACCTTTACTATAAAGGTTAGGTTTGATACCACGTACCCAATGGATCTGAAATTCAACCAAAATGTCAAAAAAGGATTATTGTTATTAAGCTATATAATTTTTGGGCAAGTTATAAAGGCTTAACACCTTTGAATTTATGCTAATTTTAATCATGAAAACGTAAACAAGAGGAACCCAAAGAAATAAAGAAATGAAGATTAGAAGAGATCTTACACTACTCCCAAAAGCATATTAAAAATTGAGGCTAGAGTATCTTCAACGTTAGAAATGCCTTTCCTCAATCGAACTCCTGCATACCAGGAAAGCAAACACCACGAAGCATTTAATATGGCTTTTATAGTAGCCATTCCAACACCCTTAAGCAGCCCTTCTTGGTAACCCAACCTAGCTGTAATTTTTAGCTTCTTTGAATAAGATTCAATGGCCTTGGATTCTCCAACATAGGAATAAATGGTTCGAATTTGTGAAAGCACCTGTCACAACAATCTTCAAATCAAGAATTTTGATACACCATCCAAATTTGAAATTTGGTAGGAATGTAAACTTTTTGATTAAATTGTATATTTTTAATTCAACAATGGTTCAGATTCATATATCTTCTTCTCAATGAATCATTATAGGAAAATAGAGTATGTGAATTATTGAAAGTAGTTCTAAATGTCAAATGAAAAATATACACAAAATCTAATCTAAATTAATTTCATTTTATGAATTGTGGAAAACTCATATCATTTAATATAATTATATGAATTTAGATTCTTACCTCTTCAACAATAGTTGCCGCAGCTCCGAATGCTATTTGACCTTTATAAATCAATTTGGAAAGAAGAGATGCATATAATGCTCCTATTGCAACAACCAGTGGTACTATGGCAAGAACAACAAGACCCACACTCCATTATTGATTACAGACAAGGAATTCTTAATGGGCTTTCTATCACTATGTATTCTTGCTTTCTTTTAAGGCATACCAGTTTCCAACATGGGTAAATCTTGAATACCTTATCACCAAGAGACTCTTGGACAAGAAGAAAATCGGTAGATAAGCTGTCGAGAATAGCTCCAGTCCTGATCTGCGTATCAAACACTGCCACATCCTGCTTTAATATGGATTCTAGATATTTATATCTTTTGTAGTTTGTCTCTCTGCAGTATACATCCAACACGATATCTCTGCCACAATTAAAAAACTATCAGATTTGGAACTTATTTTTATTTTTTTAATTCATTTCATTATATTTTTTTATTTCTAAACTTTCTAACATCGTGATGATAGATTATCTATTTCTAATTTTTTAATATTTTGATAATAGATCACATAATACCAATCAAAAGATTCGTAAAAAAAAACAGGCACAATCAAATCTAAAAACCAGAAAAAGCAAATACCTTACCTGCCCATCCGACTCCAAATGCTGCTATAGCAAGGAAAACTATATACAAGGCATACTGAAACAACATATTACATAGTATTAATTATCTGTATGCATTAAATACAATAGCTTTGGAACAAATTCAGTGGCATTAAATTATTAATTATCGGTATGCATTAAATACAATAGCTTTGGAACAAATTCAGTGACATTAAATTATTAGAATTTAGAGTGATTAAGGATAACAATTTTCCATAATCTATATTGTATCCTGGTATTTTCAATTAGATTGTGTGTTGCTTGCTGATAATGGATCTAGAGTGTGGTTACAAACATTAATGCAAAGGACACAATCCAATCTAGAATTAACACTGATATTTATAATATTATGAAAGTTAAACTAAATGAGAACAAACCTGAGGCACTGTATCTGTTTTCAGCCCTATTTCGTTCACAACTCTAGAAAATAGTAGCACGTAGATAGGAATGACAAGACCAGTTCCAACTGCTCCAAGTGTTCCAACAAGTATGAGAAGCCAATCAAGAGCATCTGCAAAAGAGAAAATACTGTACAGTGGAGGAGAAAGAGCTTTTGGATTTCCTTTCATGGCTTTTTTAATTTCTTTTTCATCTCTTTTAGGACTAAAATCCACTTCCATGTTAAGGTTTTGGGCAGGCCTTCTTAAACGGATGATAGATTATCTAGTTTAATCCGAAATTTGAAAGAATAAACACACGTAACTATTATTACAAATTATACAACAGAATTATATTATGTACAATAACATTATAAACTGCAGAATTATATGTTCACAATAACATTATAAACTGCAGAATTATATGATCACAAACAATTCTTTTAACTGATTTTCTAACAAGCTATTCATAAGAGAAGAATGCTGTAGATGAGTTAAAGTTAGAGGAAGAACTTCATCGTTCTTGTCTATCTGCTCTGATTTTGAAGTTAAATCCGAAGCCTGCTTGTAATTATATTGTTTTTCTTATGTTTTGGTTGCCTCGAATAAAACGGTTATTATTTTGGTGACATTTGTCTATCCCCGATGATATCATTTATATTAATCTTATAATATATAGAAGTTGGCACATTCTTTTGCCCAGCCAGCATGAGAACGTTGAATTTTGCAAAGTGATTACAGTGATTGAATGTCTGTTTGCGAACGACAGCTACATATTGAAGCCTCGGAAAATGCAAACTTAAAAATATTTAAAAGCACACGACAAGATGCATGGTTGATTGAAGAGAGTTTTTGGATGGTTTGGCGATTTGTTAGGGTTTTGTTTTCTTCAGTGTACGGTTTGATTTTTTTGGTTTATCTTCTATCCTATCATATTTATTGCAGCAATTTTTAGTTATATAATAATTTCAGTCAGCCTTAGTCTAACAGTTGATGATGGTGTTGGAGCTTTATCAATTTGCAATTATGGCATCTCCAAACAAATGCCACAAGAAATTTGACTACAAGGTCTTTCACAAGGTACGTCTTCTTCTAGTGTCCTTGATGTCTTATTTATTCAAGATTTTAATAGTGCATGCCAATGAATTGAACAATTTACTTTGATAGAATACTTCGTAGGGAGGATTCCATTTGAAAGCATTCTTCATGAGTGGGTTGCGAAGACCTAAATCCCTCATGGGTTCTGTCTCAATGGCATCAAAAATCTCATCAAAGGATTTTTTACTCCACTTTGTTGAGACCTAGACCCCTCATGGGTTTCGTCTCAATGGTGCATCCAAAATCTCATCCAAGGCTTTTTTTCTCTGCTTTGTTGAGTCCAACCATGTTCAGGCTATATTACAACATGGTCCTTGGAATCTTCATTCCTCACTGCATGTTTTTCAGTCATGGTTGCGAAGCTTCTCTGTATCTGATGATAGGAGCTCAAGGTCCTTATATGAATAGAATTATTTTACCTTGTTTTTTTGTTCTTGCAAACCACTGCCTTATCCATTGGCAAGGTTTTGATCGGGAGATTATCCATTGGCAAGGTTATTTGTGTTGAGCCTAACCAATTTATTATGCTCGACCCCAAAAGAGGATTTGAGTTGAAGTTGATTTGTCTCAAGACTTCAAGGAGACTATCATCTTTCCGATATGAGTGTTATATCTGAATCTACCTAAAAAATAAAAAAATTCAATGCCAATCTTCATAGACCAAGATCAAGGATTTTCTCGTGGCTACTTTGTGGGTTAAGACTTCTTACAAGGATTGTGAACCTTCATGCTCCTCTAAGGCCCTCAATGTTGAGGATGGATGGACTATAGTTTCTTGCAAGGGGAAAGGTTCTATTTTATTTGACTTCTCATTAGCAAGAATCTCCAATAATTCATAGCTACAATCACAACTACAGTTATAGCTCCCTATTTCAAACCCTATGATTAAAGGGATGGAGATGACCGATGAAGTTGATGCTCGTCCTATTTGTGTCCAAACCCCTTAGCTAACCTAAGAATTATTAGCTCATCTAACCACTCTTCATTTCTTTTGCAACCCTTCTAGCTTCTAGAAGGTGTCAGAATTTTTGTAAAATAGTTTTTCCTCTTATGAATTATAGCATTCATTCCATTCCAACATCCATGCCATGTGGTTTTGTCTTTCATGATTTCCTTTTGGGTTTTTTTTGTTAATTCAAAGCTATTGCGTCAACATATTTGATCACATTCAAAGAAGCATTTGGATTACATAATAGATTTTTCTCTTTTGAATTACAACATCCATTCCATTCCAACATCCATGCCATGTGGTTTTGTCTTTGATGATTTCCTTTTGGGTTTTTTCTATTAATTCAAAGCTATTGCATCAACATATTTGATCACATTCAAAGAAGCATTTGGATTGCCAAGGAATATAGGTTACGAAGCCACCGAGACTTTTTGGGTAGATCGGGAATAGTTGAAGCATCCCTATAAGTTTTAGGGAAAAGCCCAGGGTACATAATGGCTTAGTCATTGTGTACCTAGGTACAAAATAGCCTAGCCATTGTATACCCTCCAGATTCAATAAAATTCATTGGGTAGATAGGTTGTTACCTTCAAGTTCTAGAATAGTAATTACAGTTATTTTCAGAGTTTCATTTGTCCAATATTCATACCTGAAGTAGCATATTTCTTATTTTTATTCTAGATCTACATCTCTTGTCTCATTATCATTTCCCATTTTAATATTTCATATTTAGAAAAATATCACTGCCCCATTTGGTGCTTAGGTCACCACTTGAGCCTATTGGGACATCTTCATTTTGAAGATGCAATCTTAAAATGGAGAAGTGATCTACCCTCTTTGTATTGGTCCCTTTTTCATATTGTATAGACAGTAAAATCACTAAGTCTTCCATAGTGTTAAAAGAGGATCTTTAAGAAGTGAATCTAGGATTAGAAGAAGATTTTCCCATGAATTAGAACCATGTTAATTACTCTACTAGAAGAAAATATAAACATGTATTTGTTTGGTCTTATGATGAACTTAAAGTATATAGGGAAGACTTGTTTCAACATGAAATTGCATTGAAACTAAATGCAAATCCATTTAGGTAGAGGTGAAAGCTAATTAATCTCATTCTTAAACCTAAGGTGAAAGGAAAGTTAATAAAACTAAGGGATGAGAGAATCATAAATCCAATTAGACATTCTTCTTGACTTTCAAACATTGTTCTTTTCAAAAAAGAATGGTGAGATTAGGTTGTGTGTAGATTTTAGTAATTTGAATGTGTCCTCATTAAAAGATAGCTATCTCTTTCCCAACATGGAAGCAATGCTTCAAAAGGTTACAAGATGTGAATTGCTAAGTATGATGGGAAAATTCTCCAGGTATTTAACCAAGTCATGATTAAAGAATTAAAGAAGTACAAAATAGCATTCACAATGCCATGCGAGATATATGTATATGTCAGGATGCCTTTTGGCTTGACCAATGTTTATGCTACTTTTCAAAGGGCAATGGATGTAACCTTTGTAGAATTGATTAATATTATCATGGTTGTCTATCAAGATGATCTCATAGCTCATCCCAAGAAGCTAGAGGATTATTGCATGCACTTGGAGAAGATCTTCATTAAGGCTTTAGAATATGGGATTTCATTGAATATTAAAAAGTGCAATTTTTTCATTATTTAAGGTAAGCTAATAGGGTACATTGTCTCTAAGAATAGGGCATGGTATATCCAAAGAGGGGTTTATAATTGATAGAATCCCCATTACAAAAAAAGTGAAGGCACTTCGGTCATTTTTTGGTTAGATTAGTTTTGTGCAGAGATTTATTCCTAATTTTGCTAAAATTGTGAAGCCTATTTCTAAAATGCTTAATAAAGGAGAAAAAAATGATTGGTCTATGAAGTACCTGTTACCTATCTGGCCATCAAGAAATCTATAAAGGAGGCCCCTGTACTTAAATTTTTAATTTTTTGCAAGCTATTTAAACTCTTTTCCATTTCTTCTTTTTATACGATAGATTATGTTTTACTTCAAAAGAATGAAGGGGACCATGGGAAAATCATTTCCTTTTTCAGTAAAACCGTAAAAGTAGTCCACTTGAAATATGAAATGATAGAAAAATAGGTGTATGCATTGGTTAAGGTGATAAATAATTTTGGATCATATCTGGTGGGAGTTGAAGTTGTTGCATGTGTTCCTAACTTTATTGTAAAGGACATCTTTTTACAATTTGGAGCCAAGGGAAGAAGATGCAAGTGAACTAATAGGATCCAAGAGTTTAATGTGGACATTTAGATTACCAAACTAGTAAGAGGACAAGGATTGGCTAAGCTAATGAAAAAATATAATATATAGAAGCTAATAATCAATAGTATTAAGAATAAAATTGATCTTCAATATAGTATACAACATACTTCATGGTCTAAAGATATTGTGCATTATCTTAAACATTTGAAATGTCTTAATCTTTTGTCTAATAACAAGACGACAAGTCTGAAATTTCAAGCTTTTAAATATGTTTTCATTGAAGAAGATTTGTGCTAGAAAGATAGAGATAGAGGTTTGCTGTTATGTTTGGACAAGGGACGAGATGAGAAAGGGTTGAAAGAAATGCATGAAGACTTGTGTGGTGCGAATTTTCCTACTAAGACCACAATAGCTAAGATCTTAAAAGATGGCTAAATTATTGGCCTACACTTTTTATCAACACACATAAAATTGTGAGAAAATGTGAACCTTCTCATAATTTTTTTGCAAACTCAAGTATTTATTGCATTACTCTTTATTCCTTTGTAGGAATAATATCCTTTTAGCCAATGGGATATTGACTTCAATGGATAAATCACTAAGAAATCAAGTGGAGGCCACAAATAAATTTTAGTAGCTACTAATTATTTCACTAATAGATTGAAGTCATTCCTACTAGAAACGATACCTAAAAAGTGGTCACACAAATCCTTATAGGCCATATCATTACGAGGCTTGTAGTGCCCATCAAATTGATACTTGATAATGCAATGTGTTTTAGATCAAATGAATTCACTAATTTTTTTAATAAGTATGTAATCAAAATATTTTATTCATCGAGTTGTACCATCCTCAATGAAATGACATGCATAATCAAGCAATAAAAGATTGATGAAAACTAAAAAAATGATATTGGAGAAAAATAAGAAAGCATGGGATTCTAAGCGCAAGTTGGCTTTATAGATTAGCAAGGTAACAAAAAAATTAGCAACTAGGGTAAGTGGACCAAGATGGTGTGAAAAAAGGGGGTATAAGTGGCCACTATTTTTTTGAAATAAAGTAAACCTGAACTTTGAAGACAAATTTGAGGGTCATGCACTAAAAATTAGGAATTGTGCAAAAAATAAGAATTGTAGTATCCTAAATCTAGTCTCTAAACTACTAAATTTTAAAAAAAATGGTTGAGATTAAGAGAGTCAAACCCACTCCACATGAAAAAATATTCCTAATTTTTTAGAAAAAATATAGCATAGTATATTTCATACGGTTCACAAAAGATATAGTTAAATTTGGTATTTTGCAAAACCCTTTTGTAGTTAATGATAGGTAAGAGTGAGAATAAGAATTTGTGTATTGTTTTGTAATTTTCCATTGAGTATTTATTTTATGATTTGTTGAAGTGGTTGCATCCTAAAAATCAGGTGTCTATTTGTGTGCAGGGTATAATTTGCATCAAAATAATAAAAAATATAATTTCTTTTTTTGAAAAAGTGTATAGAATCAAGTGTAGAATACTAATATGTTATTTTTTTTTAATTTGTTCAAGTAGATCAAAAGTTATTAAGAAAATGGTAGACATATGTCTCTGAGAACTATGAAGCCATTGGTAAAGAAAATTAAAGTTTACTATGCTAATGTTCTCCAAAAATTGAAAACTTTATATGGTTTGAAAGTTGATAAAATGTGTGAGATTATGGTGGTAATTTCATAGATACCCACTTGATTATGTGTAAACATGATGATGAGGAGGTTGAAAAATCATCTCAGAAGAACAAAAGACCTGTAAAGGGGGAGAAATGGAGGGGAAAAGGGCTTTTAAGCCTTAGGTTCATTGTCCAAACCTCCTACCTAAGCATAACATGTACGAGTTCCTAAGTACTAAAAAACCTGATTGGATTTCGTAAGACAAAAAGTAACTTTCCTATTTCTTCATAACCCATATGAGTTACATAGAACTAAAACATAAGTTTTAGTTCTACATAACCTATAAAAGTTATGAAGAAATAAAAACATATGCATATTAACTTAGTATACACTACACAGATGAATATACTTACATATATAATATTGTTGGAGATTTGCCAGCAAACCAGTGTTGTCTGTATGTTTGTCATTGATGACAACATATGGTAAGTAGTGTGCATTGAAGTTATATGCAGAGAGCCTTGAGCATATGTTGTATGGATATGTTATCATCATGATATCATAGACACAAAGGTTGATTATGAGTGCAGACAGTTGTGCAATTGTCTGTAACAACAATGTTCCTGACAGTGTTGCAAGCAGAGTTTTGTATGTCATTCTCAATATGGTTATGATGGAGCCTTGCGTGTTGATTTTTGTGTTGTAGACATAATTATGAAGCTATGTTCATAGACATAGAGTTAGTTGTGAATTTGAAGTTGAGTTATGATGTTTCTATTTGCCAGTTACAGTTTTAGGAGATTATTTGTTTAGAGCTGATAATATGATCTATATTGTTTTAGTAGTTGCGCCTATCATTATGGTATGCATATTTGGTTTCATGTTTGGTTATGAGGTAAGGTTATTTGGTTAAGAATGCATAATGTATTTCATATTGAGAGTAAAGTTTCAGTTAGTTTGGTGGAGTTGATAGTGTGAAGTGATGTGTCTACTCATATTGGGTTGCATGGTCATATTTATGTTGTGTGCTTAGTATAGCTGCTAGAGATGTTGTTGGAGAGTTGTATTGTTTCATTAATATGATTTCAAGAAGGTTCTAATAGGCTGACTTGATTATATCTTTTGGATAAGGCTACTTATAGCTAGTCAGTTGTGATCATTGAAGTAGGATCATGCAAGCAGAGTAAGAAGGTGTGAAAGTATTGGGCCAGTAAAGCTATATCAATCATCAATTGAAGATCTATGTGAAGAAGCAGAGAGTGTATGCTATTCATTAGAACTGATCAAGACAACATGTCTAATTCATAGTTTACCAAGATCTAGATATAGTGTGTATCTATTGCGCAGAAGGTTGCAGCCTTCACCATTTAAGAAGTGTTCTCCCGAAAAGTGTGTCCTCACATTTAACAGGGTTATTTATAAAAGACTCCTAACAGGGTCTGACCTTTGACCAGGTCACTGTACTTCATGTATTGTAAAGATCAACTCCTAACAGGGTTGTAAGATCTTCTAACATGGATCATTATACTCTTGTGCAATTTATAGTGGGTACTAATTCCCACCGGGTTTTTTACCTACTTTGGGTTTCCCCGTAACCAAAATTCTGTTGTTGTGTTTTAAGTGTTATCTTTTTGTGTTTATGCTTAATGTTCTTTTGTACTAATTTGGATAAAGAATTGAATCTTATAGATAACTAACTCACCCCCCCCTCTCAATTATCTCCTGGGACTATTCCTAACAATTAGTATCAGAGCCAAGTGTCTTAGAGAGAAAGTTTAATAGTTTGAGGTTGATCAGATAGCGTTCTTTAGAAAATAAAGTCCTAAGTTTGATTAAGAGAATTATCTAGACTAGAAGAACAAAATGATAACACATTTGCAGTGTGTTGGTTTTGAGATTTTTGAGGTAACTACTCAAGATGTTCATGTTCCCTCTCCAAAAGACCTTGCCAAAGAAGATGCAACCATTAAACAAAAGGAAATGTTCACTAAAAATGCAATTTCCAAAGAAGCCCTTATCAGTGCCTTATCTGACAGTGATTTTTTAGAGATCAAGAAAGAAGATAGAGCCCACAAAATATGGAAGTATTTAGAAGACATATTTGAAGGAGATATCCAAGCCAAGAATGTGTGCAAAAAGACATGGAAGAAAAGATATAAAAATTTGGAGATGCTACCTGAAGAGAACATCAGAGCCTATAATCAAATAATTAATGAAGCAGTTGCAGGAATCAGAAACAATAGTGGAGAGATTTTGAAACAAGACATTATGGATAAATTGATGACTACTCTAACATCAGAATATGAGAGAAAGATAAGCATCCTAGATGAGACTATGCAGTTCTCAAAAGAATTCAAGAGAGAGACCTTAATCAGCAAGATTTCAGCATTCGAGATATCAAGACTGAAGACAGAGCCTGAAAGTGAAATAGTATTCAAAGCCTCAGTCCATGGTGCAAAATCTGTGAACACTTCTGGTAATTTTGATGATGAAGATGATGATAACGAACTAGAAGAATTCATTGCTATGGTTGCTAAGAAAGAAAGAAAAGGAAAAAGAAAATATGAAGGTCAGTTACCATTTAAATTTTTTTCATGTAACAAGATTGGTCATTATGCATCTAAGTGTCCTACAAGAGTCAAGAAGTACAAAACTAATTTCAGGCCTAAGTATACAAAATAATGTTACTATACTGAAGATGGAGTGACAAATGAAGATTCAACAGAAGATGAAATTGGATTTATTGCAATTAAAGATATAGAGAAAATATTTGATGACATGGATACTGGAGATAAAAAGAAAGATGAGCAAGCATTGATCTCACAAGAAGACATCAGGATAGACCGGATCATTGACAGTGGTTGTTCACATTGCATGACAGGAGACAAAGAAAAAATTGTACATCTGGATAAGTACAAAGGTGGCATCGTTAGATTTGGAGACAACACTCCTAAACCTATCATTGGTAGAGGAGCTATCACTTTGGATGGAAAGAATAATACAGATGATGTTCTATATGTTGATGGTTTGCAGTATAACTTCCTGAGTGTTGGATAGTTACTTGACAAAGGATATCAGTTGGAACTCAAAGACAATAAGTGAATCATTAATAACAAAGAAGGAGTAATGATTGCATTAGGTTCAAAGATAAAAGGTAATGTTTTTCAGCTTAATTCATAAGCAAGTTGTTTTTTTGAAAAAGTAGATGACAGTTGGTTATGGAACAAAAGACTATGTTACATTAATTTTGACAATATAGTAAAGGTAAGCAATGTAAAGGTAGTAAGAGACCTCCCTAGTATTGCAAGACCAGTTGATACAATATACAGGGAATATGTGATGGGAAAGCATGTAAAGAAATCATTCAGAAGTAAGCAGAATTCAGCAGAGAACAAATTGGATCTAGTGCATATAGACCTATGTGGACCAACTCAAGCAAGATCATACTATGGTGAAAGGTGCTTTATTTTGTTTTTTGATGACTATTCTAGAATGATGTGGGTTGCGTTCTTAAGAGATAAATCTAAAGCATTTGACAAGTTCAAAATATTCAAAGCTAAAGTTGAAAATGAGTCTGGATTAAAGATAAAATGTCTAAGATCAGATAGAGGAGGAGAATTCACTTCTGATAAATTTTATGAGTATTGCGAAGAATATGGGATAAAGAGACAGCTAAGTGCACCTAGAACCCCTTAGTAGAATGGAATTGTAGAAAGGAGAAATATGATCATACTTGACACAGCGTACACTATCATGATTGAAGGAAAAGTTGCACACACCTATTGGAGAGATGCAGTCAATATTACAGTCTATACTATCAACAAAATTCAATTAAGGCCAGGCGCAGACAAGACACCTTATGAGCTAGGGTTTGGGAATGTACCTACAGTAAAATACTTCAGAATCTTTGGAAGTAAGTGTTATATCAAGAGAGATGATGGTGTTGGTAAGTTTGATGCAAGAAACGATGAAGGTATTTTTCTTGGTTACTCTACTAAAAGAAAAACTTATAGATGTTTTAACTTGAGATTGAAGAAGATCATTAAAAGTGCACATGTAAAGATTGATGAAAAGTTTATGATTCAAGAGAGATACCATGATTATGTACTTATGATCGAAGAAGAACCTAGACCTATTAGTAGAGAAGCAGATGTTGAAGAAATGTTTGATAGCATTGATGTATTAATCAGTGAACCTAAAATAAGTGAACAAGAATCACATAAGACACATGAGAGAGTCACACCTAATGTTCCAAAATTCACATCTAGAACCATTCAAAAGAAGATATCATTGGAGATCATAACAGAAAAGTCATGACAAGATCAAAAGAAAAAAAAATAACAATTGATGAAGCGGTATGTTTACTTTCACAAATTGAACCATTAAGTGTTGAAGATGCATGTAATGATTCAGATTGGCATAAAGAAATGAAAGAAGAGTTAGATCAGATAGTTAAGAATGATACATGGGAATTGGTCCCCAAGCCTAGTGACAAAAATGTGATTGGAACCAAGTGGATATTCAGAAACAAGATGAATGAACATGGTACAGTGGTAAGAAATGATACATTTTCCCCTATAAGAAGATTGGAAGCTATAAATTTATTTCTAGCCTATGAAACATACAAAGACTTTAAGGTATATCAGATGGATGTCAAGTCAACATTCCTGAATGGAGAATTGAAGGAAGAGGACTACATAGAGAAGCCTAAAGGATTTAGTTTATCAGACAAACCTGACATGGTTTGCAGACTGAAGAAAGCCCTCTATGGACTAAAAAAAGCCCCTAGAGCATGGTATGAAATACTAGATGGTTACTTGACAAAGATCAGATTAAAGAAAGGAGCAGTGGATTGTAACTTATTCATAAGAGAGACACCTAGAGGATTATTACTAGTTGCTATTTTTGTTGATGACATTATTTTTGGTGGCAATGACAAGCTTAGTGCAGATTTTGCTAAAGAGATGTAGAGTGAGTTTGAAATGAGCATGATTGGACCTATCAAGTACTTTTTGGGATTGAATATAAAGCAGATAGACAAAGGTATATTCATTAATTAGTCTAAGTATGTATAAGAGATATTGAAGAAGTTCAAGATGGATGATTGCAAGCTAGTAGGAACCCCTATGATAACAGGAAGAAATATTTCAAAAGATGATGATTCTACAGTAGTTGACAAGAATCTATATAAGTCTATGATTGGTAAACTCATTTATCTTACTCAATCTAGACCGAATATTTCTAATGAAGTTGGAATTGTTCGAAGATTTGCAACTGACCCTAAACAAAGTCATCTTATGGCAGTAAAGAGGATATTCAGATATTTGAAAGGAACTATAGACTATGCTTTGTGGTATCCTAACTCAGAGAATATATAACTTCATGTGTATACAGATGTAGATTGGGCAAGTTGCATTGATGATAGATAGAGCACCTCAAGAGGAGAAATATTTCTTAGAGATAGACTAGTCACTTGGACAAGAAAGAAGCATAATTATATTTCTTAGTCAACAACAGAAGCATAGTATGTAGCAACAACATTAAATTATTCTCCAATTGTTTGGATCAAGTAGATGATAAAGGATTTTAGAATCCAGATTGATTATCCTATTGTTATTCACTATCACAACACTAGCACTATTAATATGTCAAAGAATCTTGTGATGCATGCAAAGATAAAACACATTGACATAAAATATCATTTTCTAAGAGAGAAAGTTGAAGAGAAAGAAGTAAAGTTGGATTATGTGAGTACTAAAGAATAGTTAGCAAACATATTCACAAAGCCATTGCTAAAGGATACATTTGAGTATCTCAGGGAGAAGTTGGGAGTAATTCCCTTCCAGGTAGATTTGATTAGAGTTTGTAGTAGTGCATCAGTCCTCAGTGACTGATGAATGGTGTACTAATATACTTCATGAGTAGTACCTATGCTTATTTGTTTTTGGCACCCTTTTCCATTGATGTCAAAGGGGGAGTATACAATCATGAAAAACAAAATAGTTGATTTATTCAAAGAAGTTGATTTATTCAGAGCATTCAACAGTAGATGGAGAAATCATTTATGGGGGAGTATGTTGTTGAGAAGATGGAGATATTGTTGTACTTTTAGATTGGTGGTTTTTTTCATTTCATATGTTGCCATCAATCCCAAAGGGGGAGATTGTTGGAGATTTTCCAACAAGCCAATGTTGACTGTATGTTTATCATTGATGACAACATATGGTAAGAAATGTGCGTTGAAGTTATATGCCGAGAGCCTTGAGCATATTTTGTATGGATATGTTATCAACATGATATCATAGACACAAAGGTTGATTATGAGTGCAGACAGTTGTACAGTTGTTTGTAACAACAGTGTTCCTGATAGTGCTACAAGAAGAGTTTTGTATGTAATTCTCAGTATGCTTATGATGGAGACTTGCACATTTATTTTTTTGTTTTAGAAATAATTATGAATCTATGTTCATAGACACAAATTTAGTTGTGAAGTTGAAGTTGAGTTATGATGTTTCTATTTACCAGTTACAGTTTTAGGAGATTATTTGTTGAGAGCCGACAATATCTATATTGTTTTAGTAGTTGCACCTATCATTATGGTATGCGTGTTTGGTTTCATGTTTGGTTATGAGCTAAGGTTGTTTGGTTAAGAGCACATAACTTATTTCAGCTTGAGAGTAAAGTTTTAGTTAATTTGGTAGAGCCGATAGTGTGAAGTGACATGTCTACTCATATTGGGTTACATGGTCCTATTTATGTTGCGTGCTTAGTATAGCCATTGGAGATGTTGTTGGAGAGTTGTATTGTTTCATTAATATGATTTCAAGAAGGTTCTAATAGGCCAACTTGATTATATCTTTTGGAGAAGGCTACTTATAGCCAGTCAATTGTGATCGTTGAAGTAAGATCATGCAAGCAGAGTAAGAAGGTGTGAAAGTATTGGGCCAGTAAAGCTATATCAATCATCAGTTGAAGATCTATGTGAAGAAGAAGAGAGTGTATGCTATTCATTGGAACTGATCAAGATAGAAAGTCTAATTCAAAGTTCACCAAGATCCAGATATAGTGTCTAGATATAGTGTGTATCTGTTGTGTAGAAGGTTGCAGCCTTCACCATTTAAGCAGTGTGCTCCTGGACAGTGTGTCCTCACCTTTAATAGGGCTATTTATAAAAGACTCTTAACAGGTTCTAAACTTTGACCAAGTCACTGTACTTCATGTATTATAAAGATCAACTCCTAACAAGGTTGTAAGATATTCTAACATGGATCATTATACTCTTGTGTAGTTTATAGTGGGTACTAATTCCCACTAGGGTTTTTACCTATTTTGAGTCTCTCCGTAACCAAAATTTTGGTGTTGTGTTAAGTGTCATCTTGTTGTGTTTATGGTTAATGTTCTTTTGTACTAGTTTGGATAAAAAATTAAATCTTGTAGATAACTGATTCACCCCCCCTCTCAGTTATCTCTTGGGACTATTCCTAACAATTTGTATATGTACTTATATATGCATATATTTATCTAGATATATGTATATATATCTAGATATGTGTATATATGTATATATATATATGTGTGTGTGTGTGTGTGTGTGTGTGTGTGTGTGTGTGTGTGTTTGTATATATATGTATGGGTATATGCACAAAGATCGGGGATCAAAAAGATGCCAGATTCATTTTTGGCCCCCCAACGACCATAGTGCGTATGCACTAAACAGTGTGCGTGCTATAGCACACATGCACTATGGCTTGGGTTGTCCAAGCCTTAGGATTGGGAAATTGAAAGCATAGCATGCTAGCACTATGGTTTGAATTTAAAATATAGCGCATGTGCACTATAGCATGCACGCGCTATGTAAACAAGATAAAAGTGGTAAAGGGAGAGAGGGGATGACAAGGGGAGAGGGAGGGCGGCAGGGAGGGAGGGAGGGAGAGAGGTTATAAGGGAAATGAGAGTGGGTGACAAGAGAGAGAGAGAGAGAGAGAGAGAGGTGCTATAGCATGCTAGTGCTATGGTTTTAATTTAAAACATAGCATGTGTGCACTATAACACATGTGCACTATAGTACGCACACACTATGTAAGCCTTATCTCTCTCTGCCTCTCTGCCTCTCTCTTTCTCTCTCTCTCTACTATAGCATGCTAGTGCTATGGTTTGAATTTAAATCATAGCACGTGCACACTATAGTACGCACATGCTATGTAAGCCTTATCTCTCTCTCTCTCTCTCTCACTCACCTTCTCTCTCTCTCTCTAGGGTGAGGAGAGAGAGAGGCACTATAGCATGCTAGTGCTATGATTTAAATTTAAAACATATTGCATGCGAACTAGAGCATGCATGCACTATGTAAACCATCTCTCTCTCTCTCTAGGGTGATGAGAGAGAGAGACAGGTGATATAGCATGCTAGTACTATGGTTTGAATTTAAAACATAGTGCATGTACACTATATAATTCACACGCTATGTAAAATCTCTCTCTCTCTCGTTCATTTACCAAACATCTTTACATAAAAAAAACATGTATCGGTTCTATAAAACTATGGACATAGTGCATTTAAGACCAATATGAATGGTGCACCTTCAGGTCCATGGAGCCCATATGGTTTTTGATTTAGCATAACTTGTACATATTCCATTGAGATAAATATTATTTCCAATGACCTAAAAAATAGCATTACAACTTGTTCCAAGGGCTCACTGGAGGGTTTCATGTCTTTTTGTGATAGTATCAAATAGGTTTTCATATTTTTTTTGTCACATAATTTCAAATGATTGATTTATCTTATTTTTTGGTTTTCTATTGAAGATATTTTAGTTTTAATATTTTAAATTGTAACAAAATGATGATAATTTGCAATTTTTTTTGTAATTGATTGTGTATGTTCATCATTATATTATATGTAGGACAATCGATATCAATGATGAGAAAGAACAAGAGAGAATTAATTGAACAATAAGAGGAACCAAAGGAAAGACAAAGGGAGTGTATGAGGAGATTACATGAAGGTACATCATCTAATGCACCTAATGAAAATGATGAATGTGCAATAATTTAAATTGATATGATGGATGCACCTAATGCACCAAATAAAAATGATCAACATACACCAATTCAAATGCTTGTGATGAATGCGCCTATTGAATGTGATGAACATACACCATTTGAAATTGATGTGATGAATGCACATAATGCACTTAATGAAATTGAAGAACATACACCATTTCAATTTGATATGATTAATGCACCTAATGAAAATTAAGAGAATGCAAGAATATTAACACCTCCTAGAGTAATTTGTAGAAAACCAAAGTTTCTAATAAGATTGATGAAAATATTTTGAAGCCAATGCACGATAATTTTTTTAAAAGAACTTGTAGAAGAATGGTTAGAAGAATGTGGAATGACTATTTTGAAAATTTAAATCAAAATGGAAGATGTCAATTAGTTGTTGAAATGATTAAAAATATGGAATTTAGAGAGACAATAAAAATTTTGGGGTTAAGAACATGCAAAAATAATAGTGAAAGAACCATTGTAAGAAATCCATTTGATGCATACCAAGCCATTGGTTTAAAATCATGTACTAAAGATGCTAATATTACTTGATGTGTCCTCACATTAACCATAATGAGATAGGAAATGAAAAAAATCCAATGAATAAGAAAAACAAGAAATTTATTAAGGTAAGTAGAACATTACACAATGTCTTAGGGAGGAGAGACAAAATTAAGGATCCTATAAATAGTTCTCTTTGGGCATTCTCAGGTAGACTCCCATGCAAGGAAAAGATTGTTGTTGATGCACTAATAATATTAATTGAAAACTTATGGCATGACAACACAAGAATTTCACCCAACCAAAGAGATGTTGTTAGAAGGTCCAAAACACTATTTAGATATGACTCAAACATAATTTTATGAAAGGTTTCTTCAAAGCTTTCCTCAAATTAAAATTAGTGAAAGATTTTTTGAGATGACAAAATCATTTTATGTTAAGATTAATCGTGCATGCACTAAATGTTGTAGGGTCCATGTTAAATTTTCCACGCATAATGATATTTATTTCCATGTATGTTGTACTTTGCACAATGCACACTAACGATGTTTTATAGGAATGTGTTCTACAAGAACCTCCTAAGTCACTAAGAGAATTTATTTCAAGTGTACTATGTAAATCAGATGATGGGTGCATTTATTATAAGATGATGTATTTGAAAGGTTTTTGTCCTACATGTGGTGGTTTACAATAGTCATATAGGTGCCTACATCTAGATAGCACACATGAAATTGGTAAGAAACTAATTTCTTTTGGAAAATAATAGTCAATCACATATGGTGTTAAAGATGGAAAATATTTAAAGAGGTGTGAGTTAGTGAAAAAGGATATATATGTATAGATGATTTTATGAATATTTTTCAAGAGAAACTAGTTTATGAGTACATAGGCCATACACATAGAGCTAGGTGGTTAGATCAGCATTTCAAGTTATGTAGGGACACTTTTCCCCTTGGTACTATTGTCTTTTTCATTGATTTTTCTGATAATTATATACTAAAACCTGAAAATGAAGTGCAACCTATGTATTACCATTCTACACAAGTTACAATTTGTGTACACATAGAATTCATGCATGCACATGATAGAACATAGGACATTAAGGTTAAAGAGAGTATCACTTCTATAACAGTGATGATCATACTCATTTGTCAAAGTTTGTGCAAGGATTCTTTACAATTTTCTATGTTAGTTTAAAGGAAAGAGATATAAGATACAAACAACACATAATATGGTCGAATAATTGCACCTCATAATTCAAGAATGTAAGGATGTTCTACTCATTGACTAGGATGCATGTGAAAAGTGATGTGGAACTTTTTTATAATTTCACTGAGGCTGGGCATGGAAAGGGAGAACATAATGGTGTACGAGCATGTGTAAAAAGATCCCTTGCCAGAGAAGAATTTAAGTATAAGGGTGGCACAATATTAATAGATACAGAAACTATTGCACAATGGTGTAACTCTACAATGGGACTAGGTAATGTAGGTAAGTCTATGCTTTGTAGATATTTTTGGTTGATACATGAATCTAACATTTAAAACTGACTAGATGGTTATACACTTACAGGTTCAAGTGGCATGTATTCATTTAGAAGTTCAAATGTAGTGTCATTAGCTATTTATACTAGATAGATTACATATTTTTTCTTTTCATGTATGAATTTTGTGTGGGAGGAATGTGAATCAAAAGAGTGGGTTGACCAATGGTCTTGTAGAAATTTTAACCTCTTGATACATATCAACTTCCTAGAGCACTACAATTAAACTAGATTGAAGCATCATTGGATTTTGACCATATATTTGACCTAGTTGAACCAGGTAATTTATTAATTTATTACTTAGGAAAAATCAATTTCAAACTCATCTTATTCCACTTTACATTAATTTTGGTATTAACTTATCCTTCTATAAAATACAAGTCATCTGTATGCAAATATTGTAGACAAGAACAATGAAGAAGGAACAAATTACTTTTTGTGTTGTTGTATTGAGGCCAAAAAGAAATTGACAACTACAGTCATTGATGGAGAGGGTATTTAGTACCCAATTGGATCTATTTTTATGATAGAGACATGGATTAGAAGGTACACTATCAAAAAATATAATGTGTAGTTGTTTGAGGACTTCGAGACCTCTTAAGCTCATTTTATTACACTTTATGATGACTTTGGTACTAACTTATCCTTCTATAAAATGCAGGTACCGTATGAAAAATTCTAATGTGTGGTTTTTTTAGAACTTTGAGACACATAAACGTATTCTTCATTACTCTAACCTTGTTTTTGTAACAAATATTCAATTGACTAAGTGGGTAAAAGTACAAAGCTGTGTTGCACTAGAGGATATTTTTAATGGTTCCGACCAGAACGGGTCCGACCGAACCAGTTTCGGCTAGACATACATGGTGCACATGAGGCACCATGTGGCATCAATGTGGTGGGGGAGTTCTGACATGAACCATTCCATGAAAAACTATATAAACCCCAAAAATGGCAATGTTTGGTCGCTGGGGGGTTCGGTCGAACCAGGTTTGACCGAACCCCCCTAAGTGGCATCCCATGTGGCAGCCAAATAAGAAAAAAAAGGTGAGTCACAGAAGTTCTCACTTTTGGACCTGAATTCTCTGTCAAAATTTACCTTTCTCTAAAATCTAAAAATACCCTTTTGTAGAGCTCGGAGTCAAGATTATGGTCATGTAATTTTTATTATGTTTTGATTTCATATAATATATTATAAGTTGAAAATACTTCAAGTAGATATTTTAACATTTAAGAACACACTCGTTTGAAAAATATTAAAAATAACAAATCATGTGAAAAAAAATTAAAACTTATATTTAACCCTAGAGGAGAGAGTCCTCTTCAAGAATATATAATTTTTTTTTAATGGTGTAGATTTGATAGGGAAAATTTGACGCAAACAAAAAACTATTTATTTCGGGTAACACTGACTTTCGATAGTTATAACAGACAAAATATATACCGAAATCAAATCTTTCTTTTTTTATGCACTAGCTATACATGTCATCTAAAACATATTATGGAATCAGAGGAAAAAAATATTATTTGCATATAGTTTGTTAACGTGAACTAGACCCTAGATTTTTAGCATATTTCAGCAATAAAAAAATGGAATTTAAAAAGTAAAAAACTATGTCAATTTTTATTCAATTTTTAAAAAAAAAATTATAAGCATAAACTTCATCAAATTTTACACATTTCATTAGTTTACATCATCTTCAAATTCTAAACAAAAATGCCACTTTTATGTCGATAAAATTGAAACATTTGCATGTTGTCGTCCTTTTCCTTTATAAAAGTGTGACACAAGTTTGTACTTTTAATAAAGTATCATGGTAGACCTCTTAACAAGAATTTTTGAAAATTTCATGAATCTAACTTTGAAGCAATACTTGACACAATAAGGGTTAGAGCTGATCTAGAAGGCTCCTTTAATAAATTTTAGGCCATGTAGAAGAATGATTCTATAAAATGGTAGAATAATTTTGACAATTTTGTATATATTTTTTGTGAAATGTAGTAACTTTTCTTTTTCATACATATATAAATGGCCATGAGGTGCTCTATGTGCATATTTGGAGGCTGAATTTTGTATATATAAATAGTGATGAGTTGTAATGTGCATATTTAGATGCCAAATTATGTATCTATAAACAGTAATGAATTTTCATGTGCATATTATATGCCAAATTTTGTATATAAAAGTGGTGATGAAACTAATTTTCAAATATTGAGAGGCCAAATTTTGTATATCCTAAAGTCTACCATTTGATTATAAATACATATTGAATTTTGTATCATTATATTTGTATACCTTAATGTGTACCTTTTTAATATAAATGCAAAAATAAAGTTTACATATCATATCATTCATGATGTAATAAATTTCAAAAAATGATATCATTATGCAAAGTGTGAAAACAAATTTGTTCATACCTTCATGTGGTAATTATGAATGTTTAAAGCCCTATTTTATGTTAATGCTCAAAATAAGGTCTTCTGACCATTTTTTTTCATGTTCAAGGGTCTTAGATCAATTTTTATCATTTCAATATCCTAGTTAGGGTTCAAATAAACTAAATCCATAATTTATATCAATATGCACTCTCACAAATTCACCCAGTACACCAATCTCACTTTTAGGCCTTCTAGGCTTGCATACAATGAGGGTTTATTAAGAATTCCACTCCCAAACCTCTCTAAACTCTTCCAATAGCTTAGAACCATTCAATTAGGTCTTCCTAAGACATCCAAACCTTCACAATTCATAGGTCATTACATTTCTTCAAAAGTCTATGTTTGTTCCTCCATTTTCAATCTCCAACTTCAATGAAACTCAACTCGGACATCAAGCCCAAGCCCAAGAACATGTTGAGATAGACCTTAAAAGGACTCAAAATATCTTAAATTCATCTTGTGTGGACTTCCAATCAACCCCTCTGCAAATTTCCACGAACCCCCAACTCTCATTCACAAGGTTACTAGGAATCTTGGCAACAAACACCAATGAAGTGCTTCATGGTTCTCTAGATTCAAATGGATAAGAAAATAATTCAGATTAGGAAAATCCAACATGAAGAAACCCTTGAAAAATAAAACAATCACTGGATGTGTCAACTTCCATGCTTTGAACCATAAATTACCCTTACGGCTAATAGCCCCGATCAAAGACAACATTCATCATAACGTTTGATAAAAGATGGATCTCCACAAAAGAGTTAGGGTTCTAGATACCCATTTTGGAGTTACTCAACATATGCAAAAACAAGGTTTGGTTGTTTCATAATAGATGCCTCAAATTCTAACTAAATCTAAAATTGATTAGGCCTTATTAGCTCTATTTTCCAAAGAAACCCTCCTAAAAATTTTCATATTTCAATGACCAAATATTCTAATGGCTTGTATTCATCACAAAACCAAAAAATATACTTACTTTTTCCAACCAAGCACAATAGATTTCTTCACATCTTCATATTTCTCAATATTGTCTACTTTTGACAGTCAAAACACATATATTAACAAGCTAGGGCATCAAAATAATATGAGCTATATTTGACATTTGTTCATAAGCTTTAGTCAACATCACTTTAAAATAACACACATCGGTTTATTTTTACACATTGAGAATTGATAGAAATGAGGCAACACACACAACTAAGAGTGGGGGTTGAGTCAATTGTATCCAAAACAGTTGTGTCAAAACCAAAACTTAAAAATTCTGAACTTCCTTACTTATATGCACGAAGAAAAACATGAAACAACTGAACCATCAACACATGACACACAACACGATAATTTTTGCATGGAAATCTAGTTAAGGGAAAAAGCACGTTGGGGATCAAACCCACAAGATGATGTACTAGAACTTATAACCCTATTAAATGTACAATGGGGAAAGTACATGCATTCAGGATCACTTCCTAGAGATTACTTCTAAAATACAAATTAGGTCAACAACCCTAGGGAAAGAACCCAAAATACAACCAGGGATACAACCCCAAAAATGGACTACATTCCACTGTGGATAGTAATTCACTAAATAAGTGAACTGACTGATAGCATCTTAGACATGACAATATAGTTCTAATGAAGTCCAACTCTCTTATGAATTTATTTTAGATTCCACTCATACATCTTCAAAGATCCATTGATATCTCTTCATCCAGTATCTCACACATCCATACCACATACTCGAAATTACAAATCATTTCATTTTTAAATACATTACATCAACTTATTACATTTAGGTTATCTAGAGACCTAATTAAAAAACATTATAAAGAGTAATATACAATCTTCAATGTGATCCAATACATGTCGACTAAGACATATCTAGGACCCAAATCTCCATCTTTGAATATGCCACAATCCAATGATCATGCCTCAAATATTTACAACATGCTAACTCACCAAGTTGGCCAAGAACACCAACACATCATAGGAAAATCACTAAACCCGATCTTAAAACTCAATGTGATCCATAAATATGAATAGAACACAATCTAAAAACATCATAAAGAAACATGAATTACCACAACAACACAAACATCTCTATCTCAAAATTCACAACTGCCTCTACACTATTTATCAAGAACACTAAACATCATCCTCTTTCATTCAATAAAAAATAGCTAGCCAACATCCAAATCATGAACCATCTAATCTAAGAACACACATCCATGTTCTAAACTCACTACAAGGTTAACAACCAAAGATATTGCATAATTGATCCTTACTAAATGAAAAACTATAGCACTATCTATTAGTGAAATAACCAAAAAATTGTCCTCTAATAAATCACTCATAACATCCTCAAATCATACAGAAAATTTATCCAACTTGAACAAGGTAAAGTACAAAAATTCTAAAACACATTTTCACCTTCACAACAATTGATATCAAATACATTGTCCATATTTAACCAAAGCTTCAACTGAAAAAACTAGGAAACTATTAGGAATAAAGAAATATGTTGACATCAATGACAAAACATTAATGCCAGGACATTTATGCATGAAATCTCCAATAAGAATATCATCAATAGGTATTGAACTAGAATTGACATATGTCATAGAAAATTAATGCCTCATAGAAAATTAATTCCCCAACTATTTTTTGTCTTTTGCATTTTGTGTTTCATATTACAAATCAGGAGAAGAATATTACTCTCAAAATGGTTTTGGATACTAACATTTGTACTGCCTCTTTAAAAATATTTCTTCCCTCATCTTTCTACCTATTGATATTAACAAAGTGAATCTTGTCATTTTTTCCATGCAATGAGAGAAAAATGGTTTCCTAGTTGATATATGTTTAAATTTAAAACATTTAAAAACCTTTTCTTTGATATTTCTCACTAACCCTTTACAACAAAATATATTTACAAAAACTAGCATGTAATTGTATGGGGCCATTGTATATTATAGAAATCCTGCACAAAAGTAACTAGAAAGCTACTCAAAAAGTCATAGCTAATTGAAAATGGTATCATAAAGATGCTTTAATAAACTAGTATCTCTTTTACTCAAGTAACATATGGGTTCATTTTCTCAATTGGGTCATGTTTGGGAATTGATAATCTCCATTTAAACTTGAGTCTCTGGAAGCAATTATATTTTTCAGTGGAGGAGATACACCCATTAGATTTGCAATAACTTTATACACACTAGGATTTCTATTTATCTTAAATTGGGAAACTCTTGTCGAAAGCGATTCTATCCTTTTTCCAATTTGGGAAATTAGTGAGTATATCCATGGACCTCCAAGGAGTTTGTCACCAAAATGAGAACCTTGAGATAAATCGGGATCTTTTATACAAAAGAGATCAGTACCTTGAGAATTTCTCCACTTGTCAACATAATTAAAACCTTAAACTATAGATGACTTCCCTTTGTTGTATTAAGAAACACTAGAGTATTTGGGGGGTTCCCACTTCATTCAATTTGTGAAGGCCATGAGGAGCTTAGTGAAGAAATCAAGTAAGAAGTGCCTTTTAGAAGCTTCTTCAAAGCTAAGAGGAAGGAGAAGTGGAAGTGTTAAGAAGCAGCATGTCATCACAATGAAGATATGATATTGACCAACTACATTAAGGTATTGATGAATGGAATGAAGAGATATGATAATATGCATACATGTTGAAGCTCTCTTCTTGAGCATTGCACCTAGTTTAATTTTACTTGGCCTAGAATTGTCCATTCCTCAGAATAATTAGAGTACCTATAGTGACTCCACTATTAAATGCTATGAATTTTCCCTAATCTATTCATCAAGAACAGTAGAATCTGAAAACATATCTAATGAGCCTTCCTTCAAAAAATATTTTTGGTGCTGGAATGAAGTGAATGACCACATTATTTTCCTATTAACGAGCCAATTTGAGGCTTCAGTTCACATTTCTCAATGGATAATTCCACAACACTTGTTACTTATTTGTCTAATTTTTTTTGTCAGTGTACATGTGCACCAAAGGGCTTCTATTACTACTTGAGCTACTCGTAGATGGAAAGTATCCACCACCACCACCACCACCACCATCATCATCATCATCATCATCATCATCATATGATATAGGATCACACATGTATCTTTTCTTACTATTTTATATAGCTAGGACACATAAGGGACATTGTTGGTAGGGTATTCTCCTGAGCATTCTGGCATGCAAAGAGGTAAAGTGGGACCATGTGTAGGACTAACCCACTTAAAATAGAAATTATTGAGGTGTTAGTTCATGCCCATGAAAAATAGAACACGATATGAGGTACTTGGAAATTTTGCACTAAGTGCATCTGACCGTTTTTGTATGAACATAAAAAATGACTTTGGGTCTTAAAAAATTGAGATAATATATTGTAGAGAGGTGAAACATGACCCTCTAGGTTCAAACAAATCATGCACAAATGTCATAGTTTGTAAGAAATAGTCCATCAAAGTTTGATAGTTTTTTGCACTTAGGGTACACAAGGGACAACACTGGTAAGGTATGTTGTCAAGCGTTCTTACATGTCAAGAGGTAAAGTGGGACCACACCTAGGGTAACACCACTGAGTTGGAAAAGATTGAGGTGTTGGTTCATGCCCACGATGGATAGAACATGGTATTGGGTACTTCAAAATTTTACACTAAGAGCATCTGACCCTTTTTTCATGAACAAAAAAATTACTTCCCTACAAAAATGACTTTTAGCCTTCAAAAACTGAGATATTTTATTGTAGAGGGGCCCAACAAGATGCTGTAGTTTCAAATAGATCGTGCATAACTGCCATGGTTTGGAATAAACAATCTATCAAAGTTTGATGATTTTTTGCACTTATGGTACACAAGGGACATTGTTGGTAGGATATACTTATTAGAATAACTGAGAGGGGGAGTGAATCAGTTAGATCAGTTATCCAATAGTCCCAATTACAAAATGTATCACTTAAAACAAATTCATAAAATATCTGTAGCTCGGTAACATAAAATACTAAACTGTCTGTGTCTTTACCGATTACCAGTTAATTACTCACAGTGATTATAGACCAAATCAAATATGCAATATGTAAAGTATGACAAAAAATAAATCATCATAGAAACACATAACACAAAGATTTAATGTGGAAACCATGTTAAGGGAAAAATCACCTAGGACCGGTAACCCAAAATACTTTTCACTCTTCTGAAGTGAGCTCAGTGAAGAGCCAACCTTGTTAAAGGTTACAAACACACTATTAGGTGTGACCTTGTTAGAGGATTTAAGACTAATAGTTATCATTCAACCATAATTCACTATGGGGTCGATAGGATAACAATGTACATTCATTGAATGACATGGAGTATATCATAAGACGGTTAAGTCCACTCGGTTAAGAGATTTTTTTGTATCAATGGTTAAATTCAAACAATGATTGATCTTATTACAATACAACTCAAATTGTAGATGCTCAGATCTATTCTAAGCCCATACAAATCCTCTAATCAATATATCAATTCACTTCCTCAATATTCATTAACTTACTATCCCTTGGTAAAATCTCTCTGACACTCGATACTATTCTATAGTTTAGTTCTTCTTCAACCAGTCTGATCAGGCATGCATGAAATTGTATTCACATGAAATGTCTGTAGTCTTCTATCTTCCAGCATGTTTCAGTAAAGAAATTCATATCTCTTATATAGATAGATAAACCATTTTCATATCAACCATCAGATTTTGCTACTTAATCTCCTTCATTGATTTTGCCTCTTAAAATCTCTTAGGTGGTTGTGTCAGAAACATGTTTCAATTCCATCCCTTAGATCTTCTCCAAATTTTTTCAGTCGTGGATCTTGTAACAAACTTTACAACTCATCAATTTCTATCGGCTAAACTTAAGTATTAAATTCTTTCATCCATATTTAGTTAATGAAGAAATGCACTAGTGAACACAAGCTCGGTTAATACTGTCACTTAGTATACACTACATTGGCTCAGTGTATACTGAAGTGCTTCATTTACTGACCACATTGCTTTGTTAAGTTTTGCTTCCAACTTCATAACAGATTAATGAAACATAATCGAGTCAACCATATGAAGTCATAGACTCATCAATAAGTTACCAAAAGTATTCTTTGTCCTCATCTATCATGTCCATCTTCCTCCATGTAGATATCTTAGTTCTTTATCTTTTCTCTCCTCATTACAGATGTTTAGATATTTTCAACTATCATGATTAGTACTGGGTATGTGCAGGATCATGGTATGCCAAAAAAGTGGCGATGTGAAAAGAAGTCCTGATTGATAGACTCTTTGAAAACCAACTATAACTTTCAAACAATATAACATTTTTGAAATTTGAAATATACATCACATTCCATACTTCACCTAGTACAATAATAATAAATAATTCTTTCAATTTGATGAAGTTTAGATTAAGTTAAGGTGGTTAGACATGAGAGTTTTTATATTTAGTAAAATTTGTAGTAGAAAAATCATAATTAATTATTTACTTGAAAAAAAATATAAAAAAATATACATCACATCTAGACATGACTCTACTACTTTTATCTAGAATCTTATAAAAAAATATTATCATTTGATTTTGTTTAATGTGGTTAGACATACACCTACTTGTTATCTTTGTAGTCCTAATTGATAGAATTGTTGAAAAATAGCTATAACTTTCAAATTGTATAACATTTTTGAAATCCAAAAAATGTGTCACATTCTATGATTTTCCTACTATAAGAAAAATAAAAAAGGTTTCGATTTGATAAAGTTTAGACTAAGTTAACGTGGTCAGACATGAGAGTTTTTGTATTCTGGAAAATTTGTAGAAGAAAAATCATAATTAATTATTTACTTGGAAATAAATTACAAAAAATATGTGTCACATCTGAACATGAGTCTACTACTTATATCTAGAATTTTGTAACTTTTTTTTATCATTTTATTATGTTTAAGGTGGTCAGACATAGACCTACTTCTTATTTTTTCCTAAAATTTTTGTACTACTACATTGAAATTTGAAAATTTCAACATATAGAATAATTATTTTTCAAAAAAGGCCTAGAATCTTAGAAACTAAATTCAATTTTCTACATATTCTCTTCTTACATATTTTTGATATAATATTTATAAATTGTTCATTTTTTATGTCAACTTGGCTAAACCTGATTTTTTGAATTTTCATTGCCACTTAAGGGCCTAGTTTGGCATACCATGATCCTGCACTTACCCTACTGTCAAAACTAGATTGACATCAATAACAACAAAATAAATGATTTAATTATCTTACATATCATTTCAGTACTCGATGATCTCTAATCACTAATCTTCAAGTCATTCAGGCATTCAATCAGTAATAGTTCATCAATCTCTCCCTTTAGCATTGATGGTAACTCAAGCAATATGAAATATACCATACACATACCAAACATGTATTCTACAACTATGTAAGAAAATATTGTAGCTCGGTAAGCTCTCCCTAGCTTGATATTTAATATGTTTAATCACTATGTTACATAACAGCATTGCAAGTGCAAACTTTCCTCTGCAGATATGATCTTTTCAGCTCTCAGATTGCTTCTGTTCTCAGCAAAAACTCTTCAAAACTCTCCCTGACTTTCTTAGATTATCTCTCCCTTAGATAGATGTTCCAGTGATCTTTCAATTTGTCATATTGTTTATCTCTCCCTTTGACAACAATGCCAAAGAAAAACATAAAGCATACAGCTCTGCAATATCCAAGTGACTCTCTCTTGTTCGGTGCAGACAATGTATCTTGGTATACTGATATGCAAATCTATGTTCTAGTTTCTCAAATATTTCACAACCTTAGATAGAATCCAAAGTGTGAACTATGTTGCATCAACATGAATGATCTTCTGATAAGATTAGGCTATTGCAACCTCCAGATCACATTAGTGACCAGTAGACAGGGGACGGACCCCAAGTCTAGTCCTCAAGTATTCAAAATTTTCCTTCGGTAGAGGCTTGGTAAAAATATTAGCAAGTTTCTCTTTTGATGTAACATATTCTAGTTTGACTTGCTTCTCCTGTACTTGTTCTCTTAAGTAGTGATACTTAATAGAAATATGCTTGGTCTTTGAGTGCATTACAGGATTCTTAGAAATATTTATTGCACTAGTGTTGTCACAATATATAATCATCGGCTCAGTGATTACCTCATTCATTCCTTCCAACACTTCTATGATATAAGCAATGTTTGAATAGTTTGTAGCAGTAGAAACATATTCTACTTCGACAGTAGACTAAGAAATACAAGGTTCTTTCTTACTTATCCAAGTAGCAAGTCTTTCACCAAAGAAAAATGCTCCTTCAGTTGTACTCTTTTTGTCATCTATATTTCTAGCCCAATTTGTGTCGATGTATAGTCTTAGGTCAAACTTGCCTTCCTTAGGATACCATAATCCATATTCCTCTATTTTCTTTAGGTATCTCAAGATTCTTTTTACTACAACCATATGTGAATCCTTTGGATTGGTAGAAAATATAGCAACAATCCCCACTGCATGTGCAATATCTAGCCTACTGTGTACTACATACATCAGCTTACCAATCATAGATCGGTACAATGTCCAGTTTACCTCTGTAGATTCATCATCTTTAGTTAGTTTTCAGCTTGTGACCATCAGTGTTCCAAATGGTGTAGCATCATTCATGCCAAATGTTCTCAATACCTCCTTTATGTACTTTGATTGTGTGATGAAAATTCCATCATTCTGCTGAATAACCTGCAAGCCTAGAAAGAACTTAATCTCTCCAAACATAGACATTTCAAATTATTTTCTCATCTCATCAGCAAATGATTTACAGATATGATCTTTTCCTCTAAAAATTATATCATCCATAAATATTTCATCAATGAAAATAGTGTCATCAGACTCTCCTTTCATATACAAACTGTTGTTTTCACTAGTTCTAACAAAACCAATACTTAAAAGATAAGTATGTAGCCTTTCATACCAAGCTCTTGGTGCTTGATTTAAACCATATAAATCTTTGTTTATTCTACATACCATGTCTTTCTTATTTGGATCAACAAACCCTTCTGGTTGTTCTATGTAGACCTCCTCTTCTAGTATCCCATTTAGAAAAGAAGACTTTACATCCATTTGATAGACTTTAAACTTCTTATGTGCAACATATGCAAGTAACATGCAGACTCCTTCTAGTCTAGAAACAGGTGCAAAACTTTCACCATAATATATACCTTCCTCCTGTGCATATCCCTTGCATACAAGGCTATCTTTTTTCCTTGTAACCTCTCCATTCCCATTGAGCTTATTCCTGAAAATTCATTTAGTACCGATAACATTCTTATCTTTTGGTCTAGGTACTAAAGTCCATGTCTTTATTTTCTCAATTTGGTCTATCTCTTCATTCATTTCATTTATCCATTCATCATTCTCCAGTGTAACCTTAACATTTTTTGGTTCAAACTCACAAACTAAGCATGTACCTTGTCTTAAATTACTTCTTGTTAGCATGTCAGCTTGCTTGTCCCCAATGATTTGGTTCTCAGGATGATGTCTTCTGACAATTTTTGCTAGCACTTAATATATTCTTTGTTTTTCATCCTATTCAGGTTCATTTCCTTGCTCGGTAGCTCCTTCCTAATCCTCGGTTTCCCTTTGTTGTTCCTCAATGTTCTTTTCCTAATGCTTGATTGACTTAGCCTGTGGCTTAGGTAGGTACTCTGGATGTTCAATATAAGTGAATCTACCATAGTCTTTCAGCTCCTTAGTTCTTTTTTCACCATTTTTTTCATCAAATTCATCAACTCTGACATTAGCACTTTCAATCATCTTATTAGTAACTTTATTCAGACACTTGTAAGCTTTTCTTTTAGTATAATATCCAAGAAATATTCCCTCATCCCCTTTTGAGTCAAATTTCTTGTTCCTATTATCTTTCAGAATAAAACATTTGCTACCAAAATTTTTGAAGTAACTTACAGTCGATTTGTGACTTAACCATAACTTGTAGGGTGTTTTGTTTGTGTCTTTCTTCAATTGTACATAGTTCAAAACATATATAGTTGTGCTAACTGCCTCTCTCTAGTATGTCTGAGAAATATTCTTTTTTAACATCAGTGTCCTCGTACAGTCAACAATTGATCTATTCCTCCTTTTAGCAATCCCATTCTGCTGAGGTCTTCTCGGAGTAGAAATGTGTCTTTTTATGCCATTCTCATTACAATAGTTAGTGAATTCATCAAAAATAAACTCACCACCTCTATCATATCTCAAGCATTTTAGTTCTTTCCCAGTTTCTTTCTCTACTTTTTCTTTTTACCATTTAAACATCTTAAATGCCTCAGATTTCTCTTTTAAAAACATTACAGTCATCAATCTAGTGTAATCATCAACAAAAAGAATGAAATATCTATCTCCATAGTAGCTCTAAGTTCTCATAGGACCACATAAATCAGTGTGAACTAACTCCAAGATTCTATTTTTTGAATAGTATTTACTCTTAAAACTGGATTTTGTCATTTTTTCTTTTTGATATTCATGACACATAACATGATCAAGCTTTGCTAGGCTAGGCAGACCTCTAACCTTTTTCTTTCTACTAATCTTAATCATGTTATCAAAGTTTACATGACATAACCTTTTATGCCATAAACATGCATCCTCATTTTTCATCATTAAATAGGAAGACTCAACATTCTCAAGATAAAATAAGTTACCTTTGGATTGTGCTCCTGTTCCAACAAGTTTTCCTCCATCACCAAATATCTTTACCTTCTTGCTCTCAAAAGCTACTCGGTGACCTAAGTTGTTAAGTTGTGCCACACTTAGAAAATTGTAATTTAGTCCTTCTACCCAATAAGCATTATCACATTTGATTTTATCATTTATCAGTAAAGATCCTTTTCCTCTAACCATACATGGTGTATGATTACCCATTTTTACAGAACCTCCATTATATTGCCAAGATGATCAAACTTTTCTTCATCACCAGTCATCTGATGTGTACAACCACTATCAATGATCCATGTATCATTTTTATTAACTTTAGAAATGAGTGTTGTCTCTACATACCTTTCTTCTACCTTAGAATCTTCCTCCATTGAACAAATACTACTTCAACATCATCATCTGTGTCAGTATCAGTATCATTCTCTTCAGCAATGTAACATACCTTTTTTCCCTTATCATAGTTATCTTGGTTATCTCTATTCTAGTGTCAGTAAATTCTATTGTTTCTCCTCCCATAGCTTTCTTCACTAGATGGATCTTTGTTTCTATCATCTTCTTTCTTGTTTGGGCATCTAGCAACAATATGACCAACTTATTTGTAGTTAAAACATGCTAAAGGTAATTTACTCCTATATCTACCTTTACCTTTAGATAACCTTCGGGCCATAAGAGCTTCAAGTTCATCAAGCTCATCATCAGTGTTACTCTCATTATCATCCCTATTATTTCTACTGATAGACTTAGTGATCTTCAAAGAAGATATGAAAGTAGACTCAACAGATGGTACAATACTATTATCAAAATTGTTCAACTCAAAAGTTGTTAGCTTACCAATCAGACTATCAAGGGTAAGAGTGTTGCCAGGTGCAGACCTCATTTCATGTATAGTTGATATTTTGATTGCATAAACATGCAACAAGGTCCTTAGAATTTTTCTTACCACTGTATCTTCATCAATGACACCACTAGATCCTCTGATAGCATTGACTACCTCCTTTATTCGGTTTGTATACTACAATATATTTTCTCCTTCTTTCATTTTCATATTATCAAACCCACCTCTTAGGCTTTCAGCTCGGGGCTCTCTTGACATTAACATGACCACCATAGACTTGAGATAGTTTGTCCCACATTTCCTTTGAAGTAATCAAATCTTTGATATCCTCAAATTCAGCATCTAATAGAGAAGCAGCAATCTCTATCATAGTCATGTTATGTTCATGTCGATCCTTCAGTTGATCAAGAGTCAAAGGTCTAGTTGATGGTTGTAAGTAGCCATTCTCAAGTAGATGTAAGGAAGAATCTTCAATTCTGGATATGTGAAGTTCCATTCGACTTTGCCATATGGTAAAATTGTCCTTGTTCAGCTTCGACACCTCCCTCTTATACATTTTGTGATCTTTCTGCTGAAGTCCTTAAAACTTTGTTCCAAGCAACCAATGCTCTGATACCAATTGTTAGAATAACTGAGAGGGGGGGTGAATCAATTAGATCAGTTATCCAATAGTCCCAATTACAAAATGTATCACTTAAAACAAATTCAGGAAATATTTGTAGCTCGGTAACATAAAATACTAAATTGTCTGTGTCTTTACCGATTACTAGTTAATTACTCATAGTGATTACCAACCAAACAAAATATGCAATATGTAAAGTATGAAAAAAAATCAATCATCACAAAAACACATAACAAAAATATTTAACGTGGAAACCCTGTTAAGAGAAAATCACCTGGGACCGTTAACCCAAAATACTTTTCACTTTTCTGAAGTGAGCTTGGTGAAGAGCCAACCTTGTTAAAGGTTACAAACACATTGCTAGGTGTGACCTTGTTAGAGGGTTTAAGACTGACAGTTATCGCTCAACCAACATTCACTATGGGATCGATAGGATAACAATGTACATTCATTGAATGACATGGGGTATATGAAAAGATGGTTAAGTCCACTTGGTTAAGATATTTTTCTGTATCAATGGTTAAACTGAAATAATGATTAATCTGATTACAATACAACTCAAATTGTATATGTTCAGATCTATTCTAAGCCCATACAAATCCTCTGATCAATATATCAATTCACTTCCTCAATATTCATTAACTTACTGTCCCTCGGTAAAAGCTCTCCGATGCTTGGTATTGTTCTGTTGTTCGTTTCTTCTTCAACTAGTCTGATCAAGCATGCATGAAATTGTATTCATGCAAAATCTCTGTAGTCTCCTATCTTCTGGCATATTTCAATAAAGAAACTCATATCTCTTATATAGACAGATAAAATGTTTTCATATCAACCATCATATTTTTTCGCTTTATCTCCTTCATTGATTTTGCCTCTTAAACTCTCTTAGGTGGTTGTGTCAGAAACATGTTTCAGTTCCATACCTTATATCTTCTCCAAATTTTGTTAGCCTTGGATCTTGTAACAAACTTTATCCTCAATCTTGAAATCAATTCACTTTACAACTCATTAATTACTATCAGCTAAACTTAAGTATTAAATGCTTTCATCCATATTCGGTTAACGAAGAAATACATTGGTGAACACAAGCTCAGTTAATACTATCACTCGGTATACACTACACTGGCTTGGTGTATACTGAAGTGCTTCATTTACCGACCACATTGGTTTGTTAAGTTTTTCTTCCAACTTCATAATAGATTAATGAAACATAATCAAGTCAACCATATGAAGTGATAGACTCATCAATAAGTTACCAAAAGTATTCCGTGTCCTCATCTGTCATGTCCATCTTCCTCCATGTAGATATCTTAGTTCTTCATCTATTCTCTCCTCTTTATAGATGTTTAGATATTTGCAACTATCATGATAAAGACTATCAAAACTAGTTGACATCAATGACAACAAAATAACTGATTTAATTATCTTATATATCATTTCAGTACTCAGTCATCTCTAATCACTGATCTTCAAGTCATTTAGGTATTCAATTAGTTGTAGTTCATCAATACTGCTAAACATTCTAGCATGCTAAGAGGAAAAGTGGAACCATGACGGGAGGAAAAGTGGGACCATTCCTAGGGAAATCCCACCTAGCTAAACATGATTTATGTTTTAGTTCATTCCCACAACAAAAATAATACAATATGGAGTACATGGAAACTTTTCACTAAGTGCATCTGACCCTTTTTGTATGAACAAAAAAATTCTTCCCCTACAAAAATGATTTTGAGCCTTCAAAAATTGAGATATTTTATTTTAGACAGGCCTAACAAGACCCTGTCGGTTCAAAGGGGTTGTGCATAGGCTCCACAGTTTGCAAGAAATAGTTTGTACATAAGGGGCATTGTTGGTAGGGTGTGTCACTAAGTGTTCAACCTGCATAGGGTAAACCCACCCAACTAGAAGTGATCAAGGTGTTGCTTCAGGCCCATGATGAATAAAATGAGATATGGGGTACTTGGAAACTTTGCACTAAGTGCATCTAACCCTTTTTGCATGAAAAAAAAAATTATCACCTACAACAACAACTTTGAGCCTTCAGAAACCAAGATAGGTTATTTTAGAGGGGCCTAACACATTCTTATAGGTTCAAAAGGGACATCATCGGTAGGGTACGTTGCTAAAAATTATGGCATGTCAAGAGGTAAAGTAGGACTATGAATAGGGTAAACCCACTAAACCACATGTGATTGAGGTGTCAATTTGTGTCCATGATGAACATAACATAATATGGGGTACTTGGAAAGTTTGTACTAAGTGCATTTGACCCTTTTTGGATGAACATAAAAAAAATTTCCCTGCAAAAAAAAAATTGTAGCCTTTAAAAAATAAGAAATTTATGGTAGAGGGGCCTAACATAACCTTATAGGTTCAAATGGATCATCCTTAGGCTCCATGGTTTGCAAGAAATAACTCATCAAAGTTTGATAGTTTTTGCACTTTATGTACACAAGGGACATTGTTTGTAGGGTATGTCATTGAGCATTCCAATGTGCCAAGAGGAAAAGTGGGACCATTCCTATGGTAAAACCACCTAACCAAATATGATTGAGGTGTTAGTTGACACCCACAAAAAACATAATGTGATATGGGGTGCTTTGCAAGTTTACACTAAGTGCATCTAGCCCTTTTTGCATGAACAAAACAATTGTTTCCCTACAAAAAAGACTCTAAGCTTTCAAAAACCAAGACATGTTATTGTAGAGGAGCCTACCATGACCCTATAGGTTTAAAAGGATCATGCATAGGTGCCATAGTTTTCATGAAATAACCTATCAAAGTTTGATAGTTTTTTTCAATTAGGATACACAAGAGACATTGCCGATAGGATATGTCATTGAGAAATATGGCATGCCGAGAGAAAAAGTGGGACCATTCCTAGGGTAAGCCCACCCAACTAGATGTAATCAAGGTGTCAGGTCACACCCATGAAGAATAGAACACGATATGGGCTTCCTTCACAATAAGAGT
The DNA here is from genome assembly GCA_027943335.1 of Chamaecyparis obtusa. NCBI lineage: Eukaryota > Viridiplantae > Streptophyta > Pinopsida > Cupressales > Cupressaceae > Chamaecyparis > Chamaecyparis obtusa. The sequence goes on from BSBK01008123.1 coordinate 476,427, forward strand.
TTATTCCTAGTAGCCCTCAGAACTAAGTTTTTGGTTCATAACTTTTGACACATTCACTTCTCATATAAAAAATTAACCTTTTTAGATAACCATTTGGGAGACACCTAACATATGTCAAACTTGACATGTTATATTTTCAAACAACTTGCTCAAAAATTAGTGATTATGGGTATTTAAGGGCCAATTAAGCCAGTTTTATAAAGTACCTACCCTCAAAACACTCTCCCAAACCAAAAACTTTACTCCAATAGCCTAGGAAAGGTTCAAATAAACAAAATTAAATTTTTTGTGTTGAAACATGTCAAAAGGTGTCCAAATAGGTAGATATATGACATTGATATGTCCCAATGTGCATTCCAACAATAACATTTTACGGTGTTGATGGTACTTTTGTTTGAATTTCATTCTTTCATAAGCACAATATGACTCCAATAATAAACCTAGTTTCATTCTATTATATTAAATAATCATTTAAAAGTATACGCCATATGAGTTGCGTAGAATGAATAAATAGGCTCACATGCAAATTGTAAATATGTACATTTCAAAGTATCAATACATGCATCTAATGAACAACTTGGATCAAATTTAAATTACAAATAACTAAGCTTTTAAGTACAAAGATATGAACATAATTAAAAAATTGGATTGAATATCAACTTTCATGTTTATGAAAATTAGCAATAATTGTGTACATATACCAAATTTCATAAATGTCAAGTCACTAATAGATTTACAAAAATATGGCATGTGCCATGTCAAGGTCAATATATACAATAAAAATGTTAAATATATACATAAGTTACTCCTTCAATGACCACAACTAGAACTAGATGTCTCTATCAATATCTATGACTCTGGTGGATCATCAAAATCAAGCCTCTTTGAAGCAGTACATGGCTTTGTAGGTGGTTGCACAAGAACAATTCAAATGTTGAATCAGATATATTTTCTCAAAATAACATTTAAATAACTAAATACTAAAATATAATTTATTTACAGTTGAATTGTTGATTACCTCATGTCTTTCTTCTTCTATTGGGATGTGTAGTGAAGTTGATGGGCCCCTTCTTGGGAGAACAAGACTCCTAACAAAATGGAATGGTAGAGGATCCATGGGAAGTCATGAAGAGGGTTGTAATAGGTAAAAAAAATTAATACAAGTTACTAACATATATGTTGAGAAACACTGAAAAACTATATAAATGCATGGGCTAAAAAACAAATGCATACTAGAGCCTTAGATGGATCGTCTATACTTGTAGGAGGCACAATCATTGATGAATCAATTACAATCATTTCATGTATGGTAAGTGATAAAAGTTGTTATAACTTCATAGAGGAAGGAATTAGGGATTTCAAAAAATAATAAAGAAATCCAAAAGGATTTGAGAAGAGGATTTCAACTAATAAGATAGACATACATCTTCCCTCTATTGTGATGGATCCCATCTTTGATGATCAGGACTTCTAATGAAATGGAATGATAGAGCATCTGTTGGAAGTTGTAAACTGGTTTGTAATAGGTAAAAGATAATTAATTCAATTTAATAATCCAAAATTGTTTACAAACACTAAAAAGCTAAAAATGCATGTACTTATACCTAAACACATATGTTTAACATATATAGAAAAAATGCATATTGGAGCCTCATATGGTTCTCATTTAGTCTTAGGAGGCATCATCATTGATGATATAGCTATAATCAATTCCTATATGAAGAATGATAACATATGTTATAGTCATAGAGGAAGGATTTAGAGATTTCAAACAAACAAGAATGCAATCAAAAGTGAATATGAAAATGTTACCTCTTCCCTCTCCTAAACCTCAACAACATCAGGTGCATTCATTAATTTTGTAATCACTAATTTTTTCTATATATATAATAAATAAATCAAATGCATTCATAAATGCCTACATGTACATGTTTAATCATAATACATTTCAAAAAATAAGTTTAAATTATACTAAATTACCTTTAGGTGTTTGGGTGTCCACAAGGATATCTTTTTTTTTCTTAGTGTCCTGGAAGGTGCCTTTCACACACGAGATGTCCTCAAGCTAGGTGGGGTAACCTAACATAAATAGAATTAACATAAGAGAAATGAATATATAATATTAAATCTAAGTCAAAAAATATAAATCTAAATGAATCACATGGTTTTAATTAAAATTGTAAATAAGAGTTGTGTAAAATATAATACCAAAAAGATTTCTAGGCCAAAGTCAATGGATGAAAGTGTGACATCATCAACTTGGGACATCTAAGCCCTTGACAAGCCCTATAAAACACCAAATAAATATAAATATTAACAAAAAATATTTTGAAACCAACATATTATTCTATTTTTAATAAAATTTAAAAAATCTTTACCTCAGGTGTTGAAGCTACCCATGCACATGGAGTGGAATGAACACTACATGGTGTACTCACACAACCTATTGCACCTTGCAATGCATATTAAATTCATATATCAATTTAAATTGTTATATAAATAAAAATTTATTTACTTTTATAAGATTTGAATGATTAATTAATAACATTTCACAAACATAAATAAACACGTCTGCATATACTCTCCACCAAAAAACACTATGGTCATCAATTCATCGATGAGGGCCACATCCTCTACAATAGAAGCATATAATCTAATCTCATAATGTGTACATGAATGAGATGTTGAACCATCCTCATTCACATTAGTATCTACCCCAGAATATATATTATAGTAGCTGGTGCACATATGCCCAATGGGCTGGGCTAAGCCAAATGGTGCATCTGATGATGACGGAGGTGGCACAGGTATTGATCGATCCTCTGGTCCAACTAGCTATGTGCCATGCTGAACAATAACATCAATAAATAGTGTGGTTGTTTGAAGAGTCTATAACTCCATAGATTCCTTTGGGGCTATTGGGACCATGATGTGAGCTATGGATTTAGTAGCTAAAGGAATCTTATGTCAAGGGTCTACCTTTTGAGCCCTAGGTCTATCCTACGTAGAGTATCTCCATCTATCCTAGAACTAATAAAAGTCAAAGTAACTTGGCTTCAAGCCAAGGATAAAATCACAATATAACTGTCTCAAAAAATATAGAGGCACCTCCCAATTTTGACAAGGTGGTTTGTCAAACACCATATACCACCTATCCCAAAATGCATCCTTCATCCTAGCATGGAGACACCAATCTATAGAAAACCTATTCATATCAGTAAGTAGGGTGTTATTAGTTTTAGGATCGGTGAAAAGAGAACATATGTCATCTTTAAGTATGCCCTTTCTTTTCACCTCATCATATGACAATCTATCGGCATAAAATACATGACATCTATCCCTATATGAACCTCATTTTGTAACCTGTCTAGATACCTCTCAGGAACTATTGGCCATTGATTCTATAGTTTTAGAAAGGGATGATTGGTTCTCATGGCTAGAGGACCTAAATTTATTCACTATCATAGTAATTTAAGTAGAGTTAGATATGTTAGGATATTTATAAGATCCTCATTTTTGGCCTGTATAGGTTTTACTAGAGGATGAAGAGGTTTTGGGGTGGCATTGATTGTTGAGGAGTGGAATTTTGAGGGTTTTGTTGTTGTAGAGAAGTATTTTGAGGGTTTTGGTGTTCTTCATGTACAATATTTTGAGAGTTTTCTTCTGTTGGTTGTTCAAGAAGAGGTCATCATTGTCTATTTTGTTGTTGGGGATTATTTTGAGATTTTGATATAAAATTAATAAAAAAAACTTAAATCAATTAAATAAACCCTACTTCAATTCAAATTTGAATAAAAACAATAAAAACATAAAATCTTACCTATTTGACGATGTGGTATTGTTATAAATTGGTCTAAACATTGAAAAAATTCAAAATAGAGGCAAACACGGTTAGGTTCTATAAAATTTGGGAACCTAGAAGCAGTTGTCACGATATTTTTCATAGTGAAAATGAGCTTGGCCACGAGAAATAAAAAAATATAGTTCCTCATAACCCATATGGGTTATGATGAACTTTTAGTGTTTTTTTATTGATCCAATTAGGCTCAATTTCCCCAAGCCAAGTGCTTTCAAATTTTTAACAACAGACATGGGTTTTGTGAAAATTTGAATTTTTTTCATCATGTGGCCACTTTTTTGACCAAAAACTCAATGTACTTACACACTAGTAAGTCTCCAATGGAAAAAGTGTAAAACTCCTAGTGAATCATACATTATTTTAGGGGGATTTATATTTCTTAATGAAGGCAATTTTTTTTTTCAAATCTGCGAATTTTCATAGTTTGTATTGGCGATTTTTTCCCTACCGAATAAAAATTCCATAAATTTTTGGTGAAGTATATAGTCATGTGGGGGAAAAATATATATTTTATGAGGTGAATTTTTTTCTTTTGAAGTAAAAATATTATAATATATGAGGCGAATGATTTTATTTTGAAGGGAAAAATAATAATTGTATTGGAAAATTTTATGTACCGTTTCAAAATTTATTTATTTTATTGGATAATCGTTCATTTATTATGGGAAAAAAATATTTTGTTGGCAATTCAAAAGATGGGACACGATTTTAATTGGAAATTCAACAATGTTATCTACTATCGATAAGCATGGATACATTGAAATGTAACCTAACAGTAACATCCATTATTTTATAATGTTAAATGTATTATTTGAGACCATCTGATGATCCTAGATCAATGGCTGAAGTTTAATTTCAGCCTCAATTTCTTAAAGGAATTATAGTTCTCCAGGAAGTCACCAGAATGTTGACATGCATCAAATTAGTCTGCACTATAACCATGATCTAATTAATGCAACATCACGTCAAGAGAATAATGTCTTAATTAGTTACCAACTTGTCTACATGACTGCACATCTTAGAGAATAATGCCTTAATTAGTTACCACTATAACCACAATCTAATTAATGCAACATCACATCAAGAGAATAATGCCTTAATTAGTTACCAATGTGTTTGCATGATTCTTGTGTTCCACACATATGGTCATACCTAATATCGATCATTTCACCATTTTAAATGTATTACATGTATCAAGTCTTACAACTGGTTAGTACTAGTAGGTTGTGTTGATATTTGATAATGCATCACAGTTGCAGTTAATACAAGAAATATCTTATCACTCACATTAAATTGGGTAATGTTACCTATCATGACACTTTTTCCAATTTCTCACACTCATGAATTTAATATGAAAGATTTACATAATTTTGAAGGACAAATGAATTAATAAGGTTAGAGAAAGAATTGAGGGCTATTTGGAATCCACACATACCTAATATTGTTCATTCCACCATTTTAAATGTATTACATATATCAAGTCTTACAACTAGTTAGTACTATACTTAGGTTTTGTGGATGGGTATGTGCAAGATCATGAGGGACCAAACTATGCCCTTAAGTGGCAATGCAAAATCAACAAATCAGGGTTAGTCAACCTGACATGAAAATTTCAACTAGCTATCAACCTAATATCAAAAAGTTGTAAGAATAGAATCTGTAGAAAATTGAATGTAGTTTCTAAAATACTAGGCCTTTTTTGAAAAAAAGTTAGTATGATTGGTGAAAAGTATAGATTTCAATGCAGTAGTACAAACATTTCTGGGAAAAAATAAGAAGTAGGTGTATGTCTAATCACCTTAATCATAATCAAATGATAATATTTTATTATAAGATTTTATATATAAGTAGTAGACTCATGCTAGGATGTGACACATTTTTTTGTAATTTTATTCCAAAAAAATAATTAATTATAAATTTTCTGCTACAACGTTTTTAGAATAAAAAAACTCCCGTGTCTGACCACCTTAACTCCTTCAAAACTTTACAAAATTCAAATTTTTTTTCCTTATAGTAGGCAAAGCATAGAATGTGACACATTTTTTGGATTTCAAAAATGTTATACTGTCTGAAAGTTTTAGTCATTTTTCAATCAGTATATAAATCAACACTATAGAGGTAACTCAATTAGAAAATAACTAATAATTACTTACTGAATTCAAAATTTGACAACAATTATATCGATAGAAAGCTGATAATCTCCTTAAGATACCCTTTTTGTTTCATCAAATTTGAGTGAAAATAAAGTCATCAGCTACATGGTCGAAGTCTAGAACTCAAAGAATAGGGGAAAAACATATTTTTGAGACATTTCAATAGTTGACCATGTAGGTTTGGTGCACAAAGCAATATCGAGCCTAATTAGGTACCCGATATTTTCGTGTACCTGATATTTTTGGGTACCTAAAAATGCAAGCATAATTTTGATTTTTCACTTTTCCCTCCCCTTTCTCCCTCCCATTTCTCCATCCTTCATATGATATGTTATATATCAAAAACTATATATTAGATATATATTAGATTATATATTATATATATTAAATATTATATAATATACATTTTACATTAAATATTATTTAATATATATTAATATTAAATGTTACATTATATATTATTTTATATATAATATATTAATATGTATTTTACAACTATGTATGAAAGGTTCAAAGATTGCAAAACAATCATGGATGGCCATTGAAAGAAGCAAAGGAAATCAATCAGCCATTTAAAAAATTCATGGGCAGCCATTGAGGATGAGAGAGAGTGAGAAGGTGGTGGGGGCTAAGAGAGGAAGAGTGAGAAGGCAAGAAGAAGAAGAGAGAGAGAGAGAGAGAGAGAGAGAGAGAGAGAGAGAGAGAGAGAGAGAGTATGAGAGAGAGAGAGAGAGAGAAGCGGAAGGATAACTAATTCATTACAATATTAATTAGTAACTTGAGCAAGGAAAACTTAAATAATATCAGAACATGCATTAGAAATCCAAATTCTAATTACCTGAGTTTTAAGCAAAGTGAGTAAGGTCTTGGAGAGGGACATTACAGATCCACACATTGTTCAGTAGATACCTCCAAGAACCCACATACATGAGAGTAGGTTTGAAGTAAGACTAAGATTGTTTATCAGTTCAAAAATATTACTATTTTGTATTTTTGATTAACATCCAATGATTGGATGTGAAATTCACAAATTTGATTATATTACCACTAGTTCTATTTCAAATTCTAGAAAAAATGTATATTTGACATATGTTCATAAATTTCAGTCAACACAATTTTAAAATAACAAATCAGTTTATTTTTACACATTTAAAATATCATCAATAGGAATTGAACTGAAATTGACATAGGTCATAGGAAATAAATGCCCCAGCTATTTGTTGTCTTCTACATTTTGAGTTTCTTATTACAATCAAGAGAAGAATATTACTCTCCAAATGGTTTTGGACAGTAACATTTGTACTTCCTCTTTACAAATATTTCTTCCCTCATCTTGTTGCTTATTGATACCGACAAAGTGAATCTAGGCATTTTTGCCATGTAATGGGAGAAAAATGGTTTCCTAATTGATATGTGTCTAAATAATACATGCAAGAACCTTTTCTTTGATATTGCTCACTAACCCTTTACAACAGAAAATGTTTACAAAAACTGGCATGTACTTGCATGAGGACAATATATATTACAAAAATCCTACACAGAAGTAGCTGTCAAGCCACTCAAAAAGTAGTAACTCATAGCAAGTGGGATAATGCAGATGGTTTAATAAACCACTATCTTCTTTAATCAAGCAACATTTGGTTCATCTTCTCGACTGGGGCATATTTTGGGATAGACAGTCTCCATTTAAACTCAACTCTCTGGAAGCAGTTATATTTGTTAGTGGAGGAGATACACCCATTGGATCTGCAATAACTTTATGCTCACTAGAATTTCCATTTCTCTTCAATTGGGATACTCTTTCAAAAATTGCATCTACCATTTTACCAATTTGGGAAATCAATGGATCTATTTGTGGACCTCCAAGGTGTTGGTCACAGCCTAAATGAGAACCTTGAGATGAATCAGGAACTTCTCTACAAAAGAGATCAGTACCTTGAGAAGCTCTCCACTTTTTAGCTAAATTAAAACCTTGGACCATAGATGGCTACCCTTTGTTGTAAAATGCGGAGTGAGACTACCTTGCCAAAGGTGGCAATGAACTTACATTTGAGGGATAATGCCCAACATGAGTAACCTGGTTTCCCAAGTCCCGTAAATGCAAGGCCATTGACGAATAGGCATTTCTAATAGAAATATTTGTGGTGCTAGAATGAAGTGCATGACCAAATTCTTTGCCTACTAATGAACCAATTTGAGGCCTCATTTCACATTGCTCTATGGATAATTCCACAGCACTTGTTACTTCTCTATCTTAATTTTTTGTGTTAGTGTACATGTGCACTGAAGATCTTTTGTCACTACTTGAGCTACTAGCAGATGGTGAGTGCTCATCATCATCATGTGACATAGGCTCACATGCATATCTTACTTCTTTCCTTTGCTTCTTTCCCCTTCCTAGCTCTTCCTCCTTATCTGTAACTTCTATCATGGGTCCAAGAAGCTCTTCCCACTCTTTCCCATTAATATGCAAATAGTTTTGTCCATAACAGTATTTTTTGCATCTATTATGATATTGATCCAATTTGATGCACCTTTTCTATTTGATCCATACTTCCCTTTCATTTCACTTGCTTTGCTCATTTTTCACGTCATAGGTCAAGATTTGATAGCAGGTATGACCTTGGTACTGTTGGCGTTAATGATAAATTTTACCTTTTAAAGCTATTAATTTTTTGTCATTTTTCCTTTATGATGCTTTTGTATATGAATTGTGGATATTCTCTGGGAAACTTTTCATTTTTTCCTATAGGATGCCTTTGTATACAAATTTTGGAGAATCTTTGTTAAAGAGTAGGTAAGGATGGGTAAGCTGAGTGCAAAAGAGAGGAAGAGGACTAAATTGAGAGAGTGGAGGCAGAGAGTGATAAGGATGAAAATATTTTACGGCTTCCAAAAATATGGAAATTATAATCTTCCTCCCAGGGTAGAAGTTAATGAAGTTCTTCGTGCCTTAGTAGAGGAAGCCGACTGGATTGTTGAAGCTAACAGTACTACATACAGAAATGCGGTATGTATTTTTGGCCTAAATTTTATTTTTCATTTCTTTTAGGTCTATAAAGACGGCCAGCTAAATCTTTGTATTAAATGTCAGGGAATGCATAAAAATAATATGAGTTCGAGCACGAGCAAGAGTCCCTATAGAGGCATAGTTGGGCCTTTAAAAGGTGTCATAAACCCTAGCTACGCAAAAATGGGGGCTTTGAAGAATAGTTCATTGGAGGCGGAGAGAGAGAGGGAGAGAGGGAGAGTGAGAGAGAGAGAGAGAGACCCCTATGAAGTCCTATGGACCACTATGAAGTCCCCATGACCCCTATGGACACATTGGAACCCTCAAGTGTGTCCTAAGGGGTCCTATGACCCCTTTGGACACACTTGAGCATTCAAATATGTCAAAAGGAGTCATGGGGACTTCCTAGGGGTCCTAGTATGCCTTATCACGCGTTAGGATCCCTAAGAAGTCTTCATGAACCCTATGGACACATTGGGATGCTCAAGTGTGTCTTAAGGGATCCTACGACCCCTTTAGACACACTTGAGCTATCAAATGTGTCAGAAGGGGTCATGGGGAATTCCTAGGGGTCCTAGTATGCCTTACCACACATTAGGACCCCTAGGAAGTCTACATGACACCTATGGACACATTAGACACATCAAGTGTGTCTTAAGGGGTCCTACAACCCCCTTGGACACACTTGAGCATTCAAATGTGTCAAAAGGGGTCATGGAAACTTCCTAGGGGTCCTAGTATGCCTTATCACATGTTAGGACCCCTAGGAAGTCTGGATGACCCCTATGGACACATTAGAATTCACAAGTGTGTCTTCAGGGGTCCTACGACCCCTTCGGACATGCTTGAGCATTCAAATGTGTCAAAAGGGGTCACAGAGACTTCCTAGGGGTCCTAGTATGCCTTATCATGCATTAGGACCCCTAGGAAGTTTGCATGAACCCTATGGACACATTAGACACATCAAGTGTGTCTTAACATGTCCTACAACCCCTTTAGACACACTTGAGCATTCAAATGTGTCAAAAGGGGTCATGGAGACTTCCTATGGGTCCTAGTATGCCTTATCACATGTTAGGACCCCTAGGAAGTCCACATGACCCCTATGGACACATTGGAATGCTCAAGCATGTCTTAAGTGGTCCTACGACCCCTTCAGACACACTTGATCATTCAAATGTGTCAAAATGGGTCATGGAGACTTCCTATGGGTCCTAGTACACCTTATCATGCATTAGGACCCCTAGGAAGTCCACATGACCCCTTTGGACAAATTGGAATGCTCAAGTGTTTCTTAAGGGGTCCTACGACCCCTTTGAACACACTTGAGCATTCAAATGTGTTAGAAGGACTCATGGGGACTTCCTAGGGGTCCTAGTATGCCTTATCACATGTTAGGACCCCTAGGAAGTCTGCATGAGCCCTATGGACACATTGGAATGCTCAAGTGTGTCTTAAGGGGTCCTACGACCCATTAGAACACACTTGAGCATTCAAATGTGTCAGAAGGGGTCATGGGGACTTCCTAGGGGTCCTAGTATGCTTTATCATGCATTAGGACCCCTAGGAAGTCTGCATGACCCCTACGGACACATTGGAATGCTTGAGTGTGTCTTAAGGGGTCCTACGACCCCTTCAGACACACTTGATCATTCAAATGTGTCAATTGGGGTCATGGGGACTTCCTAGGGGTCTTAGTATGCCTTATCACACATTAGGACCCTTAGGAAGTCCACATGACCCCTATGGACACATTAGGCACTTCAAGTGTGTTTTAAGGGGTCCTACGACCCCTTTGAACACACTTGAGCATTCAAATGTGTCAAAAGGGGTCATGGAGACTTCCTAAGGGTCCTAGTATGCCTTATCATGCGTTAAGACTCCTAGGAAGTCCACATGACCCCTATGGACATAGTAGACACATTAAATTTGTCTTAAGGGGTTCTACGACCCCTTCAAACACACTTGAGCATTCAAATGTGTCAAAAGGGGTCATGAGGACTTCCTAGGTGTCCTAGTATGCCTTATGATGTGTTAGGGCCCCTAGGAAGTTTACATGACCCCTATGGACACATTGGAATGCTCAAGTGTGTCTTAAGGGGTCCTACGACCCCTTCAGACACACTTGAGCATTCAAATATGTCAAAAGGGGTCATGGAGACTTCCTAGGGGTCCTAGTACACCTTATCACGCGTTAGGACCCCTAGGAAGTCCACATGACCCCTATGGACACATTAGACACATCAAGTGTGTCTTAAGGTGTCTTACGACCCCTTCGGACACACTTGAGCATTCAAATGTGTCAAAAGGGGTCATGGAGATTCCTAGGGGTCCTAGTATGCCTTATCATGCATTAGGACTCCTAGGAAGTCTGCATAACCCCTATGGACACATTAGACACATTGAGTGTGTCTTAAGGGGTCCTACAACCCCTTCAGAAACACTTGAGCTTTCAAATGTGTCAAAAGGGGTCATGGAGACTTCCTATGTGTCCTAGTATGCCTTATCACACGTTAGGACCCCTAGGAAGTCCGCATGACCCCTATGGACACATTAGACACATCAAGTGTGTCTTAAGGTGTCCTACGACCCCTTCAGACACACTTGAGCATTCAAATGTGTTAGAAGGGGTCATGGGGACTTATTCAGTATAGTCAGACCGCCGACATTAGAAGGAGTCTGTAGAAAAATCCTATGCTGGATAATTTCAAGAGGACTTGGGTTGAAACTATGTGTCATCAAATCAACTGTGCAGGTATTTTTTTGAATACATTATATATATAATACATTATATACATTATTATATATATTATATACAATAATATATAATACATTATATATATTATATACATTAGTATATAATACATTAATATATATATATATATATATATATATATATATATATATATATATATATATATATATATATATATATATATATATATATATATATATATATATATATATATATATTAGTATATAATACATTAGTACATATAATACATTAGTATATATATAATATACATTATATATATTATATACCCCATTTTATATGTTAAAGTTCAATTTTTTCATTTTATCCCACCCTTTTTTTCATCTACCTGGAAATATTGGGTACCCAATTTGTGACTGGTCATATTTGACCAAAATATTCCCTGTCCCCACAAACTAGAGAAGCATGGGATTTTAGATGTTTTGACGGGTTGCAGGAAAAAAAACATGATTTGGGGCCCATTTTTTGTTTTTTGTCAACTTGTGGTTTCACCATGGGAAGCAACAGTCGTCGAAAGGCTAAACGGAAGAGGAAGGTGACGAATGAAGAAATTAAAGCATATAGGGAAAAAGATAGGGAAAATGACTAAAGAAGGAGAGAAGGTATGTTAAACATTAATCAAGGTGACCCTGTAAATGTAGTTGCAAGTGAAGAGGATGTTGAATTTGAAAATAATATGGAAATTAATTTTGTGAATGAAAACGTAGATCTGGGGAATGACAATGAATGGAATGAAGATGAAAATGTACAGATGGAGATTGAAAATGTAGACTTGGGGAATGAAAATGTTGCACAAGAGCCACATGAACGTTACACATCTCCAAATTATATGCGAAATGAAGTCCCTTGCAATAAAGATAATCAATCTTCAAATTTGGGGCTTTCAAGAACACCTAAATGGTTAATTGAAATTGAGGAGAACATTATGAATAATTGGAAGGGAACAAGGTCACATAGAACTATTAGGTTGTGGGCTTCAAGACTTTATGATCAATTTTTTGGAAACAAGACATTGGTTGAGCAATGTCAAATTTTTATGCAGTTGTTAAAGATGCAAAAGATGAGACCTGTGCTTGTAAAATTGAAGATTTGTGTGAACAAGAAAATGGAGAGAAATTCCATTGTTGTGAAGAATCTTTTCAGTGCTCTCAATAGCATTGGGAAGACTAGTAGAGAAAAATACAAGAGTTTTCTCAGAGGGTTATTACTAAGCTTGACCCAAGTGACCCAAGTGACCCCAAGGTGCACTAAGCATGATTGGGCAGCAATCTTCTGAGGCTTTTATCTCGGACCACGTGAGAGGTATCGACAAAATATTAGGGGCTACAAGATCATGATTTTGAGGTCTACAATAACCTCTCTCATTTTTGGGAGATTTGACTTCATTTGCATTTGGTAAGTTGATCTTAGTCGATGCCAAAACTTGCAGTGAGGGTCAGTTGAAAGTAGCTCAGTAGTGTATCTTTCAAACCATCCACCTTGGCATCGAACCATCTGCTCCATCGGCTCTATTTGGCTAGGTAAATGCTAGTCACAACCCCATTCCGGCCACAGAGTCACTGGAATGCTCGCGACCACGCTCAACCCAAGTGACCCCAAGGTGCACTAAGCATGATTGGGCAGTGATCTTCCAAGGCACGTATCTCGGACCTCATGAGAGGTATCAAAAAAAACTAGGGGCTATGGGATCATGATTCTAAGGTCTACAATAACCTCTCTTAGTTTAGGGTGATTCGACTTCATTTGCATTTGGCAAGGTGATCTCATTTGATGCCAAAACTTGTAGTGAGGGTCAGTTGAAAGTAGCTCAATAGTGTATCTTTCAAACAATCTGTCCTAGCATCAAACTATCTACTCCATCAGCTCCAATTGGCTGGGTAAACACCATTCATAATCTCGTTCCGCCCACAGAGTCACTGGAATGCTCGCGAGCATGCTCGACCCAAGTGACCCCAAGGTGCACTAAGGATGATTGGGCAGAGATCTTCTGAGGCTCGTATCTCAAACCTCATGAGAGGTATCAACAAACTGTTAGGGGCTATGAGATCATGATTCCAAGGTCTACAATAACCTCTCTCAATTTTGGGCGATTTGACTTCATTTTCATTTGGCAAGGCGATCTCAGTCAATGCCAAAACTTGTAGTGAGGGTCAATTGAAAGTAGCTCAGTAGTGTATCTTTCAAACCATCCATCCTGGCATCGAACTGTCTACTCCATCTTCTTCGGTTGGCCAGGTAAACACCACTGACAACCCCATTTCACCCATGGAGTCACTGGAATGCTCATGACCACGCTCGACCCAAGTGACCTAACAACACAAGTGCTACATTTCTCTGTGGATTTAGTAAACCCCAATATGATGATTTATATACATAGTGAGTATATACATAGTATGAAACAATGTAGTACTAAGTGGCTCAAGTGAGTATATATATTGGTATGAAACATAAGAACATAGGAAATCTATAGAAGTTAAACCTCAAACAAAATAAGCTCCATGAACAGGGTATTCCAGAGTAAAGAAAAAAAAATGTAACTTCAACAAGATATAATTTAAATCATAATGATAATCATAGTCAAGATATAAATTCACCATTCAATTCCATAAACATGAATAATAAATATGTATACAAAAGATGATGCAAATATAACATAAAAATGAACATGTTCTCTATATAGAAAGTATCAAATGTATCAAACGTATACAAATATGGCACATGCCATTTCAAAATGTATAAAAAATCAATGTTTCAAGGTGTACAATGTGGCATATATGCCATCTCAAAATGTTCCAAGTGGCATCTCTAAATGACCACAAAACTAAAACTACATCCTATGTCATAGGGGGATCATCAAAATGTAGCCTCTTTGAAGAAGTGTTTGGCTCTAATTGATCCTGCATAAAAAATGAGTTCAAACCCAAGTTACATTGCTTACTTTATATGATTTGTACATATATATATAATTCATAATTCAAACACTAATTTAATTAAAATTATAACTGAATACAAATATTTGTACCTAGTCTCTCGGGCACCTACCATGATCAAGTGTCCTAGCTTAAGTCCTTGGTAGCGAAGGGACCATGCCAACAATACCAACTCTGACCTATTTTTTATATATTTGCAATAATGAAATTAGTAGAGTGGTGCAACATAGAGTAATAAATCTACAAAATAGGATGATTTAAACTAAAATTAAAACTTACATCTGGTGATCCCTCCTCTGGAATAGTGGGTTGGGTCAACAAAGATACAAAAGATTCTTGTGGGTCCTCCCTCACACTAGGAGTAACCTATGAGAGTAAAAATATTGTCAATTATATATTAATGTACTTCATCATAACAACCCTAGTTACAAAATACAAATAACAATATGTAAAAGTCTACGTACAATCGGGCTATCACTCTGAATCAAGATGCCTGTTAGCCTAGGCTCTCGAACCCGTGTCGAAACATCATCAATAGCCACACCCTATAGAATAAGTTCAAGTAAAATATTTATTACTAGACACAAGTGGCATACATATGCATGCATAATTAATCTTAAACAATTAATTACCTTTCCTTTGTCGACACTTGATGAAGGAACCCCCTCGTGCCCCCCATTGACATCGGTTGTAGCCTACAAGAGTACAATAAGATGACAATATATTAGTAAATGTATGAATTTTATTGCTCTAATTGATAGAGATTTAAGCATGTACACCAAATGATATAAACAAACTAATGGGTACATAATTTATAATATACCATATAGGCATCAAGGCCAAATGAAATGGCCGAAGCTGTGGACTCATCCACCTATCTCAACTCCTCTTGTGTCATCAACTGAACATAAATGGAAAATATATATATACATAAGTGCATGAAATAATTAAAACTAATCTAAATAAATAAATTAAATAAGTCATGTGATAAATTTATTTATAATTTTTACTCTTACCGTATCAACAGGAGTCCATGGCTCTGCGTACACCTCCTGAGCACTCTCATGAGATGTAGATGCTCCATGAGGTGTTGCAGCCTCTGCAGCTGTGTCTCCTACATCCTCCTCATCAATAACATACTGATATGTATCAGCATCAGTAAGTGGTCCAAGGCACATATTCTTGCATATAATGCAAATATTGGGCTCGCATACATGTGAACTTCGGCGAGATGTCGATGCACCAACATCATCCACACTAAGAGGCAACACTGACCTGGTCTGCATGATCAACTAATCACTCAACAAATGAATGGCCCTAATAGTCTGTGAGGCAGCCTCTGCAATGATATCGGGATGCTGCACTTGAGGAGGGGGTGTGACATTAGTGGGGGGGACAAAGGTAGTGGCCTTTTTGCGCTAGGCAAATGGCCTAGTCTGAGGAGCTCCTCCTCCTACGCCCATGTTGGGCCTCATACTCCAATAATTAACATTGTGACCAAGCACAAACTCAACATACAATTTTTTCATGAAATAGAAAGGGAGCTCCAAATTTCTATGGGGTGGTTTATCAAAAACCATCCACCAACAATCCCAAAAGTGTGTGCGTATTGCTTCATTTGTGCACCATTTTATTGATAATTTGAGCTTTTTGGGGTCAACTTGTAATCCGGTTTTAGGATTCACAAAAAGAGAGGCTATATCTTCCTTACTTATATTAAGGGCCACAATCCCATCATGCTCAAGCCCGTCATCAAATTGGGCGTGCATATCATCACGCCAATGATGAGAAACATTATGTTGCTGCGTGAGTGTGTCAATATTTTCAACAAAATTATTTAATGTGGCAAGCATGGGACCTAATGTAGGTATATTCTGATATGTATTTTGGAAACCTTATATTGTGTTCAAATGATCTTGTATCAAGTCTTCTAAAGATTGAGGGTTTTGAGACGGGGGATTGTTTTGGGGATCGTTATTTGGTGCAGTAGGGTTATTTTCTTCATTATTGTCAACCATGCCTAATTAAATTTAAAAAAAATCTAAATTTCAATTTGATTTCATATATTATTACAAAAATAAATACAAAACCCTATTTCAACCAAAAAAACTACATTTAGCATCAAAATGAAATAAAACAATCAAAATCTACAAAGAATTTACTTACCGTATATTGCGAAGATCGAATTTGTTGTTGTAGAAATTAGATACCCAAAAATATCATGTATATGATATTTGCAGTCATTTTCCAAACCCAAAACGTGAGGAGAAATGAGGAAAATGGCTCACGGGTTTTGATTTATGCCACAAGTTTCGAGTACATGATATTTTTTTGGGTACTTGATATAATATCGGGTACCCCTTATATTTTTAGGTACCTGATTAAGCTTGTGCTTTGGTGTCAGGTTTGCCCAGGTGTACTGACACCCAGGCCTACTAAAAAGTCAACAAGCATTTTCATGCACTTTTGGACGAGTGAAAAGTGAATATTTTTCACATCGCCACTTTTTGGCCCCTCATGATCTTGCACATACCCAGATGGTTGATAATGTATCACAGTTGTAGTTAATAAAAGAAATGTCTTATCACTGACATTAAATTTGGGTAATGTTACCTATCATGACATTTTTCAAATTTCACACACTCATGCATTTAATATGAAATATTTATAGAATTTTGAAGGACAAATGAATTAATTAGGTTAGAGAAAGAATTGAGGGCTATTTATAGATGATCTATGCTTCTTTCTTCTTCAATTCTCCTTTGGTTTAGGTATGCCTCTGCTAAGTGATTGAAAGTCTACCTCTAGTTTAGGTCTTTAGATTGCATAATTTTATCACATTCTAATTTTTGATATTCTGGTAGTGGTTTTCTAAAGATGGGCACTCCTATCCATTTGATAAGCACATCTGAGGAGGATCAAAAGGTCTTTTTAGGCTTGGTCTCAAACCAAACACTACAATCAGTTTGAAAGGAGAATGGTTCCTTTACAAATGAGGTTGTGAGGATGGTTCTTGGCCGTGAATTTCTTGATAATATTTATAGATACCGAGTTAACAAAGATGTTACATCTTAGTTTTTGGCATCTCTTATGTACCTCAAAGGAGACAAGGTGGATATGCTCCTTTCGTTAAGGAGGTATTCAAACAAGAATTCCTAGGTGACGATGTTCAGGTTTCTTTTTTTTTACATAAATAGGGGTTGGGATCCCTTGGGAAAGTGATTTACCCAAGCTTCTCCATCTAGGCCAAAATGTGGCCAAGTAACCTTTTCTTTTGAACCTGAATGTTGAGCAGTTGATGCGCCATAGGAAATGGGTGCAGGTTGGTAGGGATTTTCTTTGAAAGTGGTTTCTCTTAGATGAATTCATGGACTATGAATGGTTGCATGAATTCTCAAATCTTATCATCTCTAAAAGTTCTAATTAAATAGAGGGGAAAATCCTTAGTTTTGTGTTACCCAGGACCCTATGGCCTAAAATTTTGAAATCAAAGGGTTTCTGTGTTTTTTTTTTTTGGAATTTAGATTATAGTACATTTTTTTTGCCACTACCTTGCAGCCTCCCTCATTTTTTCTTTAAAGTCTTGGATGGACTCCAAGTCCTAATATTGTAAATTTGTACAAAATATTAATGAGAAATTTGCAGCTTCATTTTAGTTTGTTTTTAATGCATTGGATACCCTATAATAGTAGTAGTTTAGTTGTTTTGGGAAATTTTGGAGGAAATACGATAGTTGTAAATTTTTAGAACATATTAATGGAAATTTTGCAAGTTCGCTAAAATTTGCATGTTGCTATTTTTAACACTCTAGACTCCAGAGACAAAGCAAGATTTTTATTATTATTTACTAATTAATTCAGATTAATTGTATGCCAATTCTCAAATTTTCCAATGTGCCACTGCCATATCGATGTGTAATAATGTAATTTTGATTATAATACAAATAGAAATAATTCAATTCAATTAAATGTTAAAGTCTGAGTTAAACATTACTTAATACATAACTAGCCTTAGGATTCAACGACTATGATTAATGGAGGGACCAAAAAATCCCTTTGGTAAAGTCTATCTTTGTAAGGATCAGATAGTTCCTCCATACTAAATGGCTACTTTGTAAATGTAGCCAATTGTTAAAATTCAATTTAATAGGCAAGGCATGTGATTGGGTGAAAAATAAAACCCAGGCCTAGAGCCCTACTAAACTCTTTACCATGTGTATTGACAGGTCCAACGCAGGCCCCATGGCTAGAATAAGTGTATAGTCATATAGTAACAAAATTAAGCTCATCGATTACATAATGCAACATATGTTGTATAAAGAAAATAAAACATAAATTTGATGCTTACACTAAAATAGTTCCATCTGTACTTAGAGAAATAATCTTATTGGATACTGTCAAGAAAATAAATACATTATTAATTATTTAGCAGCTTTGTTCAATATTGAAAAAGAAGACTATTTTGGAGCTCAACTGACATTAAGCATGTTTCTCATTGACTCGGTTGTAATTTACTCTATGAACTCAACCAAACTGATAAAAACATGTACTCTATCCACTAAAGGAAATTCATAAATTATTAAAAAACTAATTTTATTTTAGAATATTAACAATCTTCTTATTTAAGTATGTTATATTCCTATTTGTGAAACATTTTAAATTTATTTATTTAGGGTTTTCCAATTATAAGGTATGAGAGTTATATGTGATTATAATTATCTTTATCCATCTTTTAAAAAAATTTACTTACACTTTGATGTTCTTTTTTAAACGTAAAAGTTGTAATGAATAAAAATTATCATTTTAACTATACTATATACCTCTTCAACAATGTTACTATTCAATTAATTAACTTTAACTATTATTATCCATTAATATCTAAAAATGAAAGAATAACAATGTCTGTTGTAAATAACTACGACGTACCAATTGCACACTAAGGTGTGATTACTAGTATTTAAATTTCATGATAGTGAATGCCAACTACCATTGGATGAGAACATATTGATGATGTACAGTGTATTTCAAGATGAAAGGGAAAAGAAACCCCATTTTTGCAAACCCTTTTCGGAATCATGATATGTTTCCACTTGCACGGTCAACCATCAATGTCATTCAATGATGATGTGTGACTCGTGAGGTGACTAGGTGACTACTAGTACTAACAAGGAGAAATTTAATGGGACCCATGGGGCCATGACACCAGATAGTGACTAACAGTGACCATTGGATGATTATAGATCAATGACCAAAGCTTTATTTTAGGCTGAAAGGGAAAAGAAAATCCATTTTGTAAACCCATTCTAGAATCATGACGTGTGCCCACTCACATAGTCAGTGTCATTCGATGATGATGTTGGACTCGTGAGGTGACTAGGTGACTACTAGTATTAACAAGGAAAAAATTGATGGGACCCACGACACCTAATGGTGACTAATAATGACCGTTGGATGAGCATAGATCAATGGTCGAAGGTGTATTTTGGGCCAATTTGGGGAATGATCACCTCTATTTGCAAATGTCCCATGAAAATAAGGCACGTGTCATGAATTAACCCTCAACTAAGTAGAATTAAAATCTAAATTGGAGTAAACTGCAAAATGGATTATTTAATAAATGTTATAATGTTGGGTGTCTAACTAAAGTTGTAATTTCAAATGATTAAGTCACAGGTGTCCTAGTGACATAAGATATCTATCTTCATAAAGAAGAAATACAAGTGACACGACTGATGACTAAAGATTGTACAATTTTTGCCCTTTAGGTTTTCAATCTAAGTTTTTCAGTTCTAACTAGTATTGGATATTTAGAAAGGGGTTACGACTTCTAGGTTGAGGATTGAGGTCTGAGGAATGTAATAGAGTCTCTCAAGTCTCTGCTCACTCATAGTCTGCACAAATTGAAATTACGGGTAAATACTAAAATCTTGAACACCTACGTCCCACATTTTAAATGTTTCAAATCTCATGGTTTACAACTTTACTTTTTATATTGTAAAAAAGGAATTAACCTATTAGGGTTTAATTTTGAATCACCCCTGTAAATTGTAGCTAGGTATAATTATTTAAATTTTAATACAAGTAAATAGTAAGTGATACCAATTACCATGATGGGAAAAACAAATACCAAGATTATGAGTAAAAGGAAAAGTCAAATAACCAACTTCCACAATCTGGTTAAAACACCAGGTTTCATTGATGAATTCAATGATATTTATGATTTGGTTATCCATGGAAATAAGAGAATAATGGAAATCAGATTTGCACTTGAAAATAAGTGGAACAATCCAAAGAAGGATTCAAAATTTTATCCATTTAACAACATGGTAAAGGCAAGGACAAATAAAATTTCACTCTAAGTTATTAGGTCAGCACACATGGTGTTACTTCAAGTATTCCCTTGCCCAAAAATTGTCATGGTCTGCGCTAAAAATTATAATGAAAATAGAAAATAAATTATGAATAAAAATAATTAGGAGGAAATTTTGTCCATAACTGAGAGTGAATTTGCTAGTCTATTGGACCTAGGGTTTGAATAGAAAAACTCAAACATGCACATTGACCTGGGAAAGTTGGAAAAGGATTATGAAACAATAGATGCAAAATAGAAACATTCCTATATCATAGAAATAAAAAGCGGTTCTAGTCTGAATCCAGATCATAAGCCTCCTTATGATTATGATATTTTGTGCAATGGGTTTAGGATAGTATTTCCTTGCTAGCATTTTGTTTGGTATTGGTTAATAACAAAGAAGTGGGTGCCAACATTCTTGAAATGCTTTTTCATATTCATTATGAAAATGAACTAGTAAAATATAGCTTTATTGAGCACATTGTTCATTGTATGCAAGAAAAATTACTAATGATTAAAAGAGGTTCACATAAGACATTTAGATTCACAACCTACTTGTGCTATCTTTTCTTAGCAAAGCATCATGAAATATTTCTAACAAACAAGCTTTGTAGTCAGGTCCAAAATCCAATATATGAATGGACACCTGAGATAAGGATGATTGATAACAAAAGGAACTATAACAATTTTGTAGACTTCTTTTTGGCACCAATGCATCATAAAATTACAGGAACTCCAATGCCTAGATTGGATGTTTCTTTTAGAGATTGCATTCAACTCAAAAGTCAAATATAATTGGTTGACTGGTACTTCATGGAAGAGTACATTGTGTTAAGGTTTTACGGTTTAGTGGTAGAACCCTAAAAAATTCCAATACATGTGACAAAGAGGGTATTTGCATTGGAATACATACGGAAGATGGAGAGAATAGATGTACTCTTTAATGGTAAACAAAAGAAAATTATATTTCCTTCCTTGCCTTTCTCATTTGGAGGGTTCACATTTGAGAGAAGAGGATTCAAATTGGCATAGGCTTTTTTTACAATTTTTTGCTTTGACGTTGTCAGTCACTAGCAGTATGATCCACTCAACATAATTAGAACAAAGCTTGGAGAGTATAGGAAATCTACAAGAAAATGTCAACATGAGAGTATTCCATTGATAAAAAAATTTAAAAACATGGAGTCCTTGGACAAGGTCAAAAAAGAGATGGAGAAATGTGCTATTGAAAATGATATTTCAAATATAGGAATTGTCATCACAAATTGTGGCATTGCAAAAATAGAAAGGAAAATTCCAGCCCACGACATCGTACAATTTTTACCAAAAATCTACTCAACCATCTAGAAAATCTATTCCAAAAGACCTAGTGGATGAATGTACAGATGGTAATTGGACTCGAACCAAAATTTCTAATTTTTAGAAAATGAGGAAGAATCTCAATGAGGCAAAGACCTCTGCAGATCTTTATGAAGTGGAAGAGGATAAAATATTTAGTGATTTGTGGAATAAGGAGCATCCACTTGAAGCATATCATAGTGATGATGATCATCCAGATAATAAGTATGAGCAAGATTCTTTGAATCCCACATCCACTAATGTATATACAATTAGTAGTGGAGTTGATGTGTCCACAAAAGAAAAATATACCAAAGGGGAAGATATTATAGAAAAAATGGGCTTTCCAAGTTGGGGTGGTCTAGGTCCCAAAGGATAAGGGCCTTGGTTTCCACTTGTCCCACCAGTTCCACAAAAATATGGTGAGAAACTAGTCCTTGGAGTTGAATCATCAGATTCATAAAAAAAATACTACTTGGTCTCATACCCTTGCACTTTCATTTGTTCCAGCTTCAAATTCAGTTCCACCTATTCCAAGCACTCAACTTCAATTCGAATCAAGTGCCACCCCCACTAGTGTGGATATCATGGGTAGTACTATTGGTCCAAAAAGGGCATTACAAGTGGACATGGGATTAGTAGATCCCAGAGATCAAGGAAGTGTAAAGAAGCAAAAGGTTATGATAAGTACAACAATGGAAATGGTGACTGTGAGTCCAACAATTGCCACACCTTCAAGGCAAAACCCTCAGAATAGTCCAAAAACTCCACTTGTAATGGGTTAGGATGTTGCTAATCCTCATGGCAGAATTAGGAGAGCCACAAGCAACATAGGTGGAAGCTCGTACATCACTGCAAACTACTATTTCACCTTTCAAACATTCAATTGTGTCAGAAAACCTTGATTTTCGTTATAATGATTTTGTAACTAACTTTGAACAATCAAAAAATAGGAATAGACAAAATACTAAGACATTGAAGAGGGATGCAGTTGCTATAGCTCGTGACATAGAACCTGCATCAAACAGGTTATTTCTGACATATGACCCAAATAAAGAAATGGAGTTCATGGTTGTTATGTCCCTAGCTAGAGATAAAAATCCACTAGAGAGTCAGTTAGATCCATCTAAATTTCAAGTTAGCACCCTCCAAATGGATTTATCCAAAATTAAAAATGTGGACAAGATAAATGTATTGAAAATGACCAACCAAGTGATCTATAGTTTAGTGATGAAGTTGGAGAGAGAGAAAGGAAAGCTTCAGGGCACAAAAGTTAAGTTAAAGGCAAACCTGGAAAATGAAAAGGAAAAGGAGAAAGCTGCAAATAACAGGAGCAAAGAATTAGAGAAAAGGATTAAAAATTCATCCTCTAAAGAAGCAAGAAGCAATTGGACAACAAGAACATATGGACGTAGATCTGGAAATTATGAGGGAAAATTTGGAAGAGAGCAATAAAAGACTTGAGGATGAAAAAGTCTCTTCATTAAGTTTATACAAACGCATGGAGACTATGGCACAAGAAAAAAATAACTTAAATAAAGAATTGGAGAATGAGAGGGTAAAAGAAAAATCCTATAAAGAGAAATCAAAACAGTGGGAAGAGAAAGAAATGAAAATTAAAAAAAACATAGTGAACACTAGTTGTCAGAAATGAGAGAAGAGATAAAGAAGGAAAATAATACAACTAAAACTTATGAAAATGGCTTGCATGACCGAGTAAATAATACAGTCAAGCAAATAAAAAAAGACTTTTGGGGGTAAATAAAGGTGACTTCTGATAGGTTGTTTGATTGGTTTGAATTGAATGAAAGTCTTAGATATGTTTTTGGGAATCTAAAAGAGCACATTGAGAAGAATAATTTATTTTGTCAAAGAAAAAATACTACAAAATGGATTTTGCAACAAATCAACACAACCACTATCAGGCATTTGGAAAGCAAAGGAATTCATGACCGCGTTCATGCATCAATAAAGGTGAACTTTGTCTTTCAAAAATGTCAGAAACTAATGGAAGGAGAGGAAACTCTGGCATTATTTAGGACAAAGCTCACCAAGATGAATCAAAAAACAACCAAAATGATAGGTATTGGTTTGCTAAGTCCTGTTCCTAATAACTCATCAATGAATTTCATTGGAAGAGAAGCTTACAAAAAAAATTTAGAGGACACAATGACGTCTGATTTAGGTAAACTTCATCAGGACACAACTCATGAAGTCATTGAAAAGTGCATCAAACCATTGACAAATTTGAATGCAATATTGGAAGGATCATTACTTTCAAGTCACACTTCTAAGTATGGATGGACAATGAGGTTGCAGGTCATTTACTATAACTTGACAAATATTGACCTTCCAACTGATGTAGAATGGAGCATACTAAAAAAACTGGCAAAATCATCTAATCAATCATAGTATGTGAAATTACTCTCAATTTCAATCATCTCCATATTTTTTTCTAATTGCTTGAATTGAGTTTAAAGTAACAAGTTTGAACTTTGTTTTTTGAACAGGATCAATGTAGTAGATTCTATTGCTAATTTACTAAACCAGCCTGTCAAATACAAAAATTTATAGTTGTAGACATGTTTTACTTGTCTTACTAATTTTTATTTTAAGACTCCACATTAAGAAAATCAACTTGAAGCTGTTGTTGTTCCCTTGTTTCTATAAGAGGGAATTCAGGGTCATTTGCTAAGGGTAATGAAATAGAAATTGGGTATTGAGTCATTGAATTTTGTAAACAGAATCATAGAGTTTTGTTCTTACTACTATCAATGAATGAATTGTTACATTGTATCATATTT
Source organism: Chamaecyparis obtusa (assembly GCA_027943335.1). Classification (NCBI taxonomy): domain Eukaryota; kingdom Viridiplantae; phylum Streptophyta; class Pinopsida; order Cupressales; family Cupressaceae; genus Chamaecyparis; species Chamaecyparis obtusa. The sequence goes on from BSBK01008123.1 coordinate 501,645, forward strand.
GTAAATAAATTAATAGATATATTTATAAGAATTGTAACATATAAATTGTTATGTTGTCAAAAAAAATAATGAAAATCTACAAGAATTGTACCATATGAGTTGAATAATGCAAATGATTTAAACTATTATTAATCGTAGAATTGAATCTTGATGACATTATCAACCAAATTCATATTTTTGACATTAGAATATGCTATTATGTATGATTGATGATGAGATACAAAAACTGATAGTAGACTACAAGAAAAATTTTAATAAATACCTAGGACCTGCTACTTCTACAATATTTCAATTTGCCACATCATATCATTATCGGGATCCTCATATTTATCGCCATCAATTTCATAGCTTCCTTGGTTCTTTGAGATGTTTTCTTCAGTCTGCATACCTATGCTTAACTGATGTTCAATGCTAGAAATACGGTACCAATACATGAGTCAATGGCACCAATGTCTCTGTCACTCCCACTTTGGTTTGAAATGTTTCCCAACTCTCTTCTCTGATATTTGTTCCTCCATAATTTCAGTGCCCTTTCGTAAGGAAAATTATTGACTTCATACTGGAATGTATAGAGCCTCAAGAAATTTTCTAAATTCTTGTCTAGTTTGTTTCTTAGATTTAACTTTAGGAATCCCAAAGCACTAAAAACTCTCTCATCCTCCACTAACCCCAATATCATGGTCAGACATAAATCAACAAGCTTGAAAAATTCTGATATTGAATCAATCAACATTTTGCTCTCAGCTAGATTTTTGCAAAGCCTTGCTACTGATCCATCTTCGTGGGGGTTCCGCATAATATTATATTGATCCCTCATTGTATGTGAAAAATGACCTGATTTCTCTCTCAAATGAGATTCATCTAAAATTCCATTTAGAGTTACTCCATTTAACTCTTTTGTTTTACATTGAAATGATCTATTAAAGTTAGTAGCCTAGTTCAAAAATATTTTGAATTGTTGATACTCCAATATCAAGCAAACACAATAGCCATGGATATAAGTAGTTTAACTGGAGGGAATCTTTCTCTAATCTATGAGGAAAGATCATAGACAATGTGCTTCACAGAAGTAGTTGCAGACTCAATGATCTTGGTAAAGTCAGATTCCCTTTTAACACTTGATAGTTGCTTCCTAGGGTTCTTTCTTGGTTCCTCGGACTTGAACCTGGAAAATTAGTGCATTGGTATCTCAGCTCCATGAAATTCTACACATAACTCCCCATTTGCACCGATCTTTAAAAAGTTATCTTGATTATCCAAATCTATAATTTTTAGCCATCTGACAAATTTTACACATCACATAATTGATAGAGATTATCGAGAATCATGCATGTCAATTTACGCAGTGTAGAATATTCTACAATATACATAGCTCTTTGCTGGGCCTTTTTCATTATATTTCTCATTTCCTCAAGCATGGGGAGAAGACCTACTAACATAAAGAGTGTCTCTACATTACTTAACATTTGCAGCAGCATAGGAGATTTTGGTAGCCCTGCTTCTTCATGACTTGAGTTAATTAAAATCAAGCAAAAATTGATATTCTGAAAAAACTTGATGCATTGGTCCATCCATAGAGATCCATCTGGTATCAGTATCCTTAAGAAGCTTGTTCCTATCAGTTAGTCCTTCAAAAAAGTGTTGAAATTATCTCAATCATTTTAGACTTTGATAGAAGTATTGTTAGAGATCTTTGAATAAAAATTTAATTTTTTGTACTAGAGCATGCTTTCTGACAACTCCAAAAGATAGATTCATTATATGGGCAATGCAGTGAATGAGAGTAACATAGGGTTCACAAGAAGATTGTATCTTTGTGCAAAGACTGCCCCTATGGTCTTGCATTAATGAAGCTCCATCCGCTCCAAAACACACCAACTTTTTGGCAATCATCATGTCATTTATACCTCCATATTCAATTAGAAAACTATTTACTAGTTCAAAATATTTTTTTGTTGTCCCATTATCCTTCATTTTAGCAACAGTTAGTAGATGAGGTTGGAGGAGAAAATGTTGTATAGTATAAAATTGCATGCATACTCAAGAAGTATTATCTACTTTTGTAACCTCATCTAAAGACAATGCAATAAAATTTGACTCTTTAATTTTTTCCTTTAGATCCTCTTTTTCAACCTCGACAAGACAACTTGCCCATTCCCATCCACTGTTTACTGACCAGTGATTGTTTGGATAGTTACAAACCTTCATAAAGTGTAATAAAGAACTCAATGATGGGTAGTCTATCATAGGATTCCCTCTACTAAAAATATTAAAGAAAATACTTAGTTAACATGTTTTCCCATTAGTTCTACTTCCAATTCTTTTCCAAAACAAGCTTCAATAGAGCCTTTGAATTCACCAGGCTTCATCTTTATATTCTGCTAAAACTAAAATAATTCTACATTCCTAAAATGCTGAGATTCCTCCTTTATTTTCTATCTTATCATTGATTTTTTAACTCCATATATGGTTTTCTTTTCATAAACTTTACCCATATGCTTCTCTATGGTGTCAATTTTTAGCTACAATCTCTTTTCCTTCTTATTTATCTTGGTGCATATCTTACATCTGTATTCTATCAGAAGCTCACCTTCAATTGAATTATCCATTGGTTCAATGAATGGATACTTTGACACCCACTCTACTTGAAAATTCCTTGACATATCCCACATCCTATCTTTTTTTGATTCTCTATCATTATTTGAATTGTATTTTATTTTCTTCTTCCTTGTACCATCATCTTCTCTAACATTGTCAATCTCATCCAAGTTGATTATATCATTATGTCTACTCCGAGTCTGGGTATTTAACTAAAAATATTCTACAAGTTCATCATGATCGGAGATATCAGGTTCGTTGACTTCTTCAATATTTCCTGTAGGTTCAGGTTGTGAATCTTGAAAATCTTCTTATGATGAAGTAGCTTCCTAATTTTGGCTAGAAAAATTTCCAACACCATGACCAAAGTATGATGATAAGGTTCTGCATTTTTCTAGCCTCTCTTGTCTTTCCCCATATGCGAGATCCTTACCCTTATTGTTGTTCAACATCTCGATTCTTCAACAAAATAAAGGCTACTAGTACAAAAATAATGTTTACTTGTTCAAGAAGTGACAATAGAACTATAATATATATAAATATGATTCATTGGCCCTAAAATTATGTCTGAGGTCTTCCTAGTCACCATTGTTCACTAACTGGTCCCCACTAAATAAGAATAAACTCAAAATAGCATAGTCGCAGAATAATAATCACTTACCTTTGCCTCAAATTCAATTGCATTCGGGACTTGCCAATACACTCAATAGTTTGAAACTTCACTATCGATCAAATTGAGATATCAAACCAACCAACCTTGAACCAAACCAAATTGTGTACAATAACATTGATCTATGAATGTATTTATACTAATCCTTTTTTGGTGAATTCAACGAGAGGTATTAGGTATATAAATATTTGGTGAAGCCTGCATAATTATAACTTGTCTTGTGTTATTTTTGAGGTGATTATGAGTCATCCAATACCTTGGTATGATTAATAAAGTTGGCAAAAATGTGTCGATTTGAGACATGCATCCACAAAATGCCAAGAAAATTTGGGGTTGCCTATAAATATATATGTATAAAACTATTGGAAATTATAGGCCGTCCATTTGGGGCCGCTTTGAAATTATAGGCAAATGTTTAAAATTTGATGTGTCCAAAAATTATATTCCATTGGCGATAATGTGAAAGAAATGGAGAAAATTAAATAAACCAATGGGCGATGGGCCCGGGAATTGGACCCAATATTAATAAATTTTGGGTGATAGGGTCAATCCAATATATGCATTATATTCACCAAATCCCTAATTTTTGACATGAGACATATTCACCACTAAAGTTTTTGTTACCAACTCTCCATTTGAACTATTTTATGGTACCCATGATAGAATGACCCTAAGTAATCTTTTGTCAATCGATAAGTTCATCAAGGATGAAGAGATTGAAATTCCAGAAGCTATTGAGGAAAGGATGGACCAACTTATGGAATTGAATAAAATCATAAATGAATCACAAAAGAAAATCACAAAACTAAAACAACTAATCAAATACGTGTATGACAAAAGGGAAATAGATAGAATGATACAATATTTTGATAAAATGCCAAAGCACAAGAAAAGGGGAAACATGGAAAGTTTGAACCACTATGGCTTAGTAAATTTTTCATCACAAATATTCATGGAGAGCACTTTTATTTTCTAAAAACCATGAATGGTGAAAATCAGGAATCACCAATGCATGGATAGTCCCTAAAATCATTCTTCTCATAATTTTGTATCTATGTGCAGTACTTTGTATATTTATATATATTATTTTTAGGGTTTGTTTTCTTTTTGTCTTGTGTGGTTTTTTTAAGTCTAGAGCCTTCTCTCCCAGAGATAACTGGATTTTTATGTTGAAACTACTCTTTAACCATCCCTAGTTGGAGCCACTATTGGGACTATAAAATGTAAGAAAATTTTAACCTAGTTTTAGTACTATTGCCTATGTATTTTACACTAAACTTTAATCTTTTAAAAATTATCCTTTATGCTCTAGTATTTATCCTTTTTGTATTTTATCATTGACCTATTTGATCTATTCCTTGGTTTTAAAATTGTTATATTGTATCATTTTTATTATATGTTAACTAGGCCCTTGTACTTAATGTTTTATCTAACCAGAAAATGTTATTATTTTCTATGGTTATGGTAAACATTTATTAAGTCACCTCTCGAATACTTTAGATCTCGTGTTTCAATGTGTTCATTATCCTAGTAACAACCCCTTTTTAGTCATGACATTTGTGCATGTACATATTGAAGCTATGATAGAGAAAATGGTGATCAACAATAAACCACACAAGTATATATATATATATATATATATATATATATATATATATGTATATATATATATATATGTATATATATATATATATATATGTATATATATATATATATATGTCTATATATATATATATACATATACATATATATATATACATATATATATATATATATACATATATATATATATACATATATATATATATAGACATATATATATATACATATATATATATATATATACATATGTACATATATATATATAGATATGTATATGTATATGTATATATGTATATGTATATATCTATATACACATATATATATATATATATATATATATGTATATGTATATGTATATATATATATATGTATGTATATGTATATGTATATATATATATGTATATATATATATATATATATATGTATATAGATATATACATATACATATACATATATATATATATGTGTGTGTGTGTGTGTATACACACACACACACACACTGACGAAGGGGCAAGGATCATGAGGGGCCAAAGCCTTGGCTCACCCTAATGTTCCAAGCCTTCAACACACAATGTGAAAGAAAAACACTAGAAAGTGAGAGGGAGAAAGCAAGATCTTAGTTAAATTATATCAACAAATAGTATACATGCCGGGCTGTAAGGCCTTCCTGGTTTAGGCCAGATATTACAATAAATTCAGCAGTCCTCAAACATGCGGGATCCATCAAATTCTAACTTCTAACTTCCCTAATGTCTGACTCTCCTAACTCTAAACACAGACACTAAATTTATACAAGAGTCAACCGAACTGAGTCGGCCTTCAGATCTAAAAACAATGGAAGTAATGATCAGATTAAGGACCACCGGCTTCCCAATAATGGATACTAGCATTAACTCCATGACCCTTGATAAATGCATGTGTCGGCCCCAACAAGAAATAAAATAAAACCCATCGGTAAGCAGAGATAACTGACCAACAGCAAAGCAATACCGAGTGCCAGGAAATTACCGATTGAACTCAGCAACCGAAGCAACCAACCAACTCGGGAGAAGAGGAAACTGACCAATGCAGAGACTATCGACCAAACTCAGTAATCAAAATAAAACTAACCAATGCAGAGACTACCGACCAAACTCGGTAATCAAAGGAAACTGAACAACACAGAAAACAACAAACATCTTTTTGGTGACACAGGATTGCCAAGAACCCAGGATGCTCCTACATCAGACACCTGGGGTTGTTTTGAATGATTCATAGAATCATCTAGCAGATATGATCCAAGCTACATCCAACTCAGACTGTGAAATCCATGAACTATCTTCCATCGGTCTATTCTTCCATTTTACCAGATATTCCATGTATTGTTTTCCTCTTGTGCTTTTGCCAACTCTTTCTTTCAAAATCTATTCAAATTCCTCTTTCTGTTTCTTAGGATATTCTGTCAGTACTGTCATTTCTTTATCAAATTCATAATATTCATACAAATCAACAATGTTAAAAATTAGTGATATGTCCATGTCATCAGATAACTCAATCTCATATGCATTTCCACTGCCAAATTTCCTCAATATTCTGCAAGGTCCAAACTTCTTCATCTTCAACTTCCCATAAGTTCCAATAGGAAACCGACCTTTCTTCAAATGAACCATCACTTCATCACCAACATCAAAAATCTTATGTCTTCTTGATTTATTAGCTCTATCTTTATATTTCTGATTACTATTTTCCAACTTCAACTTCACATCTTCATGCAATGTCTTCATGTACTCAGAAAATTTCACTCCTTCAGCACTTTTCTTGTTTTCATCCTCAGTGTCTCTCAAGTCAGATATTCCTCTTAGTTGTATGCCATTCACAATCTCAAATGGTTTTCTTCCTGTACTCCTATTCATTGAATTATTGTACGCAAACTCAACTTGTGCCAACACAGAATCCCAATTGCCTGGTGTGTCTCCTACTAAACATCTCAAAAGATTACCCAAACTTCTTTTTACAACTTTAGTCTGTCCATCGGTTTATGGATGAAATGTAGAACTATATTTCAACTCAGCACCAAATTTCTTCCAAAGTGTTTTCCAAAAATATCTAACAAACTTGCTATCTCGGTCAGAGATAATACTCCTCGATAACCCATGTAATCTCACAATTTCCTTAAAGAAAAGGTCTGCTACATTCACTGCATTTGATTTTTTTCTACAAGATATAAAATGTGCCATTTTAGAAAATCTGTCCACAACCACAAATATAGAATCATTACCTCTTACTGTCTTTGGTAAGCCAAGAACAAAATCCATACTGATATCAGTCCACGGTTTCTCAGGTACAACAATCGGTGTATATAAACCAGTATTCTGACTTACTCCTTTTGCAACTTGACAAATTCCACAACTTCTCACAAATTTCTAAACATCCTTATACAACTGCGGCCAAAATTACTTTTCCTTTAGCAAATTCCAAGTTTTATCAATGCCAAAATGTCCAGCCAAACCACTACTATGTTTCTCTTTTATTAGATTAGTTCTCATTACTCCTCTTGGTATACACAACTAAATACCTTTAAACAACATATCTTCCTGAATAAAATATTCATCCCATTTGGTATCATGTTGATCTTGTAAAGGTGCTCTGCACTTTCTCCATGGCTCAGAAAAATCAGGGTCATTTTCATACAAATCTTTCATCTCATCAAAACCAAGAACTTGAATTTTCATCTTGGTCATCAAAGATCTCCTCCTACTCAATGCATCAGCAACTCGGTTAATGACTCCACTCTTATGTTTTATCACAAATGTGTAACTTTGCAAATACTCAACCCATTTCATATGTCTCTGATTCAACTTATTCTGACTACCCAAATACTGTAAAGCTTTATGATCAATATACAACACAAATTCACTCAGTATCAAATAATGTCTCCATTTCTTCAGTGCTTGAAATATAGCATAGAATTCTTGATTATACACAAAATATTTCCTTCTAGCATCATTCAAATTTTCACTAAAGAAAGCCATAGGTTTACCTTCTTGACTTAACATAGCTCCAATTGCACTTCCACTTGCATCACATTCCACTTGAAATACTTTACTGAAATTAGGTAATGCCAAAATAGGTAATTCAACAACCTTCTGCTTCAATGCTTGGAAACTCTTATCAGCTCCATGTGTCCACTTGAATTCTCTTTTGTCTCCTCTCATAGTCTCAGTCATAGCATTACAAATTGAACTAAAATTCCTTATGAACTTTCGGTAAAAACTTGCCAATCCATGAAATGATCTTACCTCACTAGCATTCACAGGTGTAGGCCAATTCAAAATGGCTTCAACCTTTTCAGGATCCATCTTCAATCCATCAACCGAAATAACAAATCCCAAATACACAATTTCTTCTTTCATGAATGAACACTTTTTTAGATTTATCAGCAACTTTTCCTCTTTCAACCTCTGCAAAACTTGTCTAACATGAAACAAATGTTCTTTTCTAGTCTTACTAAATATCAGAATATCATCAAGATATACAATCACAAGCTTACCCAATAATTTCTTCAAAACTTCATTCATCAACCTCATGAAAGTACTCAGTGCATTAGTTAAACCAAAAGGCATAACCAACCACTCATACAAACCTTCTTTCGACTTGAAAGTAGTCTTCCACTCATCACCTTCTCTGATTCTGATCTGATGATATCCACTTTTCAAATCAATCTTTGTGAAATACTTTACTCCAGTCAAACTATCCATTATGTCATCCATCCTCGGTATAGGAAACCTATACTTCACCATTATCTTATTGATTGCTCTGGAATAAGTGCACATTCTCCATTCTCCATTCTTCTTAGGTGCCAATACAGTAGGTACCGCACAAGGACTTAAACTTTCTCTGATCAAACCTTTATCCAACAATTCTTGAATCTGTCAGTTCAATTCCTGATTCTCGATAGGTGTTTACCGATGAGGTGCCTTATTCGATAAACTAGCTCCAAGGATTAAATCCATACAATGATCTATAATTCTCTTTGATGGCAAACCATTAGGTACATTATCAAAAATGATTTCTCCATACTCAGTGAGTAACTTATCAATCTCCTCAGGAATATTATCTTCCATTTTCTTACTCAATTTGTTAGGGATTACAACAAAACATACATCATCCTTCTTCAGAGAACTGACAAACTTTCTTCCTTCGATCAAACAAACTTTCACAGATGTACAGATATTACTAACAGATTCTTCTATCAATGGCAACAACACTTGTTTCTTTCCATTAGCCACAATAGAATACTTATGCAATCTTCCATCATATATAGCATGTCTATCATATTGCCAAGGTCTACCCAACAAAATATGACAACAATCCATCGACATTACATCACACAACACCTTATCATAGTATTCCCCTATTTTCAAATTCACATAACATTGTTCATTTACTAGGAGAGTATGCTCATCTTTGATCCATGAAATCTGATAGGGTTTCGGATGCTTCAATCTTTCCAACTACAATTTACCGACCATCTCTTCAGATGCTAGATTCTCTGAGCTCCACTATCAATGATTACTTTCCACACTTTGTCAGCAACTCTACATCTTGTCTTGAACAAACTTTTCCTTACCGGATCTTCCTTCTTTCTCTCATTCCACAATACTCTCCTTACCATTAGGTTACTTTCCTTTTCAGGTTCATTCAATGATTCTTCTTGTACTACAACATTTCTACTGCTACTAGCCTTCTTGCTTGCATGTGTACATTCAAAGGATCTGTGCCCTTCTTCTCCACAATTGTAACAAGTTCCTCATTAATTTCCTCTACTGTAACCACCTTGGTAGCTACTACCTCTGCCTCTGGATGAACTTTCACCTTTCCACTCAGTCTTACCTTTGTCCAAGTTTTTTTTATCAAGTTCAGATCTACCATTTTCACCATTGGATCTGCCTCTTCCTCTATGGAATCTACCACCTCAACCTCTTTTCCTTTTCTCATGTCTTTTGTTTAGTTTCTCCTCAGCTTTCAAAGCAAATTGATAAGCCTCTTCAATACTTTCTGACTTAACCATGCTGATTTCTTCTTGGATAGAGTTTCTCAAACCATTCAGGTATCTGCCAATCCTTTCAATATCATCTTCATCATGACTAGATCTGATATCCAATTTGTAAAATTCCTCATTATAATCCTTTACCGAGCTATCGTTCTATCTCAGACTTTGCATTCGCTGAATTAGGTTAATCTGATAGTCACAGGGTAAGAATTTTCTTTTCAACTTATTGACCATCTTACTCCCTACTGTGATCTTATCTTTGCCTTTCCTTTTCCTATCCAATTGTAGATGTTCCCACCATAGGGATGCATGTCCTTTCAACTTAGTGCTTGCAATCTTCACCATTTTGTCTTTAGGGATACTTTCATATTCAAAATATTTTTCCATCTCAGTGATCCAGTCCATTAATTCATCAGAGTCCAATTTGCCACTATAATCAGGAGGATTAAAGTGTGTTGTTGATTTCAAACTTGTCAAAACTTTTAGGAATCTCTCTTCACCATGATCCATAACAAGTGCAAGTTCTACATTATCCTGTTCTTCTTCGAACTCATCATCACTAACATCTTCAAGATGTCTACCACTTCTTTGGGCTATCTCTACTGTGTCTAATCTAGCAGGAATCTACCTTAGCATCTCTGCCAAGCCTAGATCTACATCTCACCTCCCATGAACCATCTTGACAACCTTCTACAATTGTAGGTTAGATCACAATCTGCTACCCCACAACAAATAAACTAAGGTTTCAGGAAGTTCCTGCAAACCTAGATCCACAGACCTAGATCAAGAATCTAACTTCCCTCTGATACCACCTGATGAAGGGGAAAGGATCATGAGGGGCCAAAGCTATGGCTCACCCTAATGTTCCAAGCCCTCAACACACAATGTGGAAGAAAAACACCAAAAAGTGAGAGGGAGAAAGCAAGATCTTATTTAAATTACATCAACAAACAGTATACATGCTAGGCTGTAAGGCCTTCCCAGTTTAGGCCAGATATTACAATAAATTCAGAAGTCCTCAAACATGCGAGGATCCATCAAATTCTAACTTCTAACTTCCCTAATCTCTGACTCTCCTAACTCTAAACATAGACACTAAATTTATACAAGAGTCAACCGAACTGAGTCAGCCTTCAGATCTGCAAACAATGGAAGTAACGGTCAGATTAAGGACCACCAGCTTCCCAATAATGGATACCAGCATTAACTCCATGACCCTTGATAAATGCATGTGTCGGCCCCAACAGAAAACAAAATAAAACCCATCGGTAAGCAGAGATAACCGACCAGCAGCAAAGCAATACTGAGTGCCAGGAAATTACCGATCGAACTCGGCAACCGAAGCAACCAACCAACTCAGGAGAACAGCAAACTGACCAACGCAGAGACTACCGACTGAACTCGGTAATCAAAGGAAACTGAACAACATAGAAAACAACAAACATCTTTTTTGTGACACAGGATTGCCAAGAACCCAAGATGCTCCTGCATCACACACACACACACACATATATACATATATAGATATATATGTATATATATATATATATATATATATATGTATATGTATATATAGATATATATGTATATATATATATACATACATATGTATATGTATATGTATATATACATAGATATATATATATAAATATACATAGATATATATATACATATATATATATATACATATATATATATATATACATATATATATATATATGTATGTATATATATGTATATATATATATACATACATATATATATATATGTATATATATATATATATATATTTATGTATAGATATATATACATACATATATATATAAATATACATAGATATATATATATATAAATATACATATATATATATATATAAATATACATATATATATATATAAATATACATATACATATATATATATATATATATATATATATATATATATATATATATATGGGTAAAAGCACAATCGGGTGTCACCCTTTTGGCTAACCCGACTAACTCGGCCGAGTCCTACTCCGCCGAAGAAGGGGAGGTGCCACGGGGCACCGAGTGGCACCTACGTGGCCGCGGAGACTCGGCTGAGTAGGACTCAACCGAGTCTACGAGGCACTACTAATAGCCCGCTCAATGGTTTTAGCCCCTCATTTGAATAGTGAGGGGCTAAGGAAAGTGGCTAAAGAGTGATAGTGCAACTCGGCCGAGTCAGAGGTAGATTTTTTTTATTTTTTTGTTTGTGTTTTTTAGTTATTTTTTATGTATATATGTTGTTTAAATATTTTTTAATTATTTTTTTAATATTCATATGTAAAAAAAAGTCTTTTCTTAATATGTATTGTATTTACTTTTAAAAATGTACAAAATTAACAAATAAAACTTAAACATAGAAAACATATATAATTTAAGTAAAATGTAAACTGGAACGTTCAAAAACATGAAATAGTCCACCTACCCTTGAGACATTTAATAAGACCATTAAAACCTAATAGGATGGATGTAATTATAAGATCCAATATTTAACTTAATAATATCAAAATTAAAACATAATGGACTATCTACTCTTACTGACCTAATAGGAACACTTTCAAGACTTAACATCCACTAAATATGACCTATTAGGACCCTTAAGACCTAATAGGACCACTTAAGACCTAATAGAACTTAATAGGTCAAAATAGTTCACCCTTACTTGGCTCAATAAGACCTAATTAAAACCTTTAAGACCTAATGTGACCCTTAAGACCCAATAGGACCCAAGTGACAAGGAAAAGTGCAACCGCGACCTAGGTTAAATGACTAAACAGTGTAGTAAGCAACTTACCTTATGCATTCAATAATCATCATTGTTTGAGTTATATTGTTTTCATGCCATTAGATCAAGTTATATATTAAAACAACTTTTCTTTATAGCATGCACTTTATTTTATTTCATTGTTGACTCCTGATAAATTAATCCTTAAGTTTTACGTTGTCATGTTTTTTAATATTGAACAAAGTAGTTTAATAATGACTAGATGCTATATCAATAAATGGAAAGAAACAAAATAGACTAGCATAACCAAAACACATAATAGTCACAAAAATGTTGAAATAAAGTATCATTATCCATTGTAACACTCTTTGATTTAGCCCAAATATTTAGTATATATCTTTGAAATTGCATTACTTCTTTTTGATATTTTAGAGTTGGACCATGATATTGGCATTCATCTTTATAAGACCTATAGTTGTGAGATAGGAAAGGCAATATGAAGAAAGATGTCATAGTAAATCCTAAGAATTATATAGTTATCTGATAACAATTATTAGATAACATTTGCATACTAATGTGTTTTAACTTATCACACTTTGTAATACAAAATTAATCATTTAATTATTATCAAGCCACAAGAAAACTATACCATCAATATCATATAACTTTCTATAAAGCCAAGGTAGCCAACTAAATTGATTTGAAATAGTATTGTTTGTTTGAACACTTTGCTATCATTGAACTCTTAACACTTTTCTTTTGTATTGATTTATTATTGTTAGTAGATTGAGTAATTAAACATTTTTGTCTAGTGCCAATATTATTTAATCAATTCAATTAGTTCTCTTTAATCTTAGTCATGGTCTAGATTGTCATATTTCCTTATTCTATTTGTCATGGCCCGTGGATGATCAAACTTCCATATGCATTTTTTTTAGTCTAAATAAGTATAGTGCTGGATATTATCAAAACTATTATTTTCATCCTTTGCTAAGAAAATTCCTATTTATCAAAATGAATAAAGCCCTAACTTTTATTATATCTAGGATACCTTAATTATAAGGTCATCTTTATTTTTAGTTGCCTAAAGTTACCAAACTAAGGTTTTGATACTATCTAAAACTTAGGATAAAGTATTTTCCTATGAAAGTTCCATAACACATTGTGGTAATCATCACACAGTCAAACATTACAAAGTCCCTCTAAGAGAAGGTTAATACCCAATAGGACCCTTAAGACAAGCTCATAAGACCCTTAAGATGAGCTCATTTAAGACCAGGTTAAGAACCATAAGACAATCTCATAAGACCCTTAAGACGAGCTCATAAGACCCATAAGACCAGGTTACTTTCAACCTAATTAAGACTCTTAAGACTCTTAAGACCCATGAACCCCTTTCCAAATTATTATACATTTTCACCATTTCTTTTAGTATTTAATTTCAATATAATATTTTTCCCTCTCTAATTATGGAAATTTGTACAAATTAATTTTTGTCATGTGTGTAAAGTAAATATGTACATGTAAATATGCATTCAAATTAGTAAATATGCGTGCACATGAATTAGTTCTACTACCATGATTGAATACATGTGTAAATGCCTTCAAGTTTAAATTATGTTTTTAAATATTTAAAAATATTACACATGTGCATATGTAAATGCATGAATTTAAATGTTTAATTTAATATAATTTAATTTATATTATGTAAAAATGCATTTGAAAATTAGTTCATGTGTGTTTGTTTGAAGTTTTTAAAATGTTTTCATGTTTACTTGAAGTATTGTACAACACATGTACAAATTGAAAGTTAGATATTTTTAATTTATTTAAATTAATTTGTAGATATATATATATATATATATATATATATATATATATATATATTATATATATATATATATTTATCAATTGATTTTCTAACATTTGGATGTATGTATATGTGCACATGTGCCTACTTGCAGTGAGCATTTTTTATCTATATCTAGATCTAGATATATATTACCTTTGTGTGCATATCACTCATGGCTTCTAGTGGTTCAGATCAGAGTGTCCATGATAGTCATGGATCACGAGCTCCCTCAGACCGTAATAGTACCCAGGCCCCACATGCTAGAGATAGTCATAGAGATGAGACTATCTCTAGGATGCAGGCTGCTCTGACTGCATTAGAGCGAACACTGCAGAATAGTACTACTCTCCCTAATAGGGAGAAATTGACAGCTATACGCACTGAGCTCATGAGTATGATTCAAAAGGCTGAATCATACAATCCATATGATGATGTATCGATTGATGTTTTTTATCATAGCCTATCTAGCACTGTCATAGGGATAGTAGGTTGGAGGACAGTTGATTCAGATGTCTCAGTCACTCAGGTGAAGAACATGTTTGGCACCCATTACATCAATAAGAGGGTGGTTCGAGCATATAGGGTCACTTTTTGTACAGATGACATAGTGGCCCCTTTTATATATCCTAGATGGTTAGCAGCACATCATATGTGGCCCCAAAAGGATGAGGTGCCACTATATTTCTGCAAACAATTGTTTGCAGAGTTTCATTTGGGCTATGATGTTGACTACACAGATCTACCTCCACATGCTGGTCAAGGTCGGGGGAGATATCAGGATAAGTGTAGATGACCCGATATACCACAGCCCCCTAGTAAGAGGGCATTGGTGGGTCAGAACCTTTTGGTTCTTCCAAAAGGTTTGGAGGCCTACACTGGAGCTGGGCAGGTTGCAGCTGAGGACACATGTTTAGATATGTATTCTAGCATTGCCACCATTGCGACTCAGGTTGAGCAGTTTTCATCTGATCATGTGGGTAGGTACATGCTTTGATCATGGATGAGTGCAGGTGTATCACCATCTAGTCCATTTTATGACCCATACATCAGATTTGATCTTCCTACTCTAGATGAGATAGGATGACTACTTGAGGATCGCGTGTGTGAGATTAGTGGTATGTTAGTGAGTGATCTCCTGGCTGCTTACCAGAGGATTTCTACATTGCATGGGATTGAGCCACGTGATTTACCTACTTTCATTGGAGGAGGACAGTGTCGTAGATCCTCCACAGGCAGCAGTCGAGGTCAGAGCTCAGATGCAGAGGCAGGTTCCTCTAGACAGAGTGTGGATGATCTTACACCACCTCCACAGCATACACAGGCTCCCACACAGCATACACAGGCTACGACCTCACGAGTTCATAGTAGATTCTCAGATTTGCTTATGGACAACGCCATTGATCCTGATGCAATGTCCTTGCACTCTTCTAAGTTATCCGACCTTGGACGTGCATTACAGAAAGTACAAGAATCTGGATTTAATTTCAATTTATATAGATATACATGTGTACATATAGTTCTATATTTAAATTTAAATGTATTTAAATGTGGTACAGGACATTGCAACAGGTGCTACATATGGAGATTTAGAGGAGCTTGCTGATCCGATTCATCATGATATAGAGGTACACTTGAAATAAATTAAAAATTAAAATTTTATAAAATTTATTTACATTTCAAGTTCTTATATATATATATATATATATATATATATATATATATATATATATATATATATATATATATATATATATATATATATATATATATATATAATATATATATATATATATATATATATGTAACATTATATTTACATTTACAGACTCAGGTCCAGTAGGACGAGGATCCACACAGGCCCGCACATCTAGCACGTGATGGTGATCATCAACGTAGTTGATGTGTTCATTGATACATGTTTGGATTTTGTGATATATATGTATAGACACTTAAACATTGATGTACATGTTTGATTTTTGAGATATATATATATATGTGTGTGTGTGTGTACATTTACATTGATATGTAGGTGCATGTTTTGTATATTGATCTATTTGTAAATTGACACATGTTTGGATTTTGCACTATATAGACATTTAAACATTGATGTACATGTTTGATTTTTGAGATATATATATATATATATATATATATATATATATATATATATATATATATATATCTATTTGTACATTGATACATGTTTCCAGATTTTGTAATTGAAGCCAAAAATTAATTGATCTTTAAAATTAATATTTAATTTATGACCTAATATGAGCTAACATGACCTAATAAGTCCTACTATGAACTAATAAGACCTAACATGACCCCTTAAGACCTAAAATGATCTAAGATGACCCCTTAAGACCTAAAATGAGACCTAAAATGATCTAACATGACCCCTTAAGACCTAAAATAAAGACCTAACATGACCTAACATGACCCCTTAAGACCTAAAATGATCCCTTAAGACCTAATTTGACCTCACATGACCCCTTAAAGACCAAACATGACCTAATATGACCTAATAAGACCTAGCATGACCTCACATGACCCCTTAAGCCCTTAAGGACCGAACATGACCCTTAAGCCATGACCCCTTAAGCCCTTAAGCCCTAACCCCTTAAGCCATGACCCCTTAAGCCCTTAACCCCTTAAGCCATGACCCCTCAAGACCTTATAAGACCTAAAAGACCTAATATGACCTAACATGTCCTAACATGACCTAAAAGACCCCTTAAGACCTAATATGACCTCACATGACCTAAAAGACCCCTTAAGACCTAACATGACCTCACATGACCTAATAAGACCCCTTAAGACCTAACATGACCTAAAAGACCCCTTAAGACCTAAAATGATCACTTAAGACCTAATTTTACCTCACATGAGCCCTTAAGGACCAAACATGACCTAATATGACCTAACATGACCTAATAAGACCTAATATGACCTAATATGAGCTAACATGACCTAATAAGTCCTACTATGAACTAATAAGACCTAACATGACCCCTTAAGACCTAAAATGATCTCACATAACCTCACATGACCTCACAATGAACTAATAAGACCTACTATGAACTAATAAGACCTAACATGACCCCTTAAGACCTAAAATGATCTCACATAACCTCACATGACCTTAAATGAACTAATATGACCTAATATGACCTCACATGACCTCACATGTCCTAACATGACCTCACATGACCCCTTAGGCCCTTAAGAACTGAACATGACCCCTTAAGCCCTTAAAAGCCCTAACCCCTTAAGCTGTGACCCCTTAAGCTCTTAAGCCCTAACCCCTTAAGCCATGACCCCTTAATCCATGAGCCCTTAAGCCCTTAACCCATTTGGCCCTTAAGCCATGACCCCTTAAGCCCTTAAGCCATGACCTATCTAATCAATCTAAACAAAAAATAGAAATATAGACCTATCTAATATTTATCTAATCAATCTAATCTGATAAATTGAAATTAAAATTCAAGTAGAAAGTAAATTGAAAGTTCTATCCAATTAATTAAAATTCAATTTACCTATCTAATCAATCTAATCGATAAATAGAAATTTATCTAGACTAGAAAGGTATGCAATTCAAGAAATCAATCTATTCTAATCAATTGAAAAAAGAATCAATCTAATTTCAATTCAAATATAGACCTACATTTAATCAATCTAAACAAAAAATAGAAATATAGACCTATCTAATATTTATCTAATCAATCTAATGAATAAATTGAAATTAAAATTCAAGTAGAAAGTAAATTGAAAGTTCTAGTTCTAAGAGAGAGAGAGAGAGAGGGGGGAAGGGGAAGGGGAAGGGGAAGGGGAAGGGGAGAGAGAGAGAGAGAGAGAGAGAGAGAGAGAGAGAGAGAGAGAGAGAGATAACTTTCATCAATTAAAATTCAATTCAGGTTTAATCTTGATCCATAAATTCAATCTAATCATAAATTTTCAAATCAAATTTAAAGTCTACATAGAAGTTTCAAATAGGATTTAAATTAAGTATGTAAAAATTAAAATCCTTAAACCTAAAGCTCCTGATACATGTAGTCTGGATCCTCTCTATCCTTTATTATCTCCAAAAGTTTTTTCATGCTCTTCAATAGGCAACTTCCACTTTTGGTTTTTACTTGACCCTTTTTTTGACACAGTTTCAAACTGCAATTTCGTCGCTATAACCAAGTGACTATAATGTAGAACTCTCTCTCCACGCATGTATTCAACAAATTTAATTCCATTTTTTTCAATCTTATCTTGTTGATAATAGGTGCCTTCAATAACAATTGAACCAGTCGGATATTTTTGTCCATCACCATCAACAACTTCTTCAAGCAACTTGTGTTTTTCCTTGGTGCATCTTAGTAGATAATAATCTACACCTTCTATATTCTCAGGATCCGCAACCACAGCAAAAATATCACCTACACAATTTATATTTATGTGTACAAGTAAATGTTAAATTTAAACCTCAAGTTCATGTATAATATATATATATATATATATATATATATCATGTAAATATACCTAGAAATAAAAAATACGCACCTGTAACAACTAAATCAGAAACACGTTCATAGTCAGCTGAATATATAAGATCATGGATGTCTATGACATTGTCATCATCTTCATAAGGAGGCATTCTAATTAACACTTTATGATCCCATATTGAAACATATCCATTTGCAATATTAACACATTGACTCATTGTGTTGTTGTTAAGACAATCTTCACAAAAGCATGATTTATCTCTTAGTTGAATCAGTGGAGGCTTGTGTTGTCCCGTAGTCATCACTTGATGCAAACTTCTAATTCCAACAATTGATTGACAATTGTAGGGATTCGATCGATCAATATCTGGATTGGATGGATTGATATATAGATCTCAGTTTGAAATCATGAAAAATGTGAAATGCATTATATATATATATATATATATATATATATATATATATATATATATATATATATATATATATATATATATATATATATATATATATATATATATATATATATATATATATATATATATATATATATATATATATATATATATAAAATAAGTTAAAACACACATACATGACATACCTATATATGTAGTTTCATGAATTTGAGTTTGAAAAATAAAAGTAAATTAAATAAATACCTATCACTTCCCAAAAGTAATGTTTGTTGTATTTTGTGTCTCGAGTAGCGAAATGATTTTGACACCATTCAACAATCTTCTTTGAATTCTCTATCATGTTACCTAGAGAGATATATTTTTAACAATTTAGTTATATATATACATGTGTACATGTAATGTAAAGTTTTAAATAGTCTAGTCAAGTAAACAAGTTGAATATCAAATGTATGTACACATACCTTGAAGTTCATGTTGTCGGAGTGCACGCTTCACACATGCTCCTGCTCCATCATGTTCTCCTTTTCCATGTCCACTTTCAAAGAAGTTCCAAACAAACTTAACGTTGTGTCTAGCATGTTGCATGGCTAACCAATTAAAAGCTTTTGTAGACTTAAATTGACCTACAATTCAAATAAATACAAAAATGTATTTAAATGTGACACATAAATATATCTAGAAATGCTCAAAAAAAAAAATTAAAATAAAATTTATAATGCATGTACGTACTTACCTTCACTCCCATCAGACCAGATCCAATGTTGTGAAGCATTTATCCCACAACTTGCAAGATTGTTGAAAAACATGTTGAAACAATGAGCCACATAGCTCCTATCATGAACCTTGTCATCACTAATATAGAAATGAACCTCCTTGATGATAATGCGTTCATTTTGATCTATACCAGATTCTATCCCATCCAAATCGTATTGTGTATGTCTATAGGTCACATGCACAAATATTGCAACTTGATCAGAATGATAATATTGACTTTGGAGCTCCTTTTGAGGGGAAAATGTATAGTTCTCCGCAAAATCTACAACTGAAAGAATACAACCAAGTGGGAAACAATTTTTGGAATCACGAAACTGTTTAGCTTGCCATCGTGCACCATGACAATGTTGGATATGTGGATAAATCATAGATCGAAATCTATCCATGAACTGAAGGTACGATAATTCACTCTCTTTTAATGCAATTTTTTTTGATTCACCTCCTGTCTTCGTTTGGTATATCTCATATTCAAATCTCTTCCACTGGACTGGTGTTGTAACATCAATATTATCAAATTGTAAAGGAAATTGCTGCAAATTTCCACAATTATTGCATTCATTTTTTTATACACTGGACATTAAATTCATCTGAATCTTCTGATTTATCACATAAAATGGACTTTACAAATTCTATTGTACTTCCAGTAACCATACCTAGATTAAGTATTGTCGTAACCTTTTTATATGATTGCAAGTATAAGTGAAACTCAACATGATTTCGACAACAACATGTTTCACGAACCTTATTTATGCGTACGAAGCAAGGGCGCAACATCTCAAACATTCTCTGACATATTTTCACATCTGAAAATTCATGTTTGAATGCTTCAAACAATTCACTTTGTGTAGTATCGACAAAATGTTTTGGATGTGAAATCTTCATACCGGTCTCTTCATCGTCCATTTGTATAGTGTCCCTTCTATTGGAAGAAACGCGAGAGTGGTTGGTCCAAAAATCAATGACCCATCTTCTTACATCTTCAGAAATTCTGTCTTTACGGGGAAGTCTACAAATCTGTACCCAATTCTTTTCAATATTCATATCCAACATATTTCTCTTCCTAATATATCTCTGTATAGTTCTTCGAGATACGTTGAGTAAATCAGAAATTGCTCAAACTTGATTTCTATGTGTCAATTTCTTACTAGTTATCATAGTCATCAAGGCTCTTCTAGCTGCATTTGAATCTGGTCCTTTATGATCTGCCTTGTTAACAACATTTAGTGCATCTTGTAAATTTTGAATTATTGTCTCTTTTACTTTACCTCCTCCAACTTTCCTATTATCAATACCCAACAATTCCAAAACCGGAGTCATTTCTTTTTTCTTGAATAACTTTGCAAACAATTGTGCTTTTCCCACCAAAGATTTACTCTCAAAATATTCCATCCACATATTTTTGAGATGCAATTTAATAGTGCTTTCAGGTACCAAGTGTTCCGGTTCAATTTGACTAATAAGTGATTCCTCATTCATGTCCATCAAATTCTGCATTGTAGGAAAAAAATGTATACTTCGACTACTACCAATATCCTCCCCTAGTTGAGTTGCACCTTCTACAGCGATAGGTTCTTCTTCAACATCCATTGGTTGCTCTTGGACACGTTTCGTATGACCTTTCATTTGGTCATCCCTTTTACGATCATACTTCCTTGTTCTAGTCTTTTTATTTCCCATTGCTCAAATATTTAAGCAAGATTTTTTTATTGTTTTACTACTTCGTCACTGAAAAACTTGTCTTCAAACTCTTTCAAAATCAAAATTTCTTTGAAACTTCTCCAAAAGAATGACTCCTTGCTTCAAAATATCCTTATATCCTAAAATAAGAATGTAAATTCGCAATTGATATATATTTTTTTAAAAATATTATGCACATATATACCCTTCAGTTTGAAAGGACCGGTCGCTCACGCGACCGGTCGCGAGGGGCCGACGACTTGAGGGGACTCGGCCGAGTCCCACTCGGCCGAGTCATCCTAAGTGGCATGCCAACTTGGCAGCCAAAACTTAAAAAATGCAAATAATACACAATTTGCACTTGTGGTGTTTTTTTCTCTTCTGCAAATTAAAAATTTGAAAAAACTAAAACTACCCTTTTGTAGATCTCGGAATTACAATTTTAAAAATATAAATTTTATATAATTTCAATTGGAAAATGTTAAACAAATTTGTAAAAAACCACATGTAGGTATATAAAGCTTTGAGAATTTGTCGATTCGATAAATTAAAAAAAATAGTAAATCAATTAAAAAAAAAATTAAAATTATATGAGGCACTAGAGAAGAGAATCTTCTTTAAGAATATATAATTTATTTAAATTTTAGATAAATTTTGATAGCTGAAAAGTGGCGGGAGATAAAAACTACTGATTTCGTGTAAGTTGTACTTTGAATACTTATAATGGGCAAATTATAGATTGAAAACACTTCTTTCCTTTTTGTTGCACTAGGTATACATGTCATCTAAAACATATTTTGAAATTGGAAGAAAAAACAATGTCTTACTTATAATTTTTTGACGGGAGGTAAACCCCCTGATTTGCTGTATTTTTAGGACATGAAAAATAGACTTTAAAAATTAAAAAAATATATTAATTTATGTCCAAAATAATTTTAAAAAATTATAGGCATAAAATTCATACTATTTCACACATTTCATCAGTTTACATCATCTTCAAATTCTAAATAGAAATGTGACTTTTATGCCCTTGAAGTTTTTTCGTTTTGGTGTTGTTAGCCTCTTCCTTTGTAAAAGGGTGACAGCTTATTGTTCTTTTACCCATATATATATATATATATATATATATATATATATATATATATATATATATATATGTATATATATGTATATATATATATGTATGTATATACATATATATACATAGATATATATACATATACATATATATATATACATATATATATTTATATATATATATGTATATATATATATATATATGTATATATATATATATATATATGTATATATATATATGTGTGTATATATATATATATGTATATATATATATGTATATGTATATATATATATATGTATATGTGTGTGTGTGTGTGCGCGTGTGTGTGTGTGTGTGGGCACACACACACACACACACACACACACATATATATATATATGAATAAAAAACACATCCTTAGACCAAATCTCATTAACACAACCCAAAACAATGAAGGGGTGGTAATGCAAGATCTAGGTAAAAAGGGGATTTGCATTTTCCCTATATGGATAGAAATATATGTATATTGATATGTAAAGTATGGAAGACACTACATAAATGATTACTAACAAGATGAAATATCAGATATGATGCATAAAAGTAAGTGCAATAGAAAAGTGAGAAGGATGAACTCATTTTGAAAGCTAGGGGAGGAGAAATGAACTTCAGATCTAGATTTGACTCTCAAAAACCTGTCAGAATCATAAACTATTCTAGATTCAGAATCCTAAGACCTACAACTCCTGTTAGTGAAATTTGTAGATTCAAAGGACAAGGCCAACTTAAGTTGACCTAATCTAGGAATAGGTCAAATTTGGCCTATTCCAAAAAAATTTAGCCTAGTCCTAGAAGGCCAAAAACTAGTAGAATCTATAGAAGATTAATCCCTGGTTCCAAAACCCTAAAACTTTGTATTTGAAACTACATCACGTATTCCTTCACACATGAAAGAAGGAGAAATTATTGTGAGGAGGGGCTTTCATTGGTCAAATCATTGTATATGAATTAACCCTAAGATGTAATTGAAATTGCACAAGGAAATGTAATCTAAATTTGAAACATAAATTACCTTATACCTCAATTATGCAATGCCTCTTTGTAGATGATCACAATTGTTGATGCAATAGATTAGCCTCCACAAAAACCCAATAGAAAATCATGAAAGAAAACCCTTAAATTATGGATTTTGTAGTTTTCCATAATGTTGCATTGAGGAAGAAAGAGGAGAAAAAGACCTTAATTGCTTGATGGTGGATACCTTCAATGGATGGATTCTTGTTTTCTTTCTTGTACTTGAACTCGTTGAATGCATAATATATTTATTATGGATGTGAATGTAATTGATGGATGTGAAATTGAGGGGAAGAGGTCTCATTTTATAAAAAAATTAGGGTTTAGGTTTGAGGAGTCTGAACCTGATTAATCACCTAGGAGAAATATCCTTGCATTGGGCCCAAAGCCCACTAAAAATCAAACCCTTAGGAAAAGGTCAACTTTATCCTAGTCCAAGACAGGGCTGACTTTGGCCTAGTCTGTAACAAGGCTAACTTTGACCTAGTATAGGACAAGTCTGACTTTGATCTAGCCTCAGAGAGGCTAATTTTGAAGTGGTCTTGGGGTTATGTACTAAAAGGGGTATTGGGACTCGCAACCTGCTAGGAGATTAGGGTAAATCTTGAGATCCAAAAAATGCATGTAAAGGACCTAGATGGAAGATGAATTATGTGATTAGATGAAAAATGGTAAATATGCATAGAAATTAGATCCATTCATAATTTTTGAATAAATAATTTTGATTTGGAAGATGCAAAAGGGCTATAAGGATTTGAAATCAATGTGGGAACCTATATATGCTAAAATGGGGCTAAAAATGAGCACTTAAGAAGGGTGCTTACTTTTTAGGATGGTATATTTAGACCCCACTTTAGCGGGTCAGTCCACCTCATGCTCATGGTAAAGTATAATAAAGAAAGAGAAAGATGAAGATCATGGGACAATTACAAGGAGATAAGACATCACTAAGTTTAAGGACATAATCCCCCAAACTAAGGATCTTAAATCATACATCCATGTACAATGATACAGAAAGTAAAAAAAATCATAGAGCTTGCTAAGATCCCAAGTCAACCACTAATGTCATACTTAAAAATCTATTACAAGAGCACAAGTGGTCCCTAGACAAGAGAAAGAGCATACATCAAAGATAAGATAATACTACATCATCCAATCTAATAGAAAAGTGTGTTATGTTACGGAACCATGGAGGGTAGATCAAAAATGTCATGAATGGCACATGCTAGGAAATTTATGTTGCACTGGGTGATCCATGAGAGAGAGAAGAGAGAGGAAGGATAATTGATGGTCTAAAAAATTGTGTTATTCTAGTCAACTCTACCTTGAGATTTTTTCACCTACTGGTGACTTTTTTTGTATTGTGGCTTTGTAAATACTAGTTTTTGTGTGCCTTGACTTTGGAAATGTCAATCTGTGGTCAAGGTAGGTCAAATAGTCTAGAAAATTGTTCTATGCTTGTTCAACCAATCTCTAGTATGTGAAAAAGAAGATTAATTGGCCCTAGAAGATTGTGTTATGCTACTATAGTCTTTCTAAAAATATGAAAGGAGAGTGATCTATCCCTATAAATTTGTTTTATGCTAGTGCACTCTACCTATCATGCTTAAAGTGAACAAAATTTATGTAATAAGGAGGCTATGTATTCCCCCACCCTTAAGATAGAAAAATAAGTACTACAAGAAACACCTAGTCCAAACCAAAGAGGTCACAACTCCTATGATCTCATACATTAAGGGATGAATACAAAGAGATACCATGCATGGAAGTGATGTAAAATTGATACTTGTGAAGGATGAAACATTGTTAGTCTCCAAGTTAATGGATTTAACTACCCTAGAAACCCAATGTCAAACATTGAAAAATTTTATGATCAAGGATGTGTATCCTTAATAAAAACCAATATTTCTATGTTAGATTGGATGTCACATGATAGATAGATACTACCAAGGGAAAAGTGGATCCTTGAAGAAGATGAGAGAGATTTATAGATTACACTTTCTCACCAAGTGTATAGATAGGGATAAGGAGAAATAGGACCTATTATGATACTTGCAAATTAAATTATACCATGCATTACAAAGAGCTCCTGAGGAATATACTAACAATGTTACATAGTGTGGAGAAACATAATAGGGACTTAGATGTTATATAGAGGAATCAAGATTGAAAGATAACTCATTGTGACATGATATGTGAATAACATAATTATCAATGAGTTGTTTACTTTTGTAATTTAAAGCTTGACATTCATTAATAGAATGATCATGATATCAGTGATACATGCTAAAAGAAATGTTCGTAAGATGTTAACTACATTTTTTTTCATTTAGGCCTAGTAATTACCTTAGCACCAAGAAGGTTAGGAAAAATCATTTCTTCATTAAAGGTATATGTAGAAGAAATTTTAGTTGATGGAGAGGATGCAGACAAAGAATGAAATTATCAACAAAATGCTTCAATATGCTTCTCACTATTCTTAATACTTTGTTGTGCACATCTGGAACTATGCTTGAAATTGTGATTCACGATGGTGTTAATAGTAACAGTTTTTGGATGCTTGTAAGGATTAAATCCTAATCCATAAGAATGTTCATGCCCCCCCTCATTTCCTAAGGGAATTTGAACTCCTTGTTCATGTTTTCAACATCCATTTCCATTGAATTCATGTTTCGCTAATAAATGATAACCAGGGCCATAACAAGAATCCATTTGAGAAAGAGTTAATGAAGCTTAGTTAGTCACTATTTAATCACAATCGGGTTTGATAGTTTATAAATATTTGTTAGGGGTAGAAGTAGTGAAAAAAGTGTTACTATTCTCATTAGAAAGAGGAGTTGCATTATATTCTTTGTCGGGTTTAGATTGTTTAAGGTTCAATGTTGAGACTTTGTATTCACCAATATAAATTGGTGTGAAATCTAAGGATCCCTAATCATCATCCGAAAGGAAACTAGTAGGAGGATCATCTTTAGATTATTGATCTTGTTTTTCTTCAATAGACATAGGTTTATTACTTGATTTAAAATTCAAACAACTATTCAGTCTATCATTTTCCATAAGTTTGTACACCAAATTGTTGTAGATAAGCTTAAGTTTTTGATGGAGAGTTGAAGGAACAACATGCATAGTATGTAACCTAGATCTTCCCAAAATAAGGTTATAATTAAGAGGTCTAGGCATCATATGAATAGGAGTGTCTAAATTCACCAAACCTACATTAATATGTATTGTGACAATGCCCTATCTATTCTTATAATTATTATCAAAGCCATGATTAAGAATATAATCATGTTTGATAGTTGAAATATCAGCCTTGATTTTTGTGAGCATGTCCATACTACAAACATTAATTCTGAACCTATTATCAACCAAGGTCCTACAAATGAGATTATCATTGATAAGAACAACTACCAGAAGGGAATCATATTGATCTTGAAATTTTTTATGAGATAAATCATCTTGAGTAAGCACAATTTGAGGTCGGATAGGCATAACATGCATACATTCCAAAAAGTAATTGATGTTATGTTGATTAGGTAGTGGAG
This sequence comes from Chamaecyparis obtusa, assembly GCA_027943335.1. Lineage (NCBI taxonomy): Eukaryota > Viridiplantae > Streptophyta > Pinopsida > Cupressales > Cupressaceae > Chamaecyparis > Chamaecyparis obtusa. Next base: position 529,188 of record BSBK01008123.1, read on the forward strand.
TTAGAAGCATGGGTTGGAAAGGTGGGAGAGAAGTAGGAACAACCAAATTAGTAGGCTAAGGATTTTTCTTGTGTGATGATACTCCTTAATAAACTCCAAAGGACTCCTAGCTTTTCCTTTTACAGGTATAATTGACTCTTTTGGAGTTTGAAAATAACTTTGGTGAACATATCATCCAATCATAATCACAAGTGTAGTGAAAGGTTTAGAAGAATGTTGAGGATAAAACTTAACAATAATCATGTGTTTGTTAGGAATTTGGGATAAATTTGAATGAGTGCATCCTTTAACAGTTATTACAAGTGTATTGGCTATCATAGTTTGAGCATGAGGAATAACATTAACTTTCTCAAGCTCCTTATTATTCATTGGTTCATAACTAGAAGGGAGAGAATTAAGGTAATTAGGAATGATATGATGCTCTTCTTCCAAGATGTCCTTAGAATAGGGATTAGGGATGTCCTTTAAAGCTTAATCTCTATAAGGAGTGTCAAATGAAGGTAACAAGATATTGAGAAAAGTATTTATAATGTCCTCTTCTTGCTCTAAAAATATCCTCATAAGGGGGTTATGTTTTAGGACAAGGCTAACCATCATATATGAATGTGTCATCTATATAGGGGGTAGAATAAATGTCAACCATTATATCATCTTCATTTATCAAGGTTTATACATGAGGAAGAGTGTCATAAATATCATTTTCCAAGGTTTCATCCAAAATAGGAGAATCGTCAAGGGAAGGAATATATCTATGAATAAAGAACATTGTAGGTGAGGAATAAAAATAGACTCATGAGGGGGAGAGTAATCAATATCCCTATCCAAGATTTCATCCCAAATAGGAGAATTTTCAAGGGTAGGAACATATCTATGAATACAACACACTACATGAGAGGAACAATCATGACTCAAAATGGCTTCATGAGGGAGAGAGTTGTGAGGCCTCACCCTGAGCTCGTCATAGCTTTTTCATTTTTTGCATTTGAGAAATACGTATTTGATACTTTATTTTTGATGCACTATGGATTTAGATAGCTTATGTCATGTATTGTTTTCACCTTAGATGCTAGATGCACATTATTTTATGAGGTTATGATGATTACCTTGTGACATTATTATGGATTTGCATTTATGGTTAATATAATTTTATGAATACTAGGATGACATAATGGATTTTATTTATGTAATTTATTACGAAGCGGATATTTGATGCAATTATAATGCAATGAGATTTCTATTATGAATTGAAAGTTAATTACCTAGTTACATTATGTGTATATATGTTTTCATGAGTGAAAAGAGCTAAAGTTATTATGAAATGTGAATTCCAATCTATTATGTGATGTAAATAATTTATATAGTTGATTTGAGGATTATCTCATATATGTTGTGGATCTTATTTCGTAGACTACTAATATTGGATTTAGTGTGCAGGAAATAACACCATGGTAATAAATAGGGGAACCAAACCTAGGCCAATGTGAATTTAGTTCAAGCCAAGGTTGTGTGTAATAAAAGACAAGAACCTAATTGTAATTGTATTTTATTTGTAAACATAATGAGCTTTTATGTTTCTACTCTATTTGTTAAATTGTAAATTTTAAATTTAATTATGTATGTGCTCAAGTGGAAATGTCATGTGGCTTGTGAAGTGTAATTGTGCATGTGTCATTTGACACTTGTAATGTGTACATGTGGCCATGACATGTTCCACTTGAGGTTTGGATGCCCACCAACCTAGATAAGTACTCTTTTGGATCCTCATGTGATTGGGGAGGTTGAGGTAAGATCTTATCTTTGAATTTTGAAGTGAAGCTTAAAATAGACTTTTGGGGAGTAGAGAGATGCCTAGGGTTGTGTTTGGGTCATTTTTAGGAAACCTAGTTGGTATACCTATTGGTAAGGGTTATTTTCAGCCATAGGACAATTATTAGTTGACCAAAAGACCCTTCCAAAAGTTGGATTTTCAAAATGGTCAAAAATCAGCTTTTGGATGCATGGTCTTGGTTAGACCACCCTTGCATTAGGATGCAAGGACTTTGACCACATTTTTGGTTAATATTTTCAAGAACCCATTTTTCATAAGTTCATAAGAGGCTTAGGGAAGACTAACCAATCAGGTGGATTACTTTATCCCTAGGGGTTGTGGGGAGTTGTGTGGAGGTCTTTTTAGTGGAGACTCACCATGGTGGGGATTTTGAACACCCACTCTCTATCTTAGAGATAAGTTAATTTTGGAGTAGCTTGGAAGGAAAGAAAGGCTTGGAAATAGGGAGCTCATCCTCAACATACTTTCCATTATCATTGGACTTAGGTTGTGTCTCTCTTCATTGCATTCTTATTGTGCTTGTTTTTGAAAGTAGATGAAAGATATGAATCTTGTGTTGTGATTTTGTGAAAATTATGTGTTGGATCTTTGTGTTATATTGTGATTTTTTATTTCCTTGTATGTTTTATTATGTTGGGAGTCTCAAGGCCACACTCACCCTTAGGAGAGAAGAGTAGCCTTGGGGGGTGAAGGATATTTGAATAGCCCATGGGTGTAGAGTCTCTCCTCGAGGAGGAGAGGGATAAACATGGAGTATGGGATCCATGAATAATTTTATATTTTGTTGTTTTGGGGGTCATAAGCATGTTTTATTTGGCATTTTTTCCTTGAGGACCATAAGGGATTGAGGTTGTGTTATGGGAAATTTAAAGAGATGTTACTTTTGATACCTTATGAAGGCTTGTTTCCTGCTTGATTTGGCTTTCTCCCCATAGGGTACTTGGTCCACCTTCACCCCAATTTTAGGGTCATTGTTAGACCCTTTGTGAAAATAATTGGTTGGGAGTATCATGTGTGATGTAGTCAAGGATGGCGGATCCAATTAAGGATAGTCCAAACCTTGTAGCCAACAGAATTACACAGTGGAATACTCAACACAATAGAAAATACCATAAATGTTTCAAGTAATTTGCATTAACATGCCTCGATGTAAGGCCTTCTAGGTTAGGGCCAATTACAAAATGAAACAATTCTACAAGATCCACAACCAGATCCAATACAATCTCAGCTAGTTCATCTCTGAAGACAATCAGAAGCTGATGGAAACCCTAAGGCAGATCTAAACTTGAGCTCGCAAGCCTCCAAGCAATCTCCTTGTTCCCAAGTATGCAAACCCCTAGCTCTGCTACAAATGACTATCAGATTACAATCTGATCTGCAAGAACATCAAGAACTTTTCCACAACTTTTCTCTCAAGCTTCACATCTGACTTCCAGATCTACTAAGTTGTTCTTCCCCCAAAAATTCCCTGTCCCTAAACATCTACCCAAGCCCTCCTTAAATACTAATCATCAGCCACAAGTTGGCAAGATGAAACCCTTAACTCCCCAAAACAATAATTAAATGCCATACAAGTCGGCTTACAAATGTATACAAACATTTAATTCTGAATGTCAGCCCAAGACAATGGCTACCAACAATTAATTCACCAATTTGGCTCAACAAATCACACAAAACTCCAATCGGTAAGTCAAAACTACCGAGCAATAGTAAAATTACCGAGCATGCCAGGCATCACTAGGCACCAGTGTCAATTGAGCACCACAAGAATGACCAAGTAACACTTTCACCGAGCACCAGAGACTACTGAGTTCCTTCAATGACCGAGACCATCGGTCAAGGCTGCAACCGAGTAAAACCAGCCAAAATACAAACACTCCATGCAGTTTCACCAAGGACACAGAATGCCCCTGCCTTAACCTTGGATGCCCCTGCATCAATGTAGTAGAATTGTTTTCAATGTTTGTTATTTATTTTGTTGAGCTTATGTGTAACATGCCTTGGTTTTGGTTCCCCAAGCTCGAGGTAAGCTTCTTAGAGACCTTGGATGGGAGTGACCATCCCATGGTCCTTGAATTTTTCCTTTCATTTGCAGGTTTATTTTGAAGCCCTATGTTCCTATGAAGAAAAGAAGTGAAGAAAAAAAAATCTTGTGAATGTGGAAAATATTGTTTTCCTATGTTTTGTATTGTAATCTTTTTTGTAGAAATTCCATTAAGGAACCCTTTGAAAAGGGATTTTTAAAAGAGAAAATAAGTAACTTACATACATTGTATAGTGCCTTAAAAAAAATTATGTATTTCTTTGTAAGCTAGACTTAATTATTTTATTTGAAACTTGTAAAATTTTAGTTGGTATCAGTTATTTTTTTTAAAAAGGGGGGAAGTTGTGTGAATGGATTTAAAACATTTGTCCTACCTTTGAAATCAAAGAGGGTTGTCATTTCATTCAATAAAGTCATTGCATTGGTAAAATGTTGTTATGTAGATTATGAATTTAGATTTGGTAGTGGTTTATTTTCAAACAAATGAGTTTTTCCTTTGTGATTAAGTAGTTACAAAAAATGCAAAGGGATGTACATTTAAATATTGTTGTTACAAAAGAGAAAACTAAATAAAAGTAGTTGTTTTGTTATTTAAATTCTAGGAAAGTATTGATATTTGTTATCTACATTGACCAGATTTAAAGAAAATATAAATAGCATTCTATCAAAAAAAAAAAAAAAATCATCTTCATGATTACTTATAAGTTAATAGATATCTGCGGTTGAGACAATGGATATACTTCTCATCTCCATGCATAAATGCTAAATAAATAACATTGTTGTTTTGTTTTTTTTGATGTAAAAGTCTGATTTTATTATTCTCTTTTTATCATTTAAAATATAAATATTATAAATCTATATATATATATATATATATATATATGTATATATGTATACATATATATACATATATATACATATATACATATATACATATATATATATATACATATATATATATACATATATATACATATATATACATATACATATATATACATATATATATATACATATACATATATATACATATATATATATACATATATATATATATATACATATATATATATACATATATATATACATACATATATATACATATATACATATATACATATATATACATATATACATATGTATATATATATATATGTATATATATATATGTATATATATATGTATATATATATATGTATATATATATATATATATATGTATGTATATATATATATGTATGTATATATATATGTATATATGTGTATATATGTGTATATATATATATATATATGTATGTATATATATGTATATATATATGTATGTATGTATATATATCTATGTGTGTGTGTGTGCGCGCCCACACACACATATATAGATATAGATATACATATACATATGTGTATATGTATATGTATATGTATATGTATATGTATATCTATATCTATATATAATGTTTAATATAGCTGATTAAATGGAAGAGAAAGTTTAGCATATAATCTAAAGAAAAGAAAAAAGTTGTTTATATAAAACAAAGGGGAGCCTTAAAATATATATATATATATATATATATATATATATATATATATATATATATATATATATATATATATATATATACTCATTTTAAAAGTATTCTTACTTTTTTAAAAAAAATAATTTAAAATTAAATATATATAAAATTTATTTCTAAAAAAATTTGCCAAATCTTAACCTCGAATGCGTAGGGCTAGCTAGGTTGGCTGCCACTGCCATCGAGCTTTCCATGGATTGTCGAAGCCACAGCCATGGAGTCCTCCACGGACTGTGGTAACCACAGTTGTAGGGGGCTCCCATGGACTGTGGGTGCCACAACCATAGATGACCATAGTATGTGGCGTCCCACAGTCTGCGGAAAGCCCCAACCATGGGAACCACGCTCTATGGCAGCGCCACAACCACGGTGGTCCACAGGCTATGGTAGCTCCATAGTCGTGACTATGGTGGGATGGAGGTGGCTTCGGCCCCTCCAGTCCCATTTGTTATTTTACAAAAAAAAATTATTAAATGTACAACAAAATATATAAACAGATAAAGCACAAAAGACAAGATTTATAAAAGAAAACAATAGCAAGCAAAACTTAAGATTCGGGTTGGGATTTTTACCATATCCAACAATTTCATTCTAGATTCGAAACCCTCCTTGCATGCTCATTTGTTTAAGCATACACACACACACACACACACACACACACATTCTTCTATAAATGGGTTGATCTTCTTCCTCTAATGTAGTTTTCCAAGCACCTGCAAATCATAGAGAACAAAACAACTAACAAAACCCATGTAGGGTTGAAGGAGGAAATAAATGAGAGGGAAATGGAAAAATGAGAAAGTCATTTGGGTGATGAAAATTTCACCCTAACCCTAATTTCAAAATTAGGGTTAAGGCAATAAAGGAGTCAACCCCAAATTTGACTTCTCTTTTCCCTCCTCCTTTCTCATTGGTAAAGTTTCATTTCTTTTTGTGCAACTTTTTAATTTTATTATTAGAGAGAGCTTAAATTTATTATTTGAGATCCTTTCTTTTTTTTGGATTACTTATTAAAATAAATTTTAATGTGGAGGATATTTTAACTTATTAATGAAAATTTATTAATTTTCGAATAAGGTAATTTACCTATGGTTTCATTAAATTGATTTTTTTTTATGGGAAGTCTTATAATATTTAATTTTAATTGAGGTTATGTGATGTAGGCGATTTTATTATGAGGGGATTTAATAAAGTAAAATTTATGGTTGGCTATTCGGCGAACTTTAGTGAATAAATTTTATTTAAGATTATTAATGGAAATATGTTTTAGAGATTTTAATAAATTTAGAATAAATTTTTATAACTATTTAAATTAATATGTTCATAATAACAATTTTAGTTAATATGCTAATTAAATAATTTTAATCAGGGTTAGAACTAAAGAGTAGAGAGGAAACATTAAATTTAATAAGTCATACTAATGCAAAATTTGTGATTAGTAGAATATGCATATAATTGGATTAAGTTAGGGTTTGACTAAGCTAGTTAACCCTAGATATATGTTTGACTTTTTTATTGTGTGAGGGATATTGTCGGGTTTGATAACCCCTCACCATGATTCCCATCAATTGAATGCAAACTTAACCTCTCCTATATTTTTCAACCATGTTGTTATGTCATCCTTGAACCATAAACTTGAATTAATGACTTTTAAAAAAAATATTGTGTGTTTTGCCTATTAAAATTTGGGCACGACATTTTGGTATTAGAGCCAGGTTACGAATACTGGATGGCTTAAACCTATTATGTTTCTCATCTAATTTTGTCCTTATTGAAATTATAGGATGCCTCTCCTTATGTGACAAGCTCATGGATGTAATCGAGGCCCTAGGTGAGCCCCCTCAGTACGTGAGGAAGTAGAGAAAAGGGTTGAGATACCAGGAGGAGATCAGGAATGCCCACCTGTACCACCACTAAATCCTAACCAGGAGGTTTTTTTAGAACTTCAAAACCTTATTGGAGTTATCCATGATAGATTATCTCTAGTGGGTCATTAGTCAGAGCATCATTTATTAGTGGGACATAGGTCAGAGGTTAGAGATGGAACTAGGAGCCCCCCACGTGATTGTGAGGAGGGTCAGAGATCTCATGAAGTGGAATTGGTTCACATGCCTGAACCACCACTTGGGATAGTTCAGAGGGCACCACATTATGTAGGGGATGAGATTAGAGACCTCCTCTACTTACAACCACCATTGTATATAGGATCTACTGATGGCATAGAGTCTGAGGCTTGGTTATTGAGCTTGGACAGGTGCTTTGGGTTGCATCCTTTTGAGAGAAACCTAAAGGCACAATTTGTAGTTCACCTTCTGAGAAGAGGGGCTTCTACTTGGTGGAAGCAGGAGGAATTTAAAAATAACATAACCATGGACATTGTTTCTTGAGAGATCTTTCTGTAGAGATTCAAAGATAGGTACTTGTTAGAGCATTACAGATAGTGTTGCATTGATGAGTTTCATGATCTCTAGTAGAGGGGACTCATAGTATTGCAGTATGAGAGTCATTTCCTTGAGATGGTACCCAATGTTAACTACATGAAGGATGAGAAATTGTGAGAAAATCATTTTGTCAAGGGGCTCAATGACTGGATATCAGGACAGGTTCTCATGACCACTCCAAGGAACCTTTGAGAGGCCATAGAGATGGAATTGATTATAGAGGATATTCGAGGTAGATCTTGAGATGCTCTTGATAGGTCTCAAAACCATAACTCCACACCCCAGTCTCATGGTTACCAAAAGAACCATTGGAAAGGTAACAACAAGAAAACTCCAGGGTTTTATAATAAGAACCCTCAATAATAGTCTCAATAGAATCAGAGGCATAGGACACCTGAGGGATAGAAAGGCTCTAAGCCCAAGCAATGGTAGACACAAGGCCCTAAGAAAGATCAATGTCCACATAATTTAGATGCACCTCTATCTTAGACTCAGTAGTCCTCTCTGGGGTTACAATAGGTCTAGTAGGACTAGCGGATAGTAGTACTCTAGGCCATAGGGAGTTCTGACTCACACACACTAGTACATTTCAGACCTTTTTTCAATGGCTGACAGTTGGAATTCCGATCGTATACCATCGATTAAGTGACACCACCTGCCATCACAATTTTATTGTCGAAGAAAATGATGACTTTGATTGGCATCATAATTATGATGACTATGGTCATCGCAAAAAGGGGGTGCCAACATGGTGAACATACCATCAAGCCTATTTGTGGGTGTCACAATTGTGATGCCCATCCATCGCTAAAAAATACAAATGACGGTGACCCATCAGAATCTTCTGGCGGGTAGCTGTCATTTGTAGTTTGTTTACCGATGGATTTTCTACTCATGCGATGGATATCTGTTAGAAGTTTACGATGGATATCTATCATTTGTAGTTTATTAACGATAGTGATGTTGTACATGCAATGGATACCTATCAAAATTTTACAATGGATATCCATCGTTTATAGTTTTTTACTGACAATGATGTTGTACATGCAACGGTTGGATGTCGGATGTTTTTGAAAAATAGCCGTCACTATTTTATGGTCATCATAGTTGCGACAAAAATTAGTTTTAAAAAAAAAAATTGTCGATCAAATTGGTATCGATTCAGAACTGTGTTCTTGTAGATTTGGTTTGAGTTGGTTCGAGCTAGTTGCATTACTTTCAGATCTCGATCGACTTGCAAGGTGGTTTGGTGAGTCGAGGTTTTTTATTCTTTCTCTTGATTTGGTCATGTCATTCAGAGATGACTTTACAGTAGATTCAGTAGTGACTCATGGATTATTGAGTCGAGTCTAGAAACTTGGATTTGGAATGGATCCTATCAAATCGATATTTGTGACAGTGACTGCTCAAACAAAAGAAGCTAGTATGGCGATCAGAGATGCATTCTTCCTGATGTATTCATGGGATACATGTGGACCTGATTGCATTTGGATCTGATTCAAGTGACTTCTTGACTTCTTTTGTCCAAATTGGATGTGCTTTGTTCCTATGGAGTGTAGTAGTGACTTGATTTGGAGTTTGAGTAGACTATGCATTGATCAGCTTGAAGATAGAATCGAGCTACTCTTTACATTGTTGTTGAGATTGGGTTGTGATGGATCATTGGGATCATCTACCATTTTTGCCATAGTTTTGAATGAGTTAGATGTGATGTCGAGAGAGTGACTCACAAAACTTGCACATTAGAGATTCATAGATCACTATGGTGTCTGTGATGCCTTGTGACATCTTCTTCATAGTGATCCAAGATAAGAGACTTAGATTATAGAAAGTGGGTCATTTGATGTAACTTATGAGACATTGGATGCCTCTTCATAGTGGGTTCATGGTGTGGTCTATGGTGTTTCTTTGCGACTGGGTTCTTGGTAGATATCTATTGATTTGGTAGCCATTGAGATGGATCGATATGACTTGATCTTGGGTCAAGACTTCTTGAGGTGAGTTAAAGTGACCATTTCTCCTTGAAGTGATTGTTCTTTTCGATAGATAGCCATCACTTTTAGTTTTTCCATCAATTATTCTATGGTTTCTATCGTAATTGTGACAATTCACACTATTTTTTAAAAAGAAATATATATTTGTCGTGTGTGGATTGATATCTTAAATTATTGAGCTTCTCTTTGTTTTGAGAATAGTTTAACATTCTCTACTTAACAGGGCCAACCACATGAAGGTGGAAGCTCATCTGACCCCTCCTAGGAGCCTCTTATGACACTTTACGACATTTTAAGACCTCTAAGATGTATTCTTAGGGATCGTAAAGGGTTGTAAAGGGTCATAAGGGTCCTGGGACACAACAGCTGAGAAACATAAATGTAGGCATCATGGTCACAATTTTTTGGAAACACAACATAATTGAGTGGTATACCCAAATGATGCAACACAACCACTACTCCTCCAGTTCCAAGTCGACACTGTAGGAAAAAAAACCCATATAGATAAAGAATAAATTTAGATAGCGAAGGAGGACGGCCATAACGACCGAAATAATATAGGGACCCTATATTATTTTGGTTAGTACAGCCCTCCTCCACTCTCTAAATTTATTCCTTATCTATGGTTTTTGGATCTCGTAGTGTCAACTTGGAGGGTATGTGCAAGATCAGGAGGGGCCAAACTATGCCCTTAAATGGCAATGAAAAATCGGCAAATTAGGGTTAGTCAACTTGACGTGAAAATTTCAACTAGCTATCAACCTAATATCTAAAAGTTGTAAGAATAGAATTTGTAGAAAATTGAATGTAGTTTCTAAACTACTAGACCTTTTTTGAAAAAGAGTTAGTATGATTGGTGAAAAGTATAGATTTCAATGCAGCAGTACAAAAATTTCTGGAAAAAAATAAGAAGTAGGTGTATGTCTGACCACCTTAATCATAATCAAATAATAATATTTTGTTATAAGATTTTATATATAAGTAGTAGACTCATGCCTAGATGTGACGCATATTTTTTTGTAATTTTATTCTAAAAAAATAATTAATTATGAATTTTTTGCTACAACATTTTCAGAATAAAAAAAATCTCGTGTCTAACCACCTTAACTCATTCAAAACTTTACAAAATTCAATTTTTTTTTCCCTTATAGTAGGCAAAGCATAGAATGTGACGCATTTTTTGGATTTCAAAAATTTTATACCCTCTAAAAGTTATAGTCATTTTTCAATCAGTATATAAATCAGCACTTTAGAGGAAACTCAATTAGAAAATAACTAATAATTACTTACCGAATTCAAAATTTGACAACAATTATATCAATAGAAAGCTGATAATCTCCTTAAGATACCCTTTTTGTTTCATCGAATTTGGGTGAAAAAAATTCGTAAGCCACATGGTTGAAGTCTGGAACTCAGAGAAATAGGGGAAAAGCACATTTTTGAGACATTTCAATAGTTGACCATGTAGGTTTGGTGCACAAAGCAATACAGAGCCTAATTGGGTACCTGATATTTTCGTGTACCCAAAAATGCTGGTAGAATTTTGATTTTTAACTTTTCCCTCCCCTTTCTCCCTCCCATTTCTCCATCCTTCATATATTAGATTATATATTATATATATTAAATATTATATAATGTCAATAAAATAATATATAATATACATTTTATGGGTATATATTAAATATTATATAATATCAATTAAATATTATACAATATACATTTTATAGGTATATGCACAAAGATGGGGGACCAAAAAGATGCCACTTTTCTTTTTGGTCCTCCATCAGGCATAGTGTGTACGCACTAAAGGACAAGTGCCCTATGGCTTTGGTTGCCCAGGCCTTAGGCTTGGGCAATCCAAAACAAAGCGCGTGCACCCTATAGGGGTCATGAGGACTTCCTAGGAGTCCTAATGCATGATAAGGTATACTAGGACCCCTAGGAAGTCCCCATGACCCCTTTTGACACATTTGAATGTGCAAGTGTGTCTGAAGGGGTCGTAGGACCGCTTAGGAAACACTTGAGCATTCCAATGTGTCAATCGGGGTCACAGGGACTTCCTAGGGGTCGTAATGTGTGATAAGGCATACTAGGACACCTTGAAAGTCCCCATGACCCCTTTTCAAACATTTGAATGCTCAAGTGTGTCTGAAGGGGTCGTAGGAACCCTTAAGACACACTTGAGCATTCCAATCTGTCGATAGGGGTCTGGGGACTTCCTAGGGGTCCTAACACATGATAAGGCATACTAGGACCCGTAGGAAGTCCCCATGACCCCTTTTGAAATATTTAAATGCTCAAGTGTGTTTGAAGGGGTCGTAGGAACCCTTAAGACACACTTGAGCATTCCAATGTGTCGATAGGGGTCATGGGGACGTCCTAGAGGTCCTAACGCATGATAAGGCGTACTAGGACACCTAGGAAGTCCCCATGACCCCTTTTGAAACATTTGAATGCTCAAGTGTGTCTAAAGGGGTTGTAGGACCCCTTAGGACACACTTGAGCATTCCAATGTGTCAATAGGGGTCATGGGGACTTCCTAGGGGTCCTAATGCGTGATAAGGCATACTAGGACCCCTAGAAAGTCCCCATGACCCCTTTTGACACATTTGAATGCTCAAGTGTGTCCGAAGGGGTCCTAGGACCCCTTAAGACACACTTGAGTATTCCAATGTGTTCATAGGGGTCATGAGGACTTCCTAGGGGTCCTAACATGTGATAAGGCATACTAGGACCCCTAGGAATCCCCATGACCCCTTTTGACACATTTGAATGCTCAAGTGTGTCTGAAGGGGTCGTAGGATCCCTTATGACACAATTGAGCATTCCAATGTGTCAATAGGGGTCATGGGGAGTTCTTAGGGGTCTTGACACATGATAAGGCATACTAGGACCCCTAGGAAGTTCCCATGACCCCTTTTGACACATTTAAATGCTCAAGTGTTTGTGAAGGGGTGATAGGACCTCTTAGGACACACTTGAGCATTCCAATGTGTCAATATGGGTCATGAGGACTTTCTAGGGGTCCTAACATATGATAAGGTGTACTAGGACCCCTATAAAGTCCCCATGACCCCTTTTGACACATTTGAACCCTCAAGTGTGTCCGAAGGTGTCAAAGGGGTCTTAAGAAGTCCCCCATACTCTCTCTCTCTCTCTCTCTCTCCACCTCCAGTGAACTATTCTTCAAAGACTCCATTTATGCATAGCTAGGGTTTATGATGCTTGTAAAAGGCATAACTATGCCCCTATAGGGACTCATGCTCGTGCTCAGAATCATATTATTTTAATGCATTCCTTGACATTTAATACAAAGATTTAGCCAACCACCTTTAAAGACCTAAAAGAAATGAAAAATAAAATTTTGGCCAAAAATATGTACCGCATTTTTGTATGTAGTACCGTCAGCTTCAATAATCTAGTTGGCTTCCTCTGCTAAGGTATAGAGAACTTCATTAATGTCTACTTCGGGAGGAAGATTATAGTTTCCATATTTCTGCAAGCCCTAAAATATTTTTGTCATTATCACTGTTTGCCTTCGCTCTCTCAATTTAGTCCTCTCCCTCTCCCTTGCACTTAGCTTAGCCATCCTTACCTACTCTTTAACAAAGATACTCCAAAATTTGTATACAAAGGCATCCTACAGGAAAAAATGAAAATTTTACTAGAGAATATCCACAATTCATATACAAAAGCATCATAGAGGAAAAATGACAAAAAATTAATAGCTAAAAGGTAAAATTTATCATTAACACCAACAGTACCAAGGTCATACCCACTGTCAAATCTTGGCCTATGACGTGGAAAATGAGCAAAGCAAGTGAAATGAAAGGGAGGTATGGATCAAATAGAAAAGGTGCATCAAATCAGATCAATATCATAATAAATACAAAAAAATACTATTACAGACAAAAATATTTGCATATTAATTTGTTACACCTTTACCGAGCTTCTGCACCTTGCTATGATTAGACATTTTCGTTAGCATGCAAAGAAATTTTTTTTAGGTTTCCAACAGATTCAACATACCTATGATCAAAGTTTAGAATCTGATTTTGTTTAGGTTGTTCAACCAAAAGTTTGATTCTATTTCTTTGCTATGTTTTTCTAAAATGCACAGGCAATTGAGTCCAAAATACTATAAAGAATTCTTTAAGAGTCTAATCTAGAAAAACTAAAAAGATATGCATGTGAGCCTATGTCAGATGATGATGATGAGTACTCACCATCTTCTAGTAGCTCAAGTACTGACATAAGCTCTTCAGTGCACATGTACACTGAAACAAAAAATTCAGATAGAGAAGTAACAAGTGTTGTGGAACTATCCATAGAGCAATGTGAAATGAAGCCTCAAATTGGTTCATTAGCAGGCAAAGAATTTGGTTGTCCACTTCACTCTAGCACCACAAATATTTCTATTAGAAATGCCTCTTCATCAATGGCCTTGCATTTATGGGACTTGGGAACTAGGTTACTCATGTTGGGCATTATCCCTCAAATGTAAGTTCATTGCCACCTTCGGCAAGGAAGTCTCACTCCTCATTTTATAACAAAGGGCATCCATCTATGGTCCAAGGTTTTAATTTAGCTGACAAGTGGAGAGCTTCTTAAGGTACTGATCTCTTTCATAGAGAAGTTCCTGATTCATCTCAAGGTTCTTGTTTAGGTGACCAACACCTTGGAGGTCCACAAATAGACCCATTGATTTCCCAAATTCATAAAAGGGTAGATGCAATTTTGGAAAGAGTGTCCCAACTGAAGAGAAATGTTTCAAATGTGTCAAAAGGGATCATGGGGACTTCCTAGGGGTCCTAGTATGCCTTGTCACATGTTAGGACCCCTAGGAAGTCCCCATCACCCCTTTCGATGCATTGGAGCCCTCAAGTGTGTCCTAAGGGGTCCTACAACCCCTTAGGAAACACTTGAGGGTTCTTATGTGTCAAAGAGGTCATAAGGACTTCCTAGGGGTCCTAGTAAGCCTTATCACACATTAGAACCCCTAGGAAGTCCCCATGACCCCTTTCGACACATTAGAACCCTCAAGTGTGTCCTAAGGGGTCCTACAACCCCTTAGGATACACTTGAGGGTTACAATGTGTCGAAAGGGGTCATGAGGACTTCCTAGGGGTCATGAGGACTTCCTAGGGGTCCATGTCTCAAATTTGTGGAGGTTTGATCAATAAGGTCTGGATATTGGATAGTCAAAGTGGGGAAAGATTGGGATATAGTGTTTACGGATATGGATCTGTCATCATTGGTCCTAACCCAATGCTCAAGTTCAAAGGTGATATTACAACTTAAGACATTCAATTCATGAATAGGCTCAATGTCATTGTGGGAGTCCAATTCAGCCATAGGTAGATCAGACTCGATAGGTTCATCATTTTGCTCTAGACTTATGTTGGGTTCAGGTGCATATTGGTGAATAACATCAACATGTTTCTCTATAATAAGCTCATCTTCTTCTGGAATGGCTCCCCATTCATAGTCATTAGATTCTTCATCTATGCCTCTAGGAAATCTAAGAACATGAGTAAAGTCAGGATGAATACCCCAAGAAGGGTTACCCTCAGATTCTGATTTGAATTCATACTCATGAGAATCTACCTCAGAACAACTACCACCTTCCTCTTCTTGATTATTTTTGAGATTAGTTGGTTCTTTTGTTGCAACTATCTCTTGATTGATAGTAGGTTCTTGTGTTTCTACTACATTAATGCTTTTGATTGGATCATCTTTATCATCAAGAAAGTCTTTGATCTCTTTAGGAAATTTTTCATATGGGATGAGTTTTGAGCTGTCTAAATCACTATCTAATGGTTTTATTTCTTCTTTCTTAAGAAGAGGTCCACCTGGTGTGATCTGCTCTATGACATGAGAACAATTACCTTTGAGATGAAAGGGTTTCTTTTTAAATCCTAAGCCAACTTTGTCTTTATTTTCTCTACCAATATGTGGGAGAGGTGCCTCAAGACCTTTTCCTCTAACTCCTAGAGGTCCTTTACCTGAATATCCCATCTTAGCTATTAATTTATCTCCTGGGCCATATGACTTAGAAGGATCTTTTGGTACTGCTAAGTTACTGGTTTTAATATCATGGGATTCAGATTCATCTTTGTATAGCCATGCAATCATAGCTTCATCCTCTTCAAATTCTTGTTTGGAGACTTGTTTTGCTACAAAATTCTTTTTATATACCTCAAGAGGTTCTTTAGAATTTGGTTTGGATTGTTTCAAAGATTGTCCATAAGACTTAGGTGAGATAGGGAGAGATGTCGAAGATAAGACTGGCTCCATAGTATATTCTCCCATACTATTTTCTTTGATATTAACCTCTTTTGAAAGATCTTCCATTTTAGATGTGGATGCTTCTTTAGTTGGTTCAATGGAAGATTCTTTGTTATTAGGCACAAGTTTATTTGCACTTTCCTTTAATGTATTGCAAGTGGTGGATATGTCTGATGGAATAGTGACCTCTACTCCTTCATAAGGAAATTTCAAGCATTGGTGAAATGTAGAAGGAATAGCCTTCATCTCATGTATCCATGGTCTCCCTAGAAGAATGTTGTAAGCCAGAGGTAGATCAATAACTTGACATATAGTATCTCTAATAACTGGACCTGCTCTGATAGGTAAGAAAATGGTTCCTTTAGAAGACCTTTCTTGTTCATCATAGGCTTTTATAGTTATTTTCTTTCTAGGATCAATAGCCAATTCTAAAAATCTCAATTGTGTGATCAAGCTGTAAGAACAAATGTTTAGGCCAGTGCCTCCATCTATCAACACACATTTGACTCTACGGTTCTGGATCAAGACTTCTATATGCAAGGGCTGGTTATGTGGGTGACTCAAGGAGTTGTCATCTTCCTCTGAAAAGGAGATATATTGTGGAGATGTAAGATGTCCAACCATAGTCTGGAACCTATCTAAATCAGGGTCATCAGGAACATTGGATCCAAGCAAAGCTTTGTCTAGAATGGCTCTATGAGCTAGAGCTATTCGAAGAAACACAAACATGGAGATTTTTGCATTAGTGTGTTGGAGTTGTTGAACAATGCTATAAGATGTTGGCCTTGAATCTTTAGGATTGGAAGATTTAGAAATAGCCTTCGGTTTGGAAGTGGAAGAAAGATTAAAGGGCATCTTAGGGACATTTGATGAATCTGGGATTTGTCCGTTCAGATGTGCCTGAGCTTGTGATTGAGTAACTGCATTAGCTGAAGGATGATCTCTATCCCTTCACACAATTGTGATGACATTGCAATGTTCAGAGAGACAAGGTTCAACTATATTGATAACAACATTATTTCTAGGGTAAGAATAATTGACCTTTGCCCCCATATTAGGCTGGGAAGATGAAACTTCTTGACCATGTTTCAGAAATGGTTCTGTGAATGTTGTATGATCATTATTGCTCTTATGATTGTCAATGGTGATATCTCCCTTATCAATTAAATCTTGAATAGTATGTTTCAAGCACAAGCAATTATTAGTTTTGTGACCTTTACCCTGATGGAAATCACATAATTCGTTCTCTCTCCACCATTTTGGTTTAGGTTCAGAATCAGATGGTCAAATCTCAGGAAAAGAGATGATGTTATTGGCTAGCAGAGTTCTCATAGTTGATTCTAAAGATTCTCCAAGAGGAGTGAATGTTTGTTTATTATTAGCGGACCAATTTTTATATTCTGGCTTCTTTTGAGATGAGTCAGGCACCTTTTGTTCTGAAGCTTTTATGGCTTGGGTACCAATAGTTAAATTGAAAGTTGGTGCCTTTGATGGGGCATGGATAGTATCAAGAACACCATCTGTGACGATGCCCTTATTCTTGTTCCAGTTTTTGTTCTTGTCTTTAGAACTGGATCTAGATTCATACTTGTCCTTTTGAAGTGTGATGTCTCCTTTTTTTACAAGTACTTTTTTTATTTTGATTGCATTGTCAACCATTTTATCAAAAGATGTATGATCTTGCATTTGTAAAGGATAATTGATCTCTGGGACAAGATTATTGATGAAGATTTCTAGTTTCTTAGTTTTTGGAATAGGTTTAGCATATAGAGAGAATTTATTCCTCCATCTCTTAAGAAATTTTAGGAATGGTTCTCCGGGATATTTCTTGAGATTACAGATATCAATCATGGTGACTGGATGTTGAATGTTGTAGGAGTATTGCTGATAGAACAATTTTATCAACTCCTCAAAAGTTTTGATAGTAGAAGGAAATCTAGAGAACCAATGAATGGTTGCTCCCCCTAGAGATCGAGGGAAGAGATGCATCAGATAGGTTGGTTTGTGCATGAACTCCATAGATTGTGTATAGAATTCTCTGACATGATCTTGGGGATCTAAATGTCCATCATACTTATCATACTTAGGCATCTCCACTCTTTTTGGGAATGGTGGCATGTACAAGTCTTTGTCGAATGGAAAAGGACATAGGGCCTCCATGGAGAACTCCTTGGGTTCCTTTTCTTTCTCAAGGTTATTAAGCTAGACTTGCATGGCATGCATCTATTTCATCATAGCCATGAGTGGAGTTTCTTCCTCATGTGTAATGATATCTTCAACATTAAAGTTGGGAGGAAGTTTAGCTCCTTGATGAGCTAATTGTAAAAAGTATGCTTCTTTGTCTTCTTTCAAGAAATGCTTCATCATTCATTTGAAGTTATCATCATTTTGATATTGAGCAATTTTTTCAGGTGTGGGTTCTTGATCTGCACCATGTTGAGATTGAGCTCTTTGAGAGCCAAAGTTTTTCCCTGCTTGAGACATGGTAGGAGTCTTACCTGGGATAGATTGATGTGGGGTTTGTTGGGTACCTCCATGAGTTGATGAAGGAGGAATGTAACCAGCTTTTAATCGAAGGTTGCCAGCACCGTCATCTTTGTAAAGACTAGAATTGTAAATTTTCTCAAAAGTTGGACCTACGTGAGTAGAAAAAGCTCTGGTGTTAAGTGCTTCTCCTGATTTCTTGTGAGAGGAAGCTCTAGTTTCCACCATTAACCTTGGGTGAAGCAAAAGAATAAGATGAAGACAATTGAAGAAGGGATTGAATCAAGATGATCAGACGATGCAACCTTGTCAAGGTTTGATTGATTGAAGCATAGATTTGACTTAGATGAGGGATACTATGCCTTGGATGTATGGGTAGATTCCCAAAAGATAGCGGACATGAGTTCACAACACTTAGTCATTTTTTAAGATTGATTGAAGATTGATAGTTATGACAAGGTTTTGACACAAGATGATAAAGACTCAAATCGATTAAACAGAAGGCTAAATTAGATTTAAAAGGCCACTTTAGGAAAATGATTGGATTCTTAGTATTTGTTGCTCTATTCCTAACATAGTGATTTGTTTGATAGATTCTGGAAATAGGCTAGAACAACCAGGTCTCTGATAGTTTTGACAACTTTTTGACAACTTTTTGAAATTTCTCAAACGACTCTCTATAGGCTCGTACGACAGTGGGTATAGCATGAAATGACAATTGAAAAACTCATACGATTATTGCAAAACTCACACGACAGTTGATAGCAGGAATTTTGACCTTGTGGAATTGACTGGCAACAAAACTCATACGACAATATACCTAATACCATATGATAATCTGGGGGTTCTAAAATGACAATAGCCAAAAGTTGTATGATTTTCTGACTTTACAAAATGACTGTTGACTCCAAAAAGGTGTTTTACTTCAATTTTTGCAATTTTTTGGGTTTTCAGTTTAAGATTGTTTGCAAATTTCAATGTCCAGATTTGAGGATTGTAATAGATTTGTTCATTTTCAGTAACCAGATAGATAAGCAAGCACACAAAACAACAAGCAAGTGATTTCAAGCATGTTTGAAAGCAATGAACAATGGAAAAAGAAACCTTGTGCATGAACAATCAAGTGACTTATTTGTGCTAATCCTTAGAATTGCTAATTGTGTATGTTCCAAAAAGTTTTGCAATAATGCACATATTCCTAGAAAATGAAAATTTGGCCTCACTAGGGTTTTTATTAATGGTTTGACTCTGTAACTTTTATGATCCAAGAGGGAAAACTCCAATCCAGGCACACTAGGGTTTTGACACAATCTGAGAACTTAATCTTCAAGATCTACTAAGGAGATATGACAGCCCAACAAGAGACCACACCTATGGAGATTTCTTCCAACAGGACATTTATATAGTGGTTGTCACTACCATGGCGAAAATGGCTATTACCGATTGAGGTTCCATCAATGTGGTTGACCCAATTAAGGGAATGTCCACTATAGTTAACCCTCTCTAAAGGTGACTCATAAAATATACCACATCGAGACTGGTTCCAGATTCAAAGATTTGGGTTTCTGGTACTATCCAAAAAGGAAGTAGAGCATAATCCCCTAGCCTTTTCACTTTTAACCCAAACAAAGCAGATAGATTAATCTAACATGCTAAGACCAAGATTATCTCACAAAGAGCTATGATGTCAACCCCTTATGATCTATCAACCTCTCCAGAGAGAGAATGCATCGATTAAAAGTTGAAGACACACGGATCTAGTGGAACATGAGACTCCCTCAATATCCTCCCTACCTACAAGGGTTCCTTCGTTGAGAAGAATTTCACTGGAAATTCACTCTCTCAAGAGCCATGAATAGTGTTCATAGGGCCTACTTACTATGTGTAACAAAGATGTTGAAAGCAAATCTATGTTCATTTTTCAGAGCCCAAATGAAATGTGTGATATGAAAAAGAAAGGCACTCAAGCTAGACACGCAAGATGTTCATTTTAATCCAAATTGAAATGTTATCAGCTGAGAAGGTTACCTTAATTCCTCACAATGTGCTTAGTAGATTCTTACCTATTTTGAGTAATTCTGGCACTTTTTCTAATAAAAAACTAGTGAAAATCAATCAAAAATAGAGAATTTCAATTGTTAGGGTTAGCTGTTAGTCAAAATCTAAAAACCAAATCTGACAAACTGCCTAAAAAAGTGAAATGACAATTGAACCCTAGCACTGAAACTCGTATGATAGTGGGTTACTTTCCAGATGATAGTCCAAAAACTCGTACGACAATGGGTATCAGATTAAATGATAATCTAGCATCCAGACGATAGTGGGCTTCTGCTTATGCGATCCTCAATCAAATCAACTGTCGTACAGCAGTGGGTATCTCTTGGTATGAGTTTCTAACAAAACTCGTATGAAAATTGTATGGACGGAGAATAAAAATCATAGCTGGGAACAAAAAAAGATAAGAAAATGATAGAAATTGATAAAATGTGAAGGGAAATCCGTTTCAGGGCCCCACGGTGGGTGCCAAAAATGTGTTTGAATTTTGTACTCGATCTGTAGAAACAACACTTCAGTAAAACATTAGAGGTTAGTTGAAATTGAAATTGTGCAATAAATGAAAACTAAACTAACTAGGCGATTTACTGCCTTCTAGTAGATTCGAGTATGTATTCTCAGATTATACCGAGATCAGTGACCTTGACGACACCTAAATGAAGGATTTGTATGCAAAATCTAGATATGGAATGAATGCAATTAATCTATTTTTTTGGTTTTTTGGTGCAATTATGATAAAATAGGAATATTACTAGGAATATTCCTTGATGCAGAATTTAGGATAATCAATTAAGATTCGATAATGTGCCAATGTGCCTTAGGTTAGGACTTTGATGTTGATTTCATTCGATGTGTCGATATAGGAGGTTAATGAACCTATAGCCCTTTTTTGGGGTATTACAACTATGACTTACCTTGATGAAGGTATGCTAATCATGCATTTTCATCCCTAACCCAAAATCATTTTTCTTTGATATGAGATTGCTTATATTCGCAGCAAATCCTATAGGAAATTGAATTTTTCAGATGATTTCTTTAATGACATTACTTTGTTTCTCTTTTAATAACCAAGGAAGAGCACTTGCATTAATCTGGTCTCCATTCCTATTTGATTCAATGATATTTTTCATTGCATTATTGGAATCATGAATGCCACTACAAATTTTGCCAAGTTTTTCTTTGTCACATCTTCCGTCCAATATTTTCCATAGTGTCTTTGTTACATTATTTCCAATATGCATAGTATCAAACAAATGTATAATTTGTAGTTGCTCATAGTAGGGCATCATACTAAATTCTCTGGGATAACATTTTAGTCCCTTTGGAAGCTGGTCAGTGATGCCTTCACGACCTTCAAGATCATCAACTACATAATTAGCTAGCAAAATACAATCAAAATATATAATTTTCAAACATCAACCATTAGGTGGAACAATATTACCTCGAATTATATTATATTCCAACTACCATAGGTGAGGTTTCATTCTTCAGGGCTTTGATTTGGTCTCTTCTTTCCCATTGAAAATATGTCTTTCTGCACTTCGATACTTATGATTACTAGGGAGGAACTGCCTATACTCATCAAACATCTACTTTCTTAAACTTTTGGAAAGATGAGATTTCATCTTTGGACCACACATTGGACATGAAAATTTTCACTTTGTTTGAAGACCTACAAGATAATGATACAATTAGATTAAATATGTATATTTTTAGAATTTGAATTATCATGTAAAACTAGAATTCACCATAACATACCACAGAAATGTGTCAACCCTGGAGCATCATGGATTGTCCACACAAGCATTGCATGGAATTGAAATTGTCTTTGTCCAATTGGTTTAGAGAAGTCATACATAGTGAAATCATTCCATAACACCAACAACTCATCAATAAGAGGCGTAATGTATACATTCATATCTTTCACTTGGTACTTACCTAGTTGAATTAACAACAACATCAAATAATTATTGTGGCCATTTCACTCGAAGACTTATAATTACATGTAGATAACTATAAAATAATAAGATACCTAGAATAATCATTGCAAACATAATGTTCTCCCTCTTTATTGACATCCATGGAGGAAGGTTATTGTTTATAACAAAAAAAGGCCACACTGAGTAAACAGATGTCATCTATCCATATGGATTGACACTGTTTGCTACCAGAGAAAGCCTAAGATTTTGAGGTTCTTCTTTAAAGTGTGGCCACTTTTCCTCTATGTCCATAAATGATGAACCATCCATAGGCATTCGAATAATGCCATCTTGACTCCTGCCATGTGCATGGTAATCCATAAATTGTGCCAAGCTATTACACTTGAATAATCATTTCAGATGTGGAATAATGGGGATGTGACAAAGAACCTTGCAAGACACCTTTTTTGTCATTTCATCATCTTGATATCTACTCGTATGGCATTTAGGACATTCTATTGTATTTTCATGTTCTTTATAATAAATAATATGATCTTCAGGACAAGCATCTATTGTTTGATACTCCATTCCAATATGTTTCATAGTGGCACATAATTCTCGGTACGAGCGAGGGAGAACATTTTATGGTGGTAATATAAAATCACCTATCAATTTGCAACAAATAATATAAGTCATTACTATAAAAATCTTAATGGTACATATTTCACCTTTTATAGACTATAATGACATATATGACAAACCTTAGCATACATGACATTGCTATGTTGGATAAACCATTCATAACCTTCAAATTCACCAACAAAAATACAACAGAGAGAAGAGTAGATTGGGAGCCTTCATAAAGGGTCATGTCTTCCTTCTCAAGTAGATGTATATCATGGACTTCATTAATGTCATCCTCATCATAATCATCATCATCAGCACCAACACTAGTACCAACACCAACAACACCAATACCAAATGTGTCAACGATCAATGCATTCATACCAACATCTTCAACTATGTTTTCTAGTGCATGATCATCATCTTCCATGGGATCATGAGCTTCAACTTCAATACTCACACCTCCAAGTTCTTCTATATTCACACTAGGGAGATCAACCTATATAAAAATGCTGATAATCAAACCCCCCTTCAATGTGATAATCAAACCTCCTTCCATGGTTCATATGTATATTAATTGTGAAAACAATATAACAAACAAGTTACCACTACATGATAATCAAACCCCCCTTCAATGTGACTATTCTCCCTACAATGTCTCTTTGTTGTTTTGATTTTGATTCTTCTTGTCTTTAAGTTGTTAAAACTCTTGCATGGACAATAACATTTGTCATCGCCTTCTCTTTGAAAGTTAGACAACAATCTAGCGATTGTCTCCCTATTTTGATCGAATTCTCTTGTATTATCTGACATGATCCTTAATGTGTATATCTACAAGAAAAAATGGAGATGCCTCCTTTCATTAGCTTCATGTCACCTTCTCATAGCTTCTCATTTTCTGACAGATTTTTCCAAAGGCTTTGTAGGAAACCAAGTAAGGGGTATTCTTGAGTTCAAACACATTGAGCTGCTCCAACTAAATCATAAATCATGAATTCACTATAAAATTAATTGACTATAAATCAAGGGGCATTATAAATCATGAATTCGCTATAAAATTAATGTATTGCTCTAGATTTCATATGGACATTTTGTCAAATGGTTGGCATGTATGTTTATTCAAATGGAGTTATATTATTTAGAATGGATATATGATAGGTTGATATCGAATTCTATGTCCCTATTTGATCTAATAGCATCAATATAACAAATAGAGCACCGACCAATCAAATAGGAACATGAGGTGCTCAAATAGTGAGCTCATAAAACAATATATTTAGTCTAAATAAAATCTTATTTAAAACAACATATATTGTGTGAAGTGTTTGATCTCTCTTTATTTGTTTTGTTGTTGATATTCACTATGTGGTACTCCCCGTTTATGATCATTTCATGAGTAAATTTCTTGATGGCTTGCAGCCTCCAAGCTAGGGCATCATGCATTATTTATGAGCTCACTATTTGAGCACTGGCCAATCAAATAGGGACATGAGGTGCTCAAACAGTGAGCTCATAAATAATGCATGACAAGGTAGTTGTAGGTAGTTATCTCATCTATAATGATGGAGGAGAGAAAGGTAATGATCAATGAGGTATTTTCTATTAGATTATACATGAATACACTTACTATTTTGAATTTGAGCTTGGGCATCATGCAATGTTATTGTTGTCATTGCATGCTTACTGCTATTGTGCACCATATATTATTTTATATAGTATTTATTTCATTGAGACCATGAGCTTGACATTTGTAATGTATTTTCTATTATTGGATCAATGCTACCATGTTGTTGAGGTTGTAGATGCATGGAATCACCACTGCCATTCTATTTTGATAGCAACAATATAACAAATAGAGCACTGTCCAATCAAATAGGGACATCAATAAGACATTTAATACATTATTACTTCATCATGATGATAAAAATTTCATTGGCTCAAAGCACATAGAAATTAAAAATAGTAGGATATATTAATCTTTATGAGCTCAAATTCAAAATAGTAAGTGTTTTATTTTATTATTGATGTCCCTATTTGATGTCCCTATTTTATTACTGATGTCCCTATTTTATCTAATAGCATCAATATATCAAATAGAGCACCAGCCAATCAAATAGGGACATCATGTGCTCAAACAATGAGCTCATAAAATAATATATTTAGTCTTAATAAAATCTTATAAACCAACATATATTGTGTGAAGTGTTTGATCTCTCTTTATTTGTTTTTTTGTTGATATTCACTATGTGGTACTCCCCATTTATGATCATTTCATGAGGAAATGTCTTGATGGCTTATGGGTTGCAAGCTAGGGCATCATGCATTATTTATGAGCTCATTGTTTGAGCACCGGCCAATCAAATAGGGATATGAGGTTCTCAAATAGTGAGCTCATAAACAATGCATGATAAGGTAGTTGCAGGTAGTTATCTCTTCTATAATGATGGAGGAGTGAAAGGTAATGATCAATGAGGTTTCTTCTATTAGATCATACATGAATACACTTACTATTTTTAATTTGAGCTCAGACATCATGCAATGTTATTGCTATGATTGCATGCTTGCTCCTTTTGTGCACCATATATTATTTTATACACTATTTATTTCATTGAGACCATGAGCTTGGCATTTGTAATGTATTTTCTATTATTGGATCAATGCTACCATGTTGTTGAGGTTGTAGATGCATTGAATCACCACTACCATTCTATTTTGATAGCAGTGATATAACAAACAGAGCATCGTCCAATCAAATAGGGACATCAGTAAGACATTTAATCCATTATTATCATCATGATGATAAAAATTTCATTGGCTCAAAGCACATAGAAATTAAAAATAGTAGGATATCTTAATCTTTATGAGCTCAAATTCAAAATAGTAAGTGTCTTATTTTATTACTGATGTCCCTATTTTATTACTAATGTCTCTATTTGATCTAATAGCATCAATATAACAAACAAAGCACCAACCAATCAAATAGGGACATGAGGTGCTCAAATAGTGAGTTCATAAAATAATATATTTAGTCTTAATAACATCTTATAAAACAACATATATTGTGTGAAGTGTTTGATCTCTCTTTATTTGTTTTGTTGTTGATATTCACTATGTGGTATTCCCCATTTATGATCCTTTCATGAGGAAATGTCTTGATGGCTTGCAGGCTACAAGCTAGGGCATCATGCATTATTTATGAGCTCTCTGTTTGAGGACCAACCAATCAAATAGGAACATGAATTGCTCAAACAGTGAGCTCATAAACAATGCATGATGCCCTAGTTGTAGGTAGTTATCTCTTCTATAATGATGGAGGAGTGAAATGTAATGATCAATGAGGTTGATGCTATTAGATCATACATTAATACACTTATTATTTTGAACTTGAGCTCAGGCATCATGCAATGTTATTCTTGTCATTGCATGGTTGTTGTTGTTGTGCACCATATATTGTTTTATACACTATTTATTTCATTGAGACCGTGAGCTTTGTAGTTGTAATGTATTTTTTGTTATTGGATCAATGCTACCATGTTGTTGAGGTTGTAGATGCATTGAATCACCACTACCATTCTATTTTGATAGCAACAATATAACAAACAGAGCACCGGCCAATGAAATAGGGACATCAATAAGACATTTAATGCATTATTACTTCATCATGATGATAAAAATTTCATTGGCTCAAAGCACATAGAATGTGGGTAGATGCATTGAATCAACACTTCCATTGTATTTTGATGAAAAGGAACTATGAACATTATAAAATTTCAAGGCATGAAATTTTATAACTGTACATATATTTTATGAGTATAACTGTATAATAGAAGAGCACCCACATGCATAGGTTGTTATTGGTCTATAAAGGTTTTGGTTTTCCTTTCCCAATTGAGATGTCATCCTAAGATTCAAAAGAACCAAGGTAATAATAAGTCTTGAACATAAATGTATGATTATGGATCCTCAAGTAGGAGTTTTCATGCAAAGGAAGAACACTTATATGGGTTTACTCACATAAGGACAATGGTTTCATTAATCTTTCTTTCAAGTGATCTTGGGTACTTTCCTTGGCCTCTAGGCTTGGGCATCCTATAGGGGTTGAACAAAAATTACAAAGGCAATAAGGACACATAGAACAAAAGGTTTGGGGACTTACACTTATGTTCAATCCTTAGTAATGGTTTGGGGAACTAACTACTAGATGAGTGACTACAGTACCCTAGTTTTCATTATTAGATGATCTTGTTTAATTTGTGTTCATTTCATGCAAAGATACATGTAAAGGGAAATAATTTTTTGCATCTAAAGATTACATGTATATATATGAAAAATAACTTGTATATTCTATACAAAGAAAATAAATTTTAGAAGAAAATGCAAGAGTACATGCATACATAAAAGGATGAACATAAATAATAGGGGTACCAAACATTGCCTGAAGTGATGAATTTTTGTCCCGGGTATGAATCTAGTGTGCCCCTGTGTGATCCAGAACTTGCAAAGAAAAGAGATATGGGGGTTAGATAAAAAATATCTAAGCAATGAATGACATCCTATTATTGATCCTCATCTACAATTATGCATTTGCATAGTCAAGCCACACACTTCTGAAATAAAAACCATGTTACAGGACATGTGCACTTAGAAGAATGTTGTAGAAAGTAAGGCAGTCATGAGAAGGCATGAGTAAGCAATGGAAGGGGCATATATCATCATCAAATCAGAGGAGAAAAGCATCAAATCTAGATATTAAGGGAGGAGTGCATCATGGATTTCAAGTAAAGATCATAACATCACAACATGGTTGGCAGCCCCAAGGAGGTCCCATTGCATGCAGTGAGTAAGCTACATCAAAACAAAGAGGTACACAAATCTGCATCATCTATACATTAAATGCTATGGCATGGAGTATATTTGAATCTGCATTTTAAAGGATAAGTAAGAAAGCTCCATGATGCTAGTGAAATTAACAAAGGTACAGATCTAATGAAGTAATCAAGCTTCCCACATTCTATGTGCTTTGAGACAATGAAATTTTTATCATCATGATGAAGTAATAATGTATTAAATATCTTACTAATGTCCCTATTTGATTGGATGGTGCTCTATTTGTTATATTGCTTCTATCAAAATAGAAAGGCAATGGTGATTCAATGTATCTACAGCCTCAACAACATGGTAACATTGATCTAATAATAGAAAATACATTACAAATGCAAAGCTCACAGTCTTAATGAAATAAATAGTGTATAAAACAATATATGGTGCACATCAGCAACAAGCATGCAATGACAACAATAACATTGCATGATGCTTGAGTTCAAATTCAAAATAGTAAGTACATATTAATGTATGATCTAATAGCAACAACCTCATTGATCATTACCTTTCACTCTTCCATCATTATAGAAGAGATAACTACCTACAACTATATTTCATAATTCCTCCTTTCAAGTATATATATATATATATATATATATAGATATATATATATATATATATATATATATATATATATATATATATATAGATATATATAGATATATATATATATAGATATATATATATATATATATATATATATATATATATATATATATATATATATATATATATATATATATATATATATATATATATATATATATATATATAGATATATATAGATATATATATCACCAGCCAATCAAATAGGGACATGAGGTGCTCAAACAATGAGCTCATAAACAATGCATGATTCCCTAGCTTGCAGCCCACAAGCCATCAAGACATTTCCTCATGAAATGATCATAAATGGGGAGTACCACATAGTGAATATCAACAAAAAAATTAATAAAGAGAGATCAAACACTTCACACAATGCCTTGAAGGTAATAGAAATGATGCCCTAGCTCTCGAAGCTCGCGGCTCATCACGCATTCCAAATGAAAAGATGTAAACAAGGCCAGTATTAAATAGTGAGTTCATGAACAATGTATGATGCCCTAGCTTGTAGCCTGTGAACCATCAAGATATTTCCTCATGAAATGATCATAAACAGGGAGTACCACATAGTGAATATCAACACTAAAACAAATAAAAAGAGATCAAACACTTCACACAATATATGTTGTTTTATAAGATTTTATTAAGACTAAATATATTGTTTTATGAGCTCATTGTTTGAGCACCTCATGTCCCTATTGGATTGGTCAGTGCTTTGTTTATTATATTGATTATGTTAGATCAAATAGGGACATCAGTAATCAAATAGGGACATCAATAATAAAATAATACACTTACTATTTTGAATTTGAGCTCATAAAGATTAAGATATCCCTATTTTATTACTAATGTCCCTATTTACATCTTTTCATCAAATGACCCAAAAACATCAAGAATGGTCCTATATGGTCACTATAGCCAATTTTTAGAAGAATATGAATGAATACAAACATACATAAGTGGATGAACATAAATAATGAAGGTACCAAACATTGCTTTAAGTAATGAAGTGTTGACCCAGGGTTCAATCCAGTATGCTCTTGTATGATCCAAAACCTACAAAGAAGGAAAAGATGGGGTTAGATCCAAATGATCTAAGCAATGTCTGGCACCCTATTACCGATCCTCATCTACAATTATGCATGTGCATAGTCAAGCCATACACTTCTAAAATGAACTATGCTACAGAACATGTGCACTCAAGAAACATATGCATGCAGTGAGTAAATCAAGACCAAAATGGAGCAAAAAGTATGATGTCAAATGTGTTATCAAGAAACACCTCATGGGTTGTGAGTCAACATGGTATATATGTTATTTATACAAGATCAGTAAAAGGACATCTACAACCTCAACAACATGGCAATATTATTCCAATAACAGGAAATACATTACAAATGCCAGGCTCATGGTCTCAATGAAATAAATAGTGTATAAAATAATATATGATGCCTGAGCTCAAATTCAAAATAGTAAGCGTATTAATGCATGATCTAATAGCATAAATCTCATTGATCATTACCTTTGACTCCTCCATCATTATAGAAGAGATAAATGCTTACAACTATATTTTATAATTCCTCCTTTGAAGTCATAGATTAGTTTAAAATGGAGAAAGTATACAAACTATCCAATTTAATCCCAAAATTTCATAACATTGCATTTGTATTGTTGTTATGGTGCACAACAACAGCAAGCATGCAATGAAAATAATAACATTGCATGAAGCCTGAGCTCAAAAGGGGGTGCCAAGATTTTATTAAGCCTAAATATATGATGTAAACTCATAATTATACTTGATATATATAATAAAATGGTGTGTAGTATAATCTATACATTTGTGAGATGTGATTAATTTCATTTATATGATGTTTTGGGATTAAATTGGTGAGTTTTTATAGTTTCTCCATTTTAAACTAACCTATGACTTCAAAGGAGGAATTATGAAATATAGTTGTAGGTAGTTATCTCTTTTATAATGATGGAGGAGTCAAAGGTAATGATCAATGAGGTTTCAGCTATTAGATCATATACATTAATACAGTTACTGTTTTGATAGCAATAACATTGCATGATGCCTGAGCTCAAATTCAAAATAGTAAGTGTATTATTTTATTACTGATGTCCCTATTTTATTACCGATGTCCCTATTTGATCTAATAGCATCAATATAACAAATAGATCATCGGCCAATCAAATAGGGACATGAGGTGCTCAAACAGTGAGCTCATAAATAATGCATGATGCCCTAGCTTGTAGCCCATGAGCCATCAAGACATTTCCTCATGAAATGATCATAAACTGGGAGTACCACATAGTGAATATCAACAAAAAAACAAATAAAGAGAGATCAAACACTTCACACAATGCCTTGAAGGTAATAGAAATGATGCACTAGCTCTCAAATATTGTGGGTCATCAAGCATTTGAAATGTGAAGACGTAAACAATGCCAGTATTAAATAGTGAGCTCATGAACAATGTATGATGCCCTAGCTTGTAGCCTGTGAGCCATCAAGACATTTCCTCATGAAATGATCATAAACAGGGAGTACCACATAGTGAATATCAATAACAAAACAAATAAAGAGAGATCAAACACTTCACACAATGCCTTGAAGGTAATAGAAATGATACCCTAGCTCTCAAAGCTCATATGTCATCAAGCATTCTAAATGAAAAGATGTAAACAATGCTAGTATTAAAAAATGAGCTCATGAATAATGTATGATGCCCTAGCTTGCAGCCCGCAAGCCATCAAGATATTTCCTCATGAAATGATCATAAACAGGGAGTACCACATAGTGAATATCAACAACAAAACAAATAAAGAGAGATCAAACACTTCACACAATGCCTTGAAGGTAATAGCAATGATGCCCTAGCTCTCAAACCTTGTGGATCATCAAGCATTCCAAATGAAAAGATGTAAACAATGTTAGTATTCAATAGTGAGCTCATAAACAATGTATGATGCCCTAGCTTGTAACCTGCGAGCCATCAAGACATTTCCTCATTAAATGATCATAAACGTGGAGTACCACATAGTGAATATCAATAGAAAAACAAATAAAGAGAGATCAAACTCTTCACACAATGCCTTGAAGGTAATAGCAATGATGCCCTAGCTCTCAAAGCTCACGGGTCATCGAGCATTCCAAATGCTAAGATGTAAACAATGCCACTAGTAACATTCATATTGTTCCATTAAATAAAAAAATGCCATCAAAATTAAATTGAGTTAATGAGAAGACAAAGCTTGAATGCCTACCTTAGTGCTACTGCCCTCTTCCCACACAGTGTCGGCCTCTTCATGCATGCCAAACTCGAATGCCCTCTTCGAGCCACACAAAAGTGCAATGCCATCTTTGCGGCAGCTCTTTGAATTCACAAAAATTACAAATGACACTTTCTTTTTCTTTTTTTTGTTTATAACCAAGTGGGTGTCACAATTACGACCTTATTGTCGCTATTACGATATTGTCGGGGGCACTTGCCAAAAAAAATACAAAAAACAAACACAAATGGTAGTGGCATCGCAAATTAGTGTCAAAATTTGACCCCAAATGTTGTAGTGACATGTGGTCCTTGTTATGCATGTGGTGCCATGGGGCACTTAGCTCAAGATTTTCCTTAGGGATAGATAGCAGGTAGTCAATGCATAGAAGCATCAGAGCCTAGAGTTGGGGACTTTGGAAAGTCTCACAAGGTTTTTGCACCGGTTGATAACCACCAGGAAGAGCATCATGCCACAGTTATAGAGGTTGCAGGTATGATCAGAGGTAGTAGAGTTACCATTTTCTTTGATTCTAGAGATACTTATTATTTTATATCTCCATTGGTAGTGGATCATTGTGGGCTAGTGGCAGCTAGGTAGGATGTCGGTTGGGAGGTTGAGTTAGCATGAGGAGCTAGAGTGTTAGTCAACTCCTTGGCGAGGAATTTTTTAGGTGCAGATTGGTGATTTGAACACTACTGTAAACCTTCATATCACACCTATTGGATCCTATGGCATAGTACTTGGCATGGATTAGATATATGCCCATAGAGGTAAGTTGGATTATCCTTAGAAGAGAATTGAGTATCTAGATGATCATGGCACACCTATTGTGATTTGTAGGATTCGGAGAGGTATATCCCTTTGTATGATCTTTGTCATGCAACTTAAGAAGAGCATGCGAAAGGGATATTAGTTATTTTCTATTACCATCAATGAAAAAGAGGATGAAGAGGAAAGGAAACCATCTCTTGATGGTCATCCTATACTTCAGGAGTTTGCAGATGTGTTCCCTATGGAGCTTCTAGGTATGTCTCCTTGTAGGGCGGTGGATTTCCATATTGATCTTGTGCCACAAGCTGCTCCAATTTTGAGGGAACCATACATGATGACCACTAATGAGCTTAATGAGCCCAAGATCTAGTTAGAGGAGCTTTTAGAGAAAGGACACATTTGTCCTAGTTTTCAACCTTGGGGCACACCATTCATCTTCGTTAAAAAGAAGGATGGATCCTTGTGGTTGTGTATGGATTACCGACAATTGAATAAGTTGACCATTAAGAATTGGTATCCACTTCCCAAGATTGATGATTTATTTCATCAGCTTCAGGGTGCCAAAGTGTTTTCCAAGATATATCTTGGTACCATCAATTGTAGATTGTAGATATAATTATCCCCAAAACTATTTTTTGTACCAGATATGAACACTATGAGTTTACAGTTGTACCATTTGGTCTTACGAATGCTCCAGTTGTATTCATGAACCTTATGAATGGGGTATTTTGCACCTTTCTTGATAATTTTTTAGTTATGTTCCTTGATGATATTTTGATATATTCCTAGGATGAGAAGGAGAACAAAGAGAACTTAAGGTAGGTGTTGTAGTGTGTGAGAGATAATCATTTGTATGGAAACTTGTCAAAGTGCACTTTTTATAGCTCAGAGGTTCATTATCTTGGGCATGTTATTTTAGGAGATGGAATCTTTATTGATCCATCTAAGACTAGAGCCATCATGGATTGACCTATTCCTACCTATGTGACCAAGGTCAAGTGTTTTATGGGGTTGCCAAGATATTACAGACATTTCTTTGAGGGATTTTCTAGAGTGGCACATCCTATCACTTCTCTTTAGCCAAAGGGAAAGAAGTTTGAGTGGACCAAGAAGTGCGAGAGGGACTTTCAGGAAATTAAGAAGGAACTTACCAACACACCTATTCTTGATGTTCTTGATTCTTCAATGGATTTTATAGTATGCATAGATGCTTCCTTGGATGGTTTGGGAGAAGTTCTTATGCAGAATGGGTGAGCCATTGTGTATAAGTCTAGGAAACTTAAGACTCGCGAGCTTAATTACCCTACTCATGACCTTGATCTAGCTGCAGTGGTTCATGCTTTTGTGAGATGATGATATTTCCTTTTGGGTCATCAATTTGAGCTACATTTAGATCATCAGAGATTGCAGTATATTTTCACTCAGCTGAACCTAAATGCACATTAGCAGAGATGGATATAATTCCTTTGTGCATACGATTTTGATATCCACTACATCAAGAAAAAGGAGAATGTAGTTTCATATGCTTTGAGTAGGAGATGTCATGGGACTTATTCTATTTCTGTAGGCACAGAGTTGAGAGATCAGATATTGCACCATTTGCATGAGGATGATTGGTATGTTGAGGTCAATCAGGTTATCTAGTCTCAGAGTACCCTTGAGGGGAAGTTTGTAAGATATTCATTAGATTTTAATGGGCTTTTATGTCATAGAGGATGCATCTATGTACTATCCTCTGGAGATTTACAAGTTTTTATCATGTTAGAGGCTTATAGATCACCCTATGTAGTGCATCCTAGAGTTAAGAAGATGCACACAAATTTGAGATAGTTACACCATTGGGCAAGGATGAGATAGGATATAGCTGAGATAGTGGCACAATATCTAGAGTGTCAGAGAGTTAAGGCATAGCATCGTCATCCAAGTAGTTTTCTTCAGCCAAATGAGATACTAGAGTGGAAGTAGGATATTATTCTATGGATTTCATAGTTGGTCTTCATATGTCATCTCAATGCCATAATTCCATCATGGTTATATTTGACAAGTTGACCAAGGTAGACCACTTTTCACCTATACATACCACTTTTATAGTCCCAGCAGTGGCACCGATTTTCTTGTGGGATATTGTCATACTTCATGGCATTCCTTGAAAGATCATTTCAGATTGAGATTCTCTTTTTACATCATCCTTTTGGAGGGAATTGCAGACAACATTAGGCACTAAGCTCAATTTTAGCACCACTTATCACCCTGAGACCGATGGTCAGACATAGAGGGTAGATCAGGTGTTGGAGGATATGCTCCACATGTATGTCATGGATCATCAGATTAGGTGGGAGGAGTACCTACATTTGGTAGAATTTGACTACAATAATGGGCATCACACTTCTCTAGGTATGCCCCCTATCAAGCATTATACAACAGACCATGCAGAATACCTTTGATTTGGGATTGCATTGAGGATAGAGTTTCTTTAGGTCTTGATTTAATTTGAGAGTTGGAGTAGCGAGTGTCTTTCATTAGACAACATATGAAGGAAGTACAAGATAGAAAAAAGAAGTATGTAGACGCGAAGAGAGAGGATCATAGTTTTATGGTTAGGGATAGAGTTTTTCTGAGAGTGTGGCCACATACGAGTCCTATCCATTATGGAAAAGGTTGTAAGCTTTCACCTAGATTTGTTGGTCCATTTGAGATTCTTAAGTGGATAGGTCTTGTTGCCTATCATCTAGCTTTGCCACCTAGCCTGTTATGCATCCATGATGTGTTTCATGTATTAGTTTTGAGAAAGTACACTTTTTATGAGTCTCATATCATAGATTGGGATGCCTTGCAGGTGTAGTCAGATGGACAACTAGCATTGGAGGACACAGCATAGATGAGAGCACAATATCCCCATCTTTCGATGAACACCGGGAGGAAGTTCATGCCTAGAGGGGAGGATGTGAGGCCTCACCCCGAGCTTGTGATAGCTTTTCAATTTCTACATTTGAGAAATACTTATTTGATACTTTATTTTTTATGCACTATAGATTTAGACACCTTATGTCATGGATTTTTTCAACTTAGATGCTAGATGCAAATTATTTTACGAGGTTATGATGATTACCTTGTGACATTATTATGGATCTACATTTATGGTTAATATGATTTTATGAATGCTAGGATGACATAATGGATTTTATTTATGTGATTTATTAGGAAGTGGATATTTAATGAAATTATGATGAAATGAGATTTTTATTATGAATTGAAAGTTAATTGTTTAATTACATTTTGTGTATATATATTTTCATGAGAAAAAAGAGCTAAAATTATTATGCAATGTGAATTCCAATCTGTTATGTGATGTAAATAATTTGTATAGTTGTTTTGAGGATTATTTCATATATGTTGTGGATCTTATTTCTTGGACTACTGATATTGGATGTAGTGTGCAGGAAATAAGACAATGGTAATAAAGTGAGGAACCAAACCTAGGCCAATGTGAATTCAGTTCAAGCCAAGGTTGCATCTAATAAAAGATAGAGACCTCATTGTAATTTTATTTTATTCGTAAATGTAATGAGCTTGCATGTTTCTACTCTATTTGTTAAATTGTAAATTATAAATTTAATTATTTATGTTCTCAAGTGGAAATGGCATGTGGCTTGTGAAGTGTAATTGTGTATGTGTCATTTAACACTTGTATTATGTACATGTGGCCATGACATGTTCCACTTGAGGATTGGATGCCCACCAACCTAGGTAAGTACTCTTTTGGATCCCCATGTGAATACCTTGGTTGGGGAGCTTGAGGTAAGGTCTTGTCTTTGAATTTAGAAGTGAAGCTTAAAATTGACTTTTGGGGAGTAAGAAAGATGCCTAGGGTTGTGTTTGGGTCATTTTTAGGAATCCCACCTCGTATACCTATGGGTAAGGGTCATTTTCAGCCATAGGAAAACCCTTAGTTGACCAAAAGACCCTTCCAAAAGTTGGATTTTCAAAATGGCCGAAAATCAGCTTTTGGAAGCATGGTCTTGGTTAGACCACCCTTCCATGTTAGGATGCA
Organism: Chamaecyparis obtusa; assembly: GCA_027943335.1. Taxonomy (NCBI): domain Eukaryota; kingdom Viridiplantae; phylum Streptophyta; class Pinopsida; order Cupressales; family Cupressaceae; genus Chamaecyparis; species Chamaecyparis obtusa. The sequence goes on from BSBK01008123.1 coordinate 566,020, forward strand.
AGGACTTTGCCCACCTTTTTGGTTAATCTTTTGAAGAACCCATTTTTGGTAAGTTTGTAAGAGGCATAGGGAAGACCAACCAATTAGGTGGATTACCTTATCCCTAGGGGTTGTGGGGAGTAGTGTGGAGGTCTTTTTAGTGGAGAATCACCATAGTGGAGAGTTTGAACACCCACTCTCTATCTTAGAGACAAGTTAATTTTGGAGGAGCTTGGAAGGGAAGAAAGGTTTGGACATAGGGAGCTCATCCTCAACATACTTTCCATTAGCATTGGACTTAGGTTGGTGGCTCTCTTCATTGCATTCTTGTTGTGCTTTTTTTTTAAAGTAGATGAAAGATATGAATCTTGTGTTGTGATTTTGTGAAAATTATGTGTTGGATCTTTGTGTTGTATTGTGATTTTTTCTTTCCTTGTATGTTTTATTGTGTTGGGAGTCTCAAACCCACACTCACCCTTGTGAGGGAGGAGTAGCCTTGGGGGTGAAGGGTATTTGGACAGCCCATAGGTGTAGAGTCTCTCCTCAAGGAGGAGAGGGATAAACATGAAGTATGGGCTCCGTGAAGCCTATTCTATTTTATTATTTTGGAGGTCATAAGGGAGTATTTTTGGGTTTTTTCTTGGGGGCCATAAGGGATTGAGGTTGTGTTATGGGAAAGTTGAGGAGATGTTGTTTTTTATGCCTTGTGAAGGCTTGTTTCATGCTTTATTTACTTTCTCCCCATATGGTACTTGGTCCACCTTCACCCCAATTTTAGGGGCATTGTGAGACCCTTTGTGAAAATCCTTGGTTGGGAGTGTCATGTGGTAGAATTGTTTTCAATGTTTGTTGTTTATTTTGTTGAGCTTGTGTGTAACCCGCCTTGTTTTTGGTTACCCAAGCTCGGAGGTGGCATCTTAGAGGCCTTGGATGGGAGGTGAGAATCCCATGGTCCTTGACATTTTCCTTTCATTTGCAAGTTTATTTTGAAGCCCTATGTTCCTATGAAGAAAAGAAGTAAAGAAAAGAGAAAGCTTGTGAATGTGGAAAATATTATTCTCCTATGTTTTGTATTGTAATATTTTGCAGAAAGTCCATTAAGGAACCCTTTGAAAAAGGCTTTGTAAAAGAGAAAACAATGTAGTAGATATATTGTGTAGTGCCTTTTTAAAAAATTATGTATTTCTTTGTAAGCTAGACTTGTTTTTTTTTAGACTTGTAAAATTTTTGTTGGTATTAGTTTTTGTTTTTTTCAAAAAGGGGAAGGTGTGTGAACATATTTAAAACATTTGTCTTACCTTTGAAATTAAAGAGGGTTGTCATTTCATTCAATAAAGTCATTGCATTGGCAAAATGGTTTTATGTAGATTATGGATTTAGATTTGGTAGTGGTTTATTTTCAGATAAATAAGTTTTTCCTTTGTTGTTAAGTAGTTATAAAAAAAATGCAAAGGGATGCACATTTAAATATTGTTGTTACAAAAGAGAAAACAAAATAAAATTGGTTGTTCTATTATTTAAATTGCAAGAAACTATTGATTTTTGTTATCTGCATCGACCAGATTTAAAGAAAATATAAATAGCATGTTGTCAAAAAAAAAAAAAATTAAATCATCTCCATGATTAGTTATAAGTTAATAGTTATCTATGGTTAAGACAATGGATCTACCTCTTCTCATGTCCATGCATAAATGCTAAATAAATAACATTGCTATTTTTTTTTTATTTCATGTAAAAGTCTGATTTTATTATACTCTTTTTTTCATTTAACATATAAATATTATAAATCTGTTTAGATTAATATATACATATATACATACATATATATATATATAGATATATATATATGTATATAGATATATATATAGATATATATATATATATATATATAGATATATATATATATATATATATATATACATATACATATATATATATATATACATATATATATATATATACATATATACATATATATATATATATATATAGTTTATATCTACATATATA